>ML779126.1:943105-954640 GCA_009831015.1 Picea engelmannii | reverse complement strand
CCTAATTCATGTTCTTTTTAAGGTTGTTTAGTTGAATCAGTTAAATTGTGATTTAGCAATGAATGAGTCAAAACCTACCATAACTAACACAAGTGGAACCCTTAATTCATTGTGGTATAAATTTTCCTTGTAAATCCTTGAAGAAATACATCCTAGGATTTTGATCCCCCTCACCAAATATTCCATGGTTATGATAAATGAAAATTTAAATTGAACTTGTCTAAGGTACCATAACCACCTAAGAGTTCCAAACATTCAAAATATTGTATTTAATTTAAGAGGGGCATTGCCATCATGATCATCTCAAGTATCATCGTCATTATATGACTATAACCTAGTTCATGTATAAATGAAGTTCTTTAGTATTAGTAATCCCACCCTAAAATGTTTCTAATGACAATGATAAAAGCACCACTAAGACATCATCAATATACTAGAAAACACCAAAACCTACTTGGCATAAACTACACTTTGATGGTGCTTCATAGGGATTGATAATAAATGATGGTGTCATCCAAGACAACCAAAGGCACTTGGCATTGGCATACTTTGGTTACATGTGCAATAAAAAGTAACAACGAGGCTAAGTTCAAATCCTATTGCAGGATTTGAACTTAGCAAGGGATCATATACAAATACAATATGTTATAAAAGCACTTGATTGTTAAGTGTTTATGGGGTTAATAATGTTTTCTCTTTATGTTATTATTTATCTAATGACTTAAGTAAGTGGGCCAATTGGGTCTCAATTCATACTCCTTCTCATCCAAATGGGTCCCAAGTCTATATTGTTATAGGGTCTAGTCTATTGTTATCTTTGCAAGTGGATGTGGGTCAAGTATTGTAATATGGAGTTGGGATATAATAACATATTTGATGTGTTACAGTGTGTGTGTGTGTAATAACGTATATATTTTATTACATATATGTGTAATAAAACATACATATATATTCTATTACACATATATGTAATAACATATATTACAAAAAAAAACAATTTGTAAGTTTGGCAAAGCTCATTGTGAGAGGCACTGAAAAACAAAGCCTTCTCCATTCTATTTGGAGTTTCAAGAATTATTATGTCTCCCTAATAGGGCTTGTATCTAGATGCTTTCATGGATTTCCATCCTAGTCAACTGTCAAGTCCATTGCGTTGGCTGAATGACTTCAACGTACTATCCCATCTATTTCTTCGTTGATGGAAGTGCCATTTTGTGCGAAAGGTTGTGTGGTAAATAATTTGTTTGTTGGGTCCACCAAATTTGTATTTCAATATGTAGGACACTTTCATGAACTAATTATCAATATTTCAATATGTAGGACCTCTTTTACTTTCATGTAGGACCTCTCATAGACACAATGCTCCCTTGCACATCAATGCAGTTTTTTTAAAGAGACAAATTAGTTAACATATGGTCAAAACTCTCTCATTGTTGCCATTATTGTGCCCTCTAATAGACAAAGTCAATATTTGAATTTATGTCAGCATTAGAAAAATGAGTATTTATATCATGAACCTTTATATGGATTAACATGACCATGAGAAGAATAAAGTATGAAAATATGACGAAAGTCTTGAAACCTTGAATAACCCTCCACATATTGTAGACATGAAGATTGAGATGATGCACATGTGTGAAAGAGTAAATGTTTGACATCGCCATTTCCAACCCCTCATGTTTAATCCTTAATGTTGTTGAAGAAACAAAATTAATTTCATGGAACTAAAAACATTAAATTGTTGCCAAAATTGTGCCCTCTAATCAACAAAGTGAAGATTGGAATTTATGTCAACATTATAACAATGAGTGTTTATATCATGGACCTCTATATGGATTAACATGACCATGAGAGGATTAAAGTAGGAAAATATGAAGAAAGTCTTGAAACCTTGAATAACCCTCCACATATAAATTGACAATGGCAATGTGATTTTGTTTCTTTGTCATGTGAGACACAATGAAAAGAAGGGCAATGATCTGAAAAATTATTATAAAATGATTGACATGACCATTTCCAACCCGTCATGTTTCATCCTTAAAACTTATTATTGCATCTTCCCAAAAATTTCATTTTGCATGTTGCACCAAGTTTAACGTTTGCACATTTCTTGGAAAAAGATGTTTGCCACATGTCACATGTCACAAGACTTTCAAAGTTGCATATATTATGTCACAAGATTTTGGAAGTTTCATATTGCATATTCAAGTTCTATTTGTTGCCTAGACTCCATATCCCAAGCACAAGGCACCAGGTCTTGCTTGTATTCTCACATCTTGAATCAAGTAGTATTGAATCAATATATACCAAGTATTATAAGAGAAGTTGAAATTATCATTAAGTGTATAACAAAATTACATTCAAAGATATGTACAAGCCATAGAAATAACCTTGTGTATATTATTAGATAAAAAAGTACCCATAATGTCAATGCATTAAATGCGTCATTACATGTTCAGCTATATAATGTACATCTAACTGTCTTATAAAATTATTACATGACATAATGAATTTATTTTAGTCTTCTTTTGTGCTTTCCAGGTCTTAAGTAATTCATCCATCTCCATGTCTTCGTTTATTGAGTGCTCTTCAGCAGTTGATGTTGTTTCAGTCCTTTCATGCTGAGTATGTTTGGTCTCGTACCCACAGCGTGGATGCTGCTGTGAGGGGCCATCACCTACAAAAATAAAAAAATATTAAATTTATATGGCCAATTTTTAAATATCATTGAAGTAGTTCATTGATATTAAAAAAAAAATCTGCAATGTAATTATTTACCTGGTCTTCTAGTCGGCACCGTTGGAATGGTTCTCGGCCTGTTCACCTGATCTTCAGGTCAAGGAGGATCAACTATGACATTCTCTGCCATTGAAACGTCAAAATTTATAAGTACAAAATTATTACGTATATGATTAATATATAGACATTTTACCATCATGGGCCTCTGTCACAGGAAAATCTTGGGGCTGCACCTTAATGGGATGGGGCTGCTAGGGAGAACCATGATCTTCTAGCTCCATTGCACTATCAACTCTCTGTTGTCCAGTACTAATGGTTTTGTTGATAGTGTTTCTCCCCTGATTAAAACAAAGTAAGACATTAAATTATGGACGATATCATACATTTACGTATTTTATAAGTAATGAAAGGTTAATGTGGATTGATTTTTATTTACCTTATCCCACAAATTGGATCTTGGGGTCTGCCCCATGATTTTCCTACGATCAACCATGACTTTATAACTGTACTTGTAACCAAGTTGGATGTCTTCCTTTGTGGTTTTAGTTCCAAAGTCATCGCCCTGCATTGCATAAGGGTATGGTTTTTTAATTTTTTTGGCTACAATTACCTTAAATTTGTAAGGTGATACCAATAATATTCTTAATATGTTTGGGTACTTACGATTTGTGACTATAACCTTGAGTAGATGCCTTGGCCTAGCTTGTGTTGGCCATGTTTGGAAATCCTTGCTTTGGTTTCCTTCGAAGTTTCAGGCAACCTATCATCAAAATTTTCAAGTATGTTATATGTAACCACACTTTTATTTAGATCTAAAGAAAAATAAAGCTGGTATTGAAATCAAAAAATTGTAATTTACCTTGTTGTACCAGTTATTTGTTCTCCTAATTTTTTCAAAATCTTCTCTTTTTCATCATCAATGATTGCCTTCCACTCCCTCTCTGGAATTGAGGGAGGACGATCATACCTAGGATTTCCTGTTGAGCTTCGTCTATAAAAATCCCACATATATTTTAAATATCCACCCGCTGCAGAGGTGACTGCTTTTTTATTGAACATGTCTACTCCAAAGAGGCCTTCAAGATAATCCATAAGTTCCTTTTTGAGGTTGGAATTATGGCAATTACACCTCATGTGTAAGGTTTCCCCAAAAATCAACAAGATCTTTCTCTCTAGGTTCCTATAAAAAAGGTCGTTTACTACACACAAAAAGATATGATCATTCATTTAAAATTAATAATCTAGATTATTTTTGTATGAGAAGGACAACATTAAATGATTAAAATATGAATTAAAACTACCTGGGAGTCTTGATTGTTTTAATGGAAGTCCATTATCATCGGAAAAAAATGTGCACGGAAGGGTCCCCGTGCTTGTCACACGTCTAGCTCCAGGAAATGCAACCATCTCAACCACATCACCATGATCCTCATTTTTGCCACCAGCTCTAGACTCTGATCGAGGTGTGTATGTCTGGCGGTGAGTGTCATGGATCCTATCTAAACTAGGTGTGGAATATGGAGAAGTAAATAGTACTCTAGCAGTTGTAGGACCGCTCGCATTCGGACTCTGTAGCGTCTCTGTAGTGCCACTACTACCAACACCGGGTTGAACAGGCTCCAAAAATGTCTTTATAAAAAAGAAAATGTTTTTTCGTGAGATAATGTAAAAGTTAAAGAACAAAGTATCATAATTGAACATATGAGTACATTAAAAAAAAAACACTTTAAATTATGGTTATTACCTTATATGTGTTAAGTTGTGACATAAGGAGCTTGATATTTGCTTTGACGTCGGGAGTTTGATCTAGACGATCTAAGAAGCTAGCAAGTTCCTTGTTAGCTTTAATGATCTTTTTTTTTATTAAGACAATTGGATGAGCGGATAAATAGAATCCCTCCTTATGAGCGGAATCATGATCAACATGGCCTGTGGACTACATATTATTTCAACAAAAACAATATTATTTCAATAAAATTATATAAGCAAATAATAAAAACAACGTAAAATGAAAGTGAAAATTGATAATAATTTACATGTTCTGTGGCTGGCCCTTTTCCACGACCATTCTGCCACATTATAATATAATTAGAACCCCCAAATATTTAAAAAATTGTTAATGACAACAAAAAAACAATGTTAAAGATAATATTTACAACAATGTTAAAGATAATAAAAAATATATAATGCAATAAGTAGAGGTTTCTTAAAGAGGTGTTGCATAAGAACCTGCACACTATTAGTCAATGTTTCTATTCGATTCAAATGGTAATCCACTAATAACTCTTCCCCGGGAGCTATCTTTTTTATTGCGCACATGACTACCCGATTTTCTTCACGTTCCTCATATATGCAATTCAGTTGTTTGTTTGTTGTCCTAGGTCGTGTGTTGTTTATAAACCCTGCAATATTGCCAGAAGCTTTAGGCCTTCCATAAATATAGATTGTCGCTCCCTTATTTTTATCCTTGTTTATTAGTTGTATATAATTTGCAGCGAGTGCATATCACCGCATACTTTGCATGTACCGGACTAGCCGCATCCAATCGTTATAATTGTAAAATGGTCCGAAATAGTCCATCAATTTAGTTACTGTATTGTATTTTATAATTGTTCCATCCATGGGAAATAGCCCCAACCCATGCAGGGAGGATGGTGCAATGCGATATGTCCTATTGTTGACAATGAAGTCAACATCTATAGGAGGTAGTTCCTTAGGTACCCATTGTTTTACCAGATGCTTAAACCTGAGTGGAACCTCTATGTCTCCTATGCTGTCATCATTATAAGATCATGATCCTCCTTCGGCAAGAAATAATTTCATCCGTCTACAAAATTTTATTCTAACTTTTTCACCTTTGGTCCTTGTTTTCTTATCATATCTACTAGATGTAAACGCATTTCCAGCCTCTATTTTTCCTAAGCTTTCCTCACTCAACGAAGACATATCTGACAAGTACTTGTTTGGTTGTACCTTCAGTTTCATGTGCACGTGTTGTTAGTTAGTAGTCTATCATCATATTCAAAGTTCTAAACAAAATTTTTATATATTTATTTTTGGATGCACAATTAGACTAGGGTGAAATTACCAATATTAGTGGTCAACCACCTAATTTAATGTGATATCCCTCTTGATTTTGGACATATTAATGTGATAACACTAAGGACATGATAAATTTATCATAAGGATCTAAGAAAAAAATAGTATTAAGGTTGTTGTTTGTTGGAATTGTGAAAATTAGAATTATTATAAGAAATGTCCATTGAAGATGAGGGTCAATGCTATGGAGTAAGAAATCCAACCATCAGTTGGTGTGTTGCAAATATTAGGTGCTTTAGTTGGCAATATGTCTAAGGCAAGCCAAGAGTAGAACTATACAAATATTAGTTTTGTTCAATACTAGAGTAGAACTATACAAATATTAGTTTTGTTCAAGCCAAGAGTAGAACTATACAAATATTATTTTTGTTCAATCCAAGTTGAATAATAAGTTAGTTATGGCGATGATTAGCAATAGTGAAACCCACATTTTTATGTAGGAAGTAATGGTTGTTAAACTCAATGTGCAGTTTAAATTGGTGTAGTCTTTTTTCAAGGCAGTAAGATATAGTAGTTAGTTGACAGAGACATGTAGTTAGTTAGTTTTTATGCCATCAGGAGAAATTGGCAAAGAGTCCCCGAAATGGTTTGGGATGCGACTTGCAACTAGAAATAAAACAAATATCAAGACTCATATTGAGGAACCATCCACTACGATGGATTATTGGGATATGATTTCAGCTAGACCACCCCTCACTCCTGGGTGCCATGCCTCAGAAGTTGCTTTACTCATTGATTTCAACAACTAGTGTTTTGCTCAGTTTGAAACAATACAACATTTGGATTAAGGGGTCCAATTTACGAAACCATGCCTCGAGAGCGGATGGATAATTTGGTCACCTAGTCCATGCCTAAACAAGCTTGCAATATCTCACGGAACTCAAAAATGCTTCTCCATTAGTCTTTTATTCCCTGAGTGGGAATTGGACAAGAGTCCCTAAAATGGTTTGGGATGTGACTTGTAACTAGTCATAAAATGAAAAAAGAGACTCGGAATGAGGAACCGTCGTCTTTGTTGGATTCCTCGCATAGTATTTTAGCTAGAGCACCCTTCATTCCCGGTTCCAACCCCTCAAAAGTTGTTTTCTTCATCGATTTCAATAACTAGTGCTTTTCTCAGTAAGAAGCAAGCAACATTTGGATTTAGGGGTCCAATTTATGAAACCATGCCTCAGGAGAGGATGGACAATGTGGTCACCTAGTCCATGCCTAAACAAGAATGAAGAATCTCATGGATCTAAAAAATGCTTCTCCGTTAGGCTTTTATGCCCCGAGGATGAATTGCCAATAGTCCCCGAAATGGTTTGGGATGCGACTTGCAACTGGGAATAAAATGAAAACCGAGACTCTGATTGAGGAACCGTCGACTCCGATGGGTTTCTGGGATAGGATTTCAGCTAGAGCACCCCTCACTCCCAGGTGCCATGCCTTGGAAGTTGCTTTACTCATTGATTTCAAGAACTAGTGTTTTACTTAGTTTGAAGCAAAAAAACATTGTTGGATTAAAGGGTTCAACTTACGAAACCATGCCTCGGGAGAGGATGGAAAATATAGTCACCTAGTCCACGCCTAAAAAATCTTGCAGCATCTCACGGAACTCAAAAATGCTGCTCCATTAGGTTTTTATGCCCTAAGGAGAAATTGGCCAAGAGTCCTCGAAATGGTTTGGGATGCGACTTGCAACTGGGCATATAACGAATAACAACTCAAATTGAGGAACCATTGAATCTGATGGATTCCTGGGATAGGATTTCATCTAGAGAACCCCTCACTCATGGGTTCCATGCCTCAGAAGTTTCTTTAATCATTGATTTCAAGAACAAGTGTTTTTCTCAGTTTGAAGCAATGCAGCATTTGGATTAAGGGTCCAATTCACCAAACCATGCCTTGGGATTGGATGGATAATTTGGTCACCTATTTCATGCCTAAACAAGCTTTCATCATCTCACAGAACTCAAAAATGTTGCTCCATTAGTCTTTTATTCCCCGAGCGGGAATTGGTCAAGAGTCCCCGAAATGGCTTGGGATGCGACTTGCAAATGGGCATAAAAAAAAAACTGAGTCTCGGATTGAGGAACCATCATCTCTCGGTTCCAACCCCTCGAAAGTTTCTTTTTTCATCGATTTCGATAACTAGTGCTTTGCTCAGTAAGAAGCAATGCAACACTTGGATTTAGAGGTCCAATTTATGAAACCATTCCTCAGGAGAGGATGGACAATGTGGTCACCTAGTCCATGTCTAAACAAGCATGCAGAATCTCATGGGTCTCAAAAATGCTGCTCCGTTAGGATTTTATGCCCCGAGGAGGAATTGCCAAGAATCCCCGAAATGGTTTGGGATGCAACTTGCAACTGGGCATCAAAAAAAAACCGAGACTCGGATTAAGGAACCGTTGGCTCTGATGGATTCCTGGGATAGGATTTTAGCTAGCTCACCCCTCACTCCCAGGTGCGATGCCTCGAAAGTTGCTTTACTCATTGATTTCGAGAACTAGTGTTTTGCTCATATTGAAGAAAAAAAACATTATTGGATTAAGGGGTCCAATTTACGAAACTGTGCCTCAGGAGCGGATGGAAAATATAGTCACCTAGTACATGTGTAAAAAATATTGTAGCATATCACAGAACTCAAATTTGTTTCTCTATTAGGTTTTTATGCTCTTAGGAGAAATTGGCCAAGAGTCCCTGAAATGGTTTGGGATGCAACTTGCAACTGGGAATATAACGAATATTGAGACTCGGATTGAGGAACTATCAACTCCAATGGATTCTTGGGATAGGATTTCATCTAGAACACCCCTCACTCATGAGTGCCATGTCTCAGAAGTTGCTTTAATCATTGATTTCGAGAATTAGTGTTTTCTCAGTTTCAAGCAATGCAACATTTGGATTAACGGTCCAATTTACGAAAACATGCCTCGGTAGCAGATGGACAATTTTGTCACCTAGTCCATGCCTAAACAAACTTGCAACATCTCATAGAACTCAAAAATGTTGCTCTGTTAGTCTATTATGCCTTGAGCAGAAATTGGCCAAGAGTCCCCGAAATGGTTTGGGATGCGACTTGCAACTGGGCATAAAACGAAAACCGAGTCTCAGATTGAGGAACCATCATCTCTGTTGGATTCCTAGCATAGGATTTTACCTATATCATTCCTCACTCCCGGTTCCAACCCCTTGGAAGTTGTTTTTTTTATCGATTTCAATAACTAGTACTATGCTCAGTAAGAAGCAATGCAACATTTGGATTTAGGGGTCCAATTTACGAAACCATGCCTCGAGAGCGGATGAACAATGTGGTCACCTAGTCCATGCCTAAAAAAACATTCAAAATCTCATGGAGCTCAAAAATGATGATTCGTTAGGCTTTTATGCTTCGAGGAGGAATTGCCAAGAGTCCCAGAAATGGTTTCGGATGCGACTTGCAACTGGGCATAAAACGAAAAATGAGACTCGGATTGAGGAACCGTCGACTCCGATGGATTCCTGGGATAGGCGTTCAACTAGATCACCCCTCACTCCTGGGTGCCATGCCTCAGAAGTTTATTTACTTATTGATTTTGAGAACTAGTGTTCTTCTCAGATTGAAGCAAAAAAACATTGTTGGATAAGGGGTCCAATTTATGAAACTGTGCCTCAGGAGTGGATGGAAAATATAGTCACCTATTCCATCCCTAAAAAATATTGCAACATCTCATGAAACTCAAAAATGTTGCTTCGTTAGGTTTTTATGCCATAAGGAGAAATTGGCCAAGAGTCCCCGAAATGGTTTGGGGTGCGAATTGCAATTGGTCATATAATGAATATCGAGAATTGGATTGAGGAAATATCGACTCTGATGGATTCCTAGAACAATATTTCATATAAATCACCCCTCACTCATGGGTGCCATGCCTCATAAGTTTCTTTAATCATTGATTTCAATAACTAGTGTTTTGCTCAGTTTGAAGCAATGCAGGATTTGGATTAAGGGTCCATTTTACGAAACCATGCCTCGGTAGCGGATGGATAACTTAGACACAAAATCAATCCTAAGTCTAACTAAGGAGAAAAAAAATCACATGCTAATTAATCTAGGAGTCAAGCATGCAAACAAACCTTCTCACAAAGAAGCGCTAGTTGGTGATGGAATCCAACATCGCAGAATCGATGCGCGAAGGGGATGAGTTTCGACGGGTGGGAAAGTTGCGTTGACAACCTGCTTAATGAACTAACACCCTGGTGCACATTACATTGTAAAAATTTGACTTTGTATACATATTGACTATGGAGAGCCAAAAAAATATTGTTTAGGGCCCCAAAACGACCCTGCAAGTACAACAAGATGTGCTAACATGAAAACATACAAAATAAGCTAGTTGGATTAGGTGGGAGGCCACCAGTATCCACCTGGAAGATGTGTAGGGCTTCAGACAACCCCAAAAGTGTAGAACCCGCAATTACAAAGAAGTACAGAACAACGTGTTGAACTAAAAACTGTCAAGAGGAGCCAGTTGGAATAGGTGGGTGGCCACCAATATCCACCTGGATCACGTAGTTTAAAAGTTTGTTTCACGGTTTAAAATTTTGTTTCACGTTTCAGCCTAGGACCATATATGCAATTTAAATTTTAATAAATAACAAGGAATTAAATTAAAATACGATCAATGTCATTTTCCCATATGTTGTAGAAAGTTAGATTTATAACCGACCTACCCGATTTTGTGCCACTCTATATTGTAACATGAGTATGCATTGATTTTAATGAATAACAGGGAATTAAAAATCAACATTATTTTGCAATATGTCGTAGAAAGTTGGATTTTATAACCGACCTACCATCTTTTACGCCACTTTCCATTGTATCATCAGTATGAATCGATTACAATCAACATTATGATATACAAACAAAATGGATTGACATATATAAGGTTGGGAAAATAGTAGAGCCATCTATAAACTTTATATTATGTTTATTTTTTAATTAAATTGTGTTGTTTTAATTAGATTGTGTTGCTTGATAAAGTCATGGGAAGAGAAGCAAAAAATAAATGAGAGAAAATGATAGTGGCACTTTAGTACCCTTTTCCATATCCACATATTTATCTAAATAAAAATGGAACTAAATTGGATTTCTGATTAAGTTGTAGACTAACAAAAACTAAAATGAAGACTAACTAAACCTAACTAGATCTGTTAACAGATAGGTGCACATGTGGAGATTATTTCTAACACTCCCCCTTAATCTCAAGGGGCACTTACAATGCCCAAGTGTTGTTTTTGAAATTCAAAAATATTTTTTCCTGATGGTTTTGTAAATATTTCTCTTACTTGATCCCTTGATCAATAGAATATAATTGAAGAGAGATATCATCAGTGTGAGTGCACAAAGTTGGTAAACGAAAAAGTGGCAAGGGGGTCAGCAGGAACACACACTTGCAGGAACGTGTGCATGTTTCTAGGAACATGGATGCATTCCTGATGTGATAGGTTCGGAAACCCCAAACTTCCACTCAAAAATCCATGTAGGTACGTTCCCAAGAATGTGTGTGTGTTCTGAAGAACACATGTGCATTCCAGAGAAACACGTGTACAAGAACGGGCGTGCGTTCCTAAAAACATCTTGAAATAAAAATAATAAATGCACGCTTTAGGAACACATGGATGATCCTAAAGTGAATGCATTATTAGGAACAAGAAAACGTGCGTGTTCCTATT
>ML779126.1:899003-910641 GCA_009831015.1 Picea engelmannii | reverse complement strand
AGGCAGTGTTAAATAGTTCAATAAATTCTGTTAAACTGAACGAATCAACTTAATCGTTTAAATTAGCTTTTAACATTAACGTCAAATAATTTAATCTAGTTACATCGCTGAGTTTTACATGCATTAAAGTTTTATGTATTTCATAAAAAAATTTACGGGTTTTTTCTCATTTTTAAACCAATCCAAATTAGATATTCAGAAAATTGATTAGAATTATGGATTCACCGAAAATTTTAAAACCGCACCATCAAAAGTCCTGTCCCAAGGAAAGATTGCTAAGCAATTATCCCACTCCTAAATTAATCTATAAAAGAGATAAGTTTAAAGAAAAAATAAACAGACGTCAACAACAGCTGTTTTCGTGGAATGGAATCAATATAAGTACTAGAGTTAACTGACACAATAACCACCGTAGCCTGTAATTCATAAGTATCAACGGGAGAATTGTATATCCAGCAATTTCTTCCGTAGAGCTTGCTGATACGAAATATAACGCTATTTGAAATATAAATATCCGTAGAGCTTGCCGATACGATGTATATGATTACCGGGAGTGTGGAAATAAGGAGAACATGAGAAGCACATAATGTAGTAAAGCAATTGCAATAAGCTTTTTCTATCCTATTCGACAAATGACATTATTTTTTTGTTTCATTGTGGTAATTTTTTGGCTTACAAATAGAATTCCAATATTGAATCATTCCATGTTGATGTGCGGAAGCAAAGACTATTGGTCTAAGTTTATATCGATTGCAGATTTCATATCCAATGGGTATGGACCAAAGTTAAAAGTTGAACATAATGGACATCGAAGATTTAATTTCATGCGTTGAGGTGTTCCTGTAATGCATGGATGGCTTATCTTCGCGTATCTTTATATCGATTGCAGATTTCATATCCAATGGACATGGACCAAAGTGTGAATGCGCAATAGAGATAAGCTCAGGCCCTTGGAGACCAGCTCCGACCTAGCGCCAAGTCGTCGCAAGTGGCTTTCTGGGATTTCGCGTGGAATTGCTTCGGGGAGGAACGTTGAAAAATCATTTAGACGCGTGAACAACTGCGTGAACAACTTGCCTTTTATGTTAGAATTAATTTTTTTTAGTTGTCAAGAGTTTTTATTAAATGTAAAAATGGATTTAGCATGTTGTAAAATTTTAGAGGTAATTTGATTATACAGAAATAATCACTCAAATTTACTGATTTAACAATTTGTTGGGGATTTAAAAATGATTTAAAGAATGGCGGGTATATCTCTTTACCCAAATGCAAACAGCTTTGGTTAGTTGTTCTACCATTATTCTACAAAATGACTATTTTCATTGACCATATAAATTTAAGCGAATCACTATTTTTTGTTGTTCAAAATCCATTTCTAAATATAAAAACATGGTGAAAAATTCCCAGAAGACTGGGATTCTACAGATATAATCACTTAAATTTATGAGTCCAACAATTTTTCCCCAAATTTTAGACAAATATCCCCCCAAAAAATCTTAGTCTCATATAATCTTCAAACATCTTTTGAATAATCAAATTTTAAATAATAGTTTTAAAAAAATCTAAAATCTAAAATATTTTAACTTCTCCCTTATATAATTTATACAATTTTTGAATCTGCAGATACAAATATTTCTCCAAACTAAACTCTCCATACATACCTAACATGACATACCATCATACAGTTCATAATTAATCCATAAATGTCCTGCCATCACACTGATCATAATTAACCTATAGATGATCTTTGAGGTTAAATTAGTACACGTCCTCATCTCAAGTCATAGCTACCCTCAAATCAGAACAGACGCCATTCTAATAATGCAATGATTTTGTAGACTATCTGAACAATTGTCTCTAGTCTCCTGTGGCAGCGTGACCCTAATTTTGAGATGGATATCTATCTACCTTCTAATAATGGAACACCAAGGTCGTCATCATAACATACACGCATTATAATTTGTGACATAGATCTCTAATCTAGTTACCTTGTTATAAAGGGTTTTCGAGAAGATATTTGTGTTGTCCATGAAATTTGCGCGCTACGATTATATCAATTTTTTTCAAACTAAAAAAGTATCCTTTAAAACGTGTAATCTCCTATTACAACTTTTCATAAATCTACAAAACATTTGTTATCTCTTAATAGTCACATGTTTAAATTATACTAGGCTACATCTAGAAGAGATAAAGGAAAAAAAAAATTAATAAAGCTTGCAAGTATAGGAGGGCCCCTCTGGCCCTTCCTTGTTTCCCACCAAATAAGTAAGCTATGAGATGAACTCAACACTTCCTTTGATTGATAGATGCTCTGCCACCATATTGTGCTCCCTATAGACATGGTCCGCATAGATCAACTAGAAATGTGTAGCCAAGTGTCTAATTCTTCTCATCCACTAGGAAAGCCCCGCAATATTTAGATTAACCACACCTTTGAACCAGTCTAATATAACTCTTGAATCGCTCAACATATGAATGCTTTGAACCCAGCCCTGTATGCCAGAAAAAGAGTAACCTAGAGTCCAATCAACTCACCTTTTGAATTTGAGCCTTGTCCAATCCTCAGCTTCCACTTAACCTTTATATCATTAGAGAATTGCAGTAAACCACCAGCTCCACAATCCAATCCCCACCGCTGTGAAGCACCATAAAAAAAAACCCTGATCATGGAGGCATAGAAAAGGGGCTTTTTGATAATTATGATCTTTTTCTTTAGAGCAGTGCCTTCCCCAGAGTTTGACAAAATTTTGGAGACCATCGAATCCATGGATCTGATTTTCATCTAAAAAATCCTTTCATTCCTATATATCCAAATATGCCAACAGATCCAAAAGAGCATGCTTTTGTAAGCCGGGTATAGGCACATCCACCGCCTGATGCCCAAATTAAGTCCAGATCCCTGCCAATTGAAAGAAATACCAGAATGCTTCATCACATGCTGCCAGATAATACAGGTAAACGCACAGTCATTCATGATATGATGAACGCTTTCCACATTCTGGTAGCAGAGGACACAGAGTCCCAACCCATTAAAACCACGTTTACACAAATTGTCCCATGTGATTATTTTGTTCGATAGCATTAACCATGCAAAACATTTCAATTTCAGAGGCATCTTAAGCTTCAAGAGCATCACATCCCACCTTCTTCCACTTTTTCCATGCACATGCATTATAAGCTTCTTTAACTGTCATTTCACCAAAGGCACCATTCCAAGACCAACATAGACGATCAAGAGCATCTAAAAGAAAAATCCCAGCACTGCCCAACGCCTGTATAAAATCGTTCCATTCCCCAGCATACCCATCCCAAATGCCAATCCTTGCCGCATTAAACCAATGGTGATCTTGCTCATTTCTGCCCCTGTCATAGACTTGAATTAGATAGTGTTAGCACTAGAAGTCACCTCTAGATTGCATTGGAGGTAAGCCCAGTATCCATCAGAGTTTTATGTCACAGGTTGGTTTTAAAGTGGTCAAATGGGCACAGATTCAAGATGATATCGTTTTAACTCAGAAAACTAGACTGGTATGCACCAGCCATTGAGGTCTTGAATCATCTTCAGTCAGTAAGTTGGAGTAAGGGTGAGTAGGAGGAAGATTTAGTGAGAAAGGTGTAGAGGTCCGCTATGAACATCATATTTTCCAGTAGCCTAAGGAGGAAAAACTTAAACACAAGGTCCTCTTGGATTCAAATTTCAAGGAAGCTGAAAGAAATCATAACAGTATTATAATCAAGCATTTATCATAATAGAGTTACAACAATCCATGCCAATCAATCAAACATGAACTCTCTCAGTATCAGAGGAAAATAAGATGGAGTAAGAAAGATGACTTAGATTAACCAAGATCTCTCAAAAGCAAATACATAACCAGAGAACCAGAGTTCTTCATCAAAAGTTTACAATATGGGAGCATTGCTCAACCATCCACCTTTACAAAATATCAAAACCGAGTATATATACTCAAAACTGTTGCAACTACCAGGAGCGTGATCATACCCCTGCATTCAAAGTTTCTAGTTGGTGCCCGCTCTGTCAAACTATGTAGGCCTCCTTATGTCAAACGTGAGACAAGAGCAATTAGGTGTTTTACAAGAAATCTATCCAGGAGGAAGCTTCGGGTGGACAATCCGCCTTTTTGGCTGATCTTTGCAATGCTTTCCATTTATGGGGTGAGATGAGGTCTCAATTGCCGACCCCATTTTCAATAACTTCCTCCATTGGGATCAAGATGAGGCCTGATGCCCATGATTGTTTCCAGGCGGTGCCTGTGAGTTCTTCAAGTCAATCCTGATGCCTCAAGGCTCTGCAGATCTTCTTTTGTGACCCCAAATACATGCGTTTTTGGAAACTCGAGCTTCAGGCGCCAACTCCTTCTTCGTCACTCCTTCATGCTTGTGACCTCAGGTCGTGACCTCGCGCTTATCCCATATGATGCTTTGGGATTTCGTGCTTCGGGAGATTTCACATTACTTGACTATAGATTCCTCGATGCCTGAATGACAAAATCACTCCTCTCAGATCGACGGTCGGATTTGTTATGCATTCGATGACCGCGATTGCTTCCTTGAAAACCCGAGTCACCAATCATGCGTTGGGTGCTTACCTTTCTTCTTGGGCCCACCTCCTATGTGACCTCGCTATGACCTGGGATTATCTTCAAGGCACTTCGGGACTTCAGGTGCTTTGGGGTTCAGCCCTTCGGGACTTCGAGTGCTTCAGGCTTCGACCCTTCGGGACTTTGCAATGTTTCTCATTTTAAAACTCCCGAAGTAAAACTGTCGGAGTGACAGATCTGATGGCGTGTGGCTCTTGCTAATCAATGGCTCAGATCTATTTCGGGACTTCGGCCACTTCGACAGCTTCAACAAATTCGACTCTTTGGCGGCCTTATGCAGGGCGCGAACTTGGACAACATGTTGCCCTTGAAAACGATATGTGATAACATTTGGCTCCATAGGGGATGGCATGCTCCCTGCGAGTTGCCAAGAACAAGTAGTTCCAATGCCTTAGTTGTTGGGTTATGGAATCATGCTCAAAAAACGTCCTGCTAAGGATTACAGGCCGATAATTACTCTAAACAAAAGCAAATACATGGGCTCAAGAGGATATTATTTATGTACAATCATATATTAACTGATCTTTACAAATGCTAGGTGAAAGAAAACTTCCACCATAGCCATTCAAGTAACTTCCTAACTGGAAGCTCTTTTACTCTGTCAACGACTGATAACAGACGATGCAATCGTGACAGCAGAACGGTTACATCCTTCAGCTTTCCTCCAAAGGTTGAAGTTGAGATAAATCTAGGCAGCTCCAAGGCATGAAGGAAACGAAACTCCTTGTACTCGCTGTCAGGCTCATAAAACGAGTGGAAAACTCCATAAAATTTGTAACAGACAACCCGATATGCTCCACAACTGCTCACTCATGGCTGAATATCTCTGGTAAGCATAGGTGGATGAGAAGCTGATGCCGACTCACTGATACCAGGTGGTAGCTTCTCACTCACAGGCTCAGGGAAGGATATAAACTGCTGGTTTGGCTTTCCCTCTTCTTCTTCATGGCTCTCCCAAGGATCAGATTCACAATCATAATACACAGGAACCATGGGAGAGCTCTGCTCTTCGTCATATTCACTAGAATATTCATCGCAAGTTGTTTGTTCTTGGCCAATATTTGAAATCACTTCTTCGTCATAACTAGGGCTACCAAGAACATCTGTTTCGAGGACCAGAATATCCTTTGCATATTCATAAGAGCAGCAAGCATGATCTACCTTCAATTTTTCAATTTTTGCAGAAAGCGATTTTACCAGTCCCACCAGCTCACTCAAAGCATCTTCTTCATCCTCACAGTCTGCATCAGAATCTTCTATATTCTGAACACAATCGTTATATTCCTTACAACAGTTATGATAAATAAACTCAGAGGAATAAAACTTTTGACAATGCCCATTGAAAGCCGCATGAAACTGGTCTAGGGAGAAGATGCTAGCAGGGGGTAAGGAGTGGTACCACTTGCGAGAATCTCCTGCTAACGAGATCATGAACATATTTAATAATACATCCTCATGATGTATTTCCCATTGATGCATGAGTTCATGAAAATCAAGGATATGCTGAGCAAGGTTTTCCTCTTTACGCTCTCTAAATATGGGCAAATAATCACCCCATTCATTTGGAGTAGGAACAACATTCGGAAAACCAGGACCAGAGGAGAAATTAAAAGGAGCATACCTCTGAGCCAAGATTCTTTCCATTTCGAACTAGTGCAGTCACCAATCGATCCTTTAATCATGGAGTCGCCAGGTGAATGATATGTAGTATGAATGTGTCTGCTCTTTGTTTACCATCAAAGACCATATCTGATCATTGTCAATCTCCCAGGGAACTTTCAAGTTGAGAAAGAGGCTGTTAAAAGCCTTCTCGAAAATTTCTCTGGGTCAGCTCGAGTGTGCTAGAGGCAGTCACAACCGAAAAATTGGAGTCGACACAGTGGAGTCGCTAGGTGCAAATGCAATCTTCAATGGTTTTGATATCTGATGCACCTTCAGAATCAGAAGCTCATTGTCATTCTACCCAGGGAAAAGTCTTCAATTCATTCCCCGACAATGACGCCAGAAATTTTAGCACTAGAAGTCACTTCTAGATTGCGTTGGAGGTAAGCCCAGTACCCATCAAAGTTTTATGTCATAGGTTGGTTTTAACGAGGTCAAATGGTTGCAGACTCAAGATGATATCATTTTAAATCATAAAACTGGACTGGTATGCACTAGCCATTAAGGTCTTGAATCAACTTCAGTGAGTAAGTTGGAGTAAGGGTGAGTAGGAGGAAGATTTAGTGAGAAAGGTGTAGAGGTCCGCTATGAACATAAGATTTTCCAGCAACCTAAGGAGGAAAAACTTAAACACAAGGTCCTCTTGGATTCAATTTTTAAGGAAGCTGAAAGAAATCATAACAATATTATAATCAAACATTTATCATAATACAGTTACAACAATCCATGTCAATCAATCAAACATGAAGTCTCTCAATATTAGAGGCAAATAAGATGGAGTAAGAAAGATGACTTAGATTAACCAAAATGTCTCAAAAACAAATACATAACCAGAGAACCAAAGTTCTTCATCAAAGGTTTACAATACAAGAGCACTGCTCAACCATCCACCTTTACAAAATATCAAAACTGAGTATATATACTCAAAACTGTTGTAGCTACCAGGAGCGTGATCGGACCCCTGCATTCAAAGTTTCCAGTCAGCGCCCGCTCTGTCAGAGTGTGTAGGCCTCCTTATGTCAAACGTGAGACAGGCGCAGTTAGGCATTTTATAGGAATTCTATCCAGGAGGAAGCTTCGGGTGGATAGTTTGCCTTTATGGTTGATCTTTGCAATTCTTTCCATTTATGGGGTGAGACGAGGTCTCAACTGTCGACCCCATCTTCAATAAATTCCTCCATTAGGATCAGGATGAGGCCTGACACCCATGAATATTTTCAGGCGGTGCCCACGAGTTCTTCAAGTCAATCCTGACGCCTCAAGGCTCTGCAGATCTTCTTCCATGATCAAATACAGGCGTTTTCGAAAAATTGAGCTTCAGGCGCCAACTCCTTCTTCATCACTGCTTTGTGCTTGTGACCTCAGGTTGTGACCTAGCGCTTATCCCATATGACACTTTGGGATTTCGCGCTTCAGGAGATTTCACATTACTTGATTACAGATTCCCTGATGCCCGAATGATGAAATCACTCCTCTTAGATCAACGGTCGGATCTGCTATGCATCCGACGACCGCGATTGCTTCCTTGAAAACTTGAGTCACCAATCATGCATTGGGTTCTTACCTTTCTTCTTGGGCACACCTCCTATGTGACCTTGCTATGACCTCAGGCTTATCTTCAAGGCACTTCGGGACTTTGGGTGCTTCGGGCTTCGGCCCTTTGGGACTTTGCAATGTTTCTCATTTTAAAACTCTTGAAGTAAAAATCTCGGAGTGACATATCTAATGACGCGTGGCTCTTGCTGATCAATGGCTTAGATCTATTTTGGGCCTTTGGGACTTTGGGTCTTCGGTAGCTTCGGTAAATTTGGTGCTTTGGCAGCCTTGTGCAGGCCGCGAACTTGGACAACCTACTACCCTTGACAACTATATCTGATAACAAATAGTGAAATTCATTTTTTTGTACTAGTTCTATCAGTCCATTTGAAAGAAAGGTTGCATCCCCAAGCTCCCTGATCCCATCAACTACAAGCCTTATCATAGAGCCCCTCCCATGTGTCCAAGCCAACCAATATTCTAGTACAAGAAATGCTCTCATCAAACTTCTCTAGATGAAAGAGGCTCTTCTAGGTCGCCCATCAAAGCTCCTCACCCATAGGTGCACCTCAAGCCCCTTTAGATATTTTCTGCGCATCACCACACTCCATAAACCCTGATTAAAAAGAGCCCACCACAGAGACTTTGCCACTGGTGATAAGTTAAAGGTAGGTAAATGCTTGAGTCCCCAACCACCATAATGAAAAGGTTTAGCCAATGTTTCCCAAGAGAAAAGGTGAACCCCCCCGGAGGCTTTTGCTCCAGTCCAGATAAAAGAGAAAACACGTTTATGAAGGGAATCCATAATACCAACCAGCAAGAAAAACAAGGCCATCCAATAAACAGGAACAACATCTAAGACCGACTTAGCTAGAACAAGGCACCCACCCAAAGTCAACCACCTAGTGGTCCAATGAGAAATGTGCTTCTCAACTTTAGCAATAAGCCACCTCCAGTCATTCACAAGATAGCTATCGGGCTTTATGTACACCCCCAGGTACTTCATCCCTCCAGAAACCAGGAAGCTGTTGTAACCCAAAAAATCCTTGAAGAGAGTAACCTCATGATCATCCAACCTATTCCAGTACAAAGAATATTTCTGAGTATTTATTTGGAGTTCCACTGCACAACAAAATAGCAACAAGATATTTTGGATGGATTTCCATTCCTCAAAATTTCTAGTGTTTAATATAAGCACACCTTCTACAAAAAGAGTATGAATCAACTTTGTTATGTGGTCTACGCCAATTCCACTGATCAAACCTTCCCTTGTTGCTTTATGCAAGGCCAAACTAAGACCTTCCATCAACAAAATAAAAAGTAATGGTGACATAGGGAAACCTTGGCGCAACCCTCTCGAACTCTTGAAAAATTTAGTCGGGCTACCATTTATTAAAACAACAAAGGATGAAGATGAAATACACCCCATAATTCAGTTTACCAAGTGAAGACTTAAGCCAATTTGCAAGAGCACTAGTCGCAAAAAATCCCACTTGACATAGTCATATGCTTTCTTGAGGTCAAGCTTTAATACCACAACCTTTTGCTTCATAATCTTCATGCAATGCAATGCTTCTTGTGCCAATCCAACCGCATCCATAATCTGCCCCCCCCCTTTAAGAATCCAAACTGATTCGTTGTAAAAGTCTTTGAGAATTTTTTTTTAAGCCTATTAGCAATAATTTCCGTAATAACTTTATAAATCAAATTACAAAGGTAGTAATATTAGCTACGATTATATCATAATTTTACCTGCAAAACTATATTAATTAAACCAACCAGTTGGCGTCCACTTTAGGTTACTCAAAATGAACCTAGTTTTTAAGCAAAATTCAGTGTTTGTTTTCAAATTAACCAAAATTTTATGAACAAAATTTTATGGACAAAATTCACATAGATGAAACTCTAACTTTCTAAACTACCATCACAATTCCAACCACTTATAATAGCCCCCCAATAATAATAATAATAATAATAATAATAAATCCAATCACAACAAAACTCAATTTATATGATGCTCACATCAAACCAATCTACAACTCATCATTAACATGACATAGTGGTTCAAACCAAATATATATAAATGGGTCAAATGTCTTGTAAATGCTAAACATTTATATTTTATTTACAAGCACTTATATTTTAATTATGTTCTCATCTATAAGTTACTTGTAAGAAGTTTTAGCACAAATATCATGTCAATCAAAACCATTCTCATTTCCAATTTATTACAATTTAATACTCGTGAGACATTTTAGCACAAATATTACCTCAATCCATACCATGCCAATCCAATCATTCTCATTTAGAAATCACATTACTAAAACTCAACACTTATATTTTAATTATGTTCTCATCTATAAGTTACTTGTAAGACTTTTTAGCACAAATATCATGTCAATCAAAACCATTCTCATTTCCAAGTCATTACAATTTAATAATTATTAAACATTTTAGCACAAATATTACCTCAATCCATAGCATGTCAATCGAATCATTCTCATTTCCAAGTCACATTACTACAAATCAACATTTGCAAATTTTGTTGAAGGGTGGACCACAAAGACTTGCAAGTCAATCCAATCATTCTCATTTCCAAGTCACATTACTACAAATCAACATTTGCAAATTTTGTTGAAGGGTGGACCACAAAGACTTGCAAGTCAATCCAATCATTCTCATTTTTAGTTCACAAGGTCTAACTTTTATTTATTTATTTTTATTTAAGAGTTTTAAATTTCAAACCATTTTTAAAGTTATTATCTTAAAGTTATTATTTTGAATGAACTTTCTATTTTTTATTGAGTGTTTTTAAAGTCAATCATTTAATACATGTAAGAGGGTGGGTGTGAATATCACATCTCATAGTTATTAGGAGCATGGGATGAAATACATTCAACATTAGGGAGAATGAGAGTTAAGTAGTTTGAAGTACATTCAACATTAAGGAGAGTGAGAATTAACTAATTTAAGACAAAAGGAAATTCTTATGGGAAAAGGAACAAACTTTTAGTTAGGACATTTCTATGACCAAAGAAGATTAGATTTTACAGTTTTTGAGGCAAAAAAAAAAGTACAAAGTATTGGATATTGAAGGAAACCAAAGTAGGCATGTGTGATAACTTCTTGTAACTTTAAATTCACGAAGAAGTAGGCTGCCAGTCATGTAAAGTGAGATATTGCATAAGAGTTTACCCAACAACAAGTGAGTTGTGGTTGTGGGTTTTTCTTGTTACAACGGGCATCCCTGGAGTCCCAAACAAGAAAAAATCATAACGTCAAGCTGCCTTGCTTGATTTTCACCTGGGATCTAGATTTCCTGATGAAGGATCAGCAGCTGCTTAATGGATATCGGAAGGCTTCCTAGAATAAGTTGCTGCTTTTGAAGACCAATTACTGCTTGATGTTTTGTGAGGGTCAATTACTCTAGGACGTTCAACTTGGTCGGGAATGCCAACATTATCAAGTTCCATGAAAGCAGGGCTTGTGGGCGAAGGAAGATGTTCTCTCTCACTTGTGAGCATCGACACCACCCGGGACATTGAAGGCCGCAACGCTGCAGCTGCTTGAGTGCACAGAAGACCAATTTTAAGTACTCTAATCCCTTCTTCCCATGAATAGCTGCCCTGCAATGTGGGGTCCATAATTTCTAAACCTTTCTCTGCTTTATACAATCTACATGTCTGGTTGCCCAATATCAACAATCATAAAACTTTAGTTAGCAGGCGTTCATGAATGCAAGGGTTCATAAACGCAATCGAGATTTTAAGAAATTTCCACTTGAAAGATGAGATTAATAGGCATACTCCTTCGATGAGCAA
>ML779126.1:878696-898903 GCA_009831015.1 Picea engelmannii | reverse complement strand
TTCATTAAGCTATTCTGATGAGTAATCTCTCCATTGTGCTATCTTAGTATCCCATTGATCCACCTACTGAAAAATATTCAATTCTTAAGTTACCAGGCATACTTAGCTTACAACCCTAAGTAGTTCCCTGGAGTGATAACACCACCTACAATCCATCCTTTGTGAATTCTCCAGAATTTTCAACCAAACTGTCTATAAAAACATGACGATGTAAGCATTTCATTCCGATCGAGCAATACAATTTGTGTTTGTTCATAATTGTATGTTCATTTGGCTAACTCCCTCACGGGAAGGCCCGGGGAACCAGGATCCTGAGAGGAGTCCCCCAGTAGTACAGATATGAGTGGAGGAGAGTAGTCTTGTTGTTGGAGCAGAAGTTGTAGCCGCAACTTACAAGGAGGGTCGTGAGCCAGAAAGGAGTGTTGCTGAGACTGCGCAGAGATTTAGAGAGATGAGGAAGCCGCAACTTCCAGGTTAGCAGTGAAGGCGAGTGAAGCGCGTGATCCTAAGGCGGTTCATGCTGCAATCAGACCGGGCGGACAGGTTCAGAGCATTAAGAAGTTTGAGGGCGGAAGCAACAAGAAGGCTCAACCTCCACTCAACGAGTTTGCCATCCACGAGTTCGCTTACTCTCCTGATCATCGTCGACCTGTGCCATTTCACGGGCTATAACGCTGCTAGTTGTTGTGTGGTAAACCCATATCCAATCGCATATCACAAGCCAAAAACGGATATCTTCAAATAGATAGTATTAGTGGTGAGTGAGGGCGAATGGTCGTGCGAATTGAGGGGAGCATGCGACCTAGAAAATATGGCACACAAACCATTAGGTGTTTTTTGAACTACGATTGAATATACCAGTTCGAGCAACATGGGAGAATACCAGGGGGAACGCACAGGCATTTGGCAATATTTGACAAAAGCGAATTCGAAGTCTGGTTTTCCGAGCTTGCGAAGGACCATTTCTCATCACCGTGGAGAAGTCTAGCTCTGTCGAAGGCAATATTGTACTCTGCAAGGAAGGGCGATTAAAGGAGGTGCTTAGTATTTTCAATACTTTCCATAAATGTATATGCTTCGATGCTGCAAGGATGCGCGAAGATGAAGGCTCTCCCGGAAGGTTAAAAATCTGCATGCCCACATTATCAAAATTGGATATGTGTTTGACAAAATCTCAGGACGGGATGTGGTGTCCTGGACTGTCATAATATGTTCAGAATGGAATTTTTTCTTGAAGAATAGAGGAACATGCAATGATCTTCTCTTGTCTTGTGATGGAGAAAGTAAAATGTCTTATTGGAGTGATAGTCTGGGTATTTACACAAATTTTTTAAAGGTAATACGAGTCATGTATGATTTCAAATTGGAGTTGGTAGAATTCTTGCAGTAACTACAGAGAACGCTATGTCTTTTTTATGCTAAGAGTGAACGTTGTTTGCATTCTTGATAGAGGCATACAAAGCCTGTGCACTCACTTTTTTGGATAGAAGTGGATAATATGTAGCATCTGTTGTGTTAGGATATGTATAGTGATAATAAGGAATGGGTTTATTGGGCATGTTGAATGGTTTATATGTAATGGGTTTATAATTTGGGAATTTAGGAAATAATGCTTCTGGTACCTGTGATAAAATGTTATAATGATAAGTGATGTAAAGGGTGCATGATCGGTAGTACCCGATACTCTAGAGTTTTTTGAGTTGTAAAGCTTAGTCATAGGCATAGGCAAGCTATATTCCCCAAGAGGCTTTTGGTCCAAAGTTGTAAAGCTTAGCCAAAGGCATATGCAAGCGATATTCCCTAGGTGTTTAGTAAGCCCTGTTGAGTCAGGCTTACATGGATTAGAGTGATCATGTAGCATGTATCCCTCTTAGGCATAAAGAGTGGATGTGGCATCAAGCTATGGCTTACATGGATTAGAGTGATCATGTAGCGTGTATCCCTTTTATACATAAAGAGTGGATGTGGCATCAAGCTATGGAATTAACCACTAGGTAGGTACGAGGGTGGCAAGTGTACTCGTATCTAAGTTTGTTGTTGATCAGAGAAGTTAGATCTTCGATTAAGGGGAGGAATGTGAGATTAAGTAATCTCAAAGTGTGAGTTGGTTGGGACCAAGTTATGACTAAAGGAGTCTAATATATTGATGAACCATGTACGTGAAAAGGATACCTAGAGAACTAGTGAGTACAATGGATGGTACCCATGTATCTCGGTAGAAGGATCTCTTTTTATATGGACATCAATGATCAGCTGTTTGCAGGTGCAAAAGGAAGATGTAAAAGTTCGAGCATTAATCAATGTTATGCACGTACAAAGAAGAAACAAAAATGTTTGAGGATGAAACTCAAGTGAGTACGTGTTGTGTAAATCAAATTCCCCATCATGCAAGGTTCGTGGTCAGCCAAAAGCACCGGTAAGAAACCACTTGATGTGATGGTTCCTGATCATTGTAATGGTAGCACATTAAAGGAAGCCCAACCATATGAAGATAGAAATTGCACATTAAAGGAAGCCCAACCATATGAAGATAGAAATTGAAGATGATGACATGACTCAGATAAAGACCTAGCCAAGACATGTATTCATTAAGGAGGAGACATTGCAGATTAAATGAGCAACTTGCATACATATTTACAAAGGCTTTAGCACAAGACCAATTTGAGTATTTGAGAGAAGCATTGGGCATTATAAATATTGATGTAAGATGTAATTAGTAGTAGAAATTAAGGGGGAGTGTTGGAAGAGTAATTTCTTTACCTACACACCTACCATGGACAACTGTTCCTCCAACGCCTTTCGTGAATGGTCCAGAACTTTCCACTGACAATCCATCTTTCGTGAATTCTCCAGAACTTTCCACCAACAATCCATCTTTCGTGAATTCTCTAGAACTTCCAGACTCTTTCAAACTGTCTATAAAAACATAGCGATGTAAACATTTCATTCAGATAGAGCAATACAATTTGTGTTTGTTCATCACTGTGTGTTCATTTGGTTCTGATCTCTTCAATTATCAGTTAATCGGCTAATCGGCTATGTTTTATTGGACTAAAATGAAATCTTTCGAAGACAATTGGATTCCTTATCATCGTAAACTATGTGAAAACAAAATACCGGACGATCCTGGAGGGGGCGACGACAACCATGAAAGAATGCTCCCATTTTTTTCTATTGTGAATTTGCAAATCAATTCTCAGTACATTGCGTACGTCTTAGTTCACCAAAATGAAATCATTACATAACCGGTAAATTGTGGTAAACTAGGTGAAAGAAAATACCAGAGGGTGGTGGTGATGCCGGTGCCGGCGCGGGTGAGAGGATGAAAACGTTGAAAAAAGGAAAAGTGTCAAAACACAATTGGCAATTTGAAGATAAGAACCTCGCTCCAAGAGTTCCCGGCTCACACCCAGTCCCAGGCATGAATAACCTCACAAGCCATAAGCTAAGCACGCGTTGCAGCTATCTCTGGACATATCTCTAATACACTGCGCTATGGTGTAGATATTATATGAAGGCGAACCAAAATCGTCCATTGAATCTGCAACAAAGAATTTGGGACTCTCTGCAACTTTATTGGAAGTATTAGAGAGTTGGGCCGTAGCATCAATTGTAAGGCTAGCATTATTTGTGTTTCCTGGGTTGTAGATATAAGCATTTAGGCTACTGTAACTATTATTGTTGTAAAAATTATAACCGTCGTAACGTAAGAAGCAGCCGTTTAGTTCAATTAATCCAGATGTGTTGTAGCAATCCTGAACAAGTTTTTCATTCGCCGTTACTGCACAATCTTTGCAGTCAGAAGAACCTAAATCTTCCCTGCACTGGACAAGCCCATAAACCGTACTATTGTTGTTTTGTCCGTCATCAACACTAGACTTATAGAATCCGCTCGAAGAAACGATCCCCACCAATGAATCCAAAACGTAGTTCAGATTATGCTGGAACGTGCTATCGTTCCTAAATATAATATTTTCACAACGACGCCACACCTCAGGAGTATAATCCTCATGTATTGGAGCTACTGAGAAATGCAGAAGCTTCATTACATTGACAATTAGTAGCAAGTTATTCATTAATTGTTTGATCTTCATCGCCATCTAGACTTTTTAATTTGATGAGTTGAGGTGTTCCTATAATGCATGAATGGCTTATCTTCGCGTATCTTTATATTGATTGCAGATTTCATATCCAATGGGTATGGACCAAAGTTAAAAGTTGAACATAATGGACATCGAAGATTTCATATCCAATGGGCATGGGCCAAAGTGTGAATGCACAATCAAGATAAGCTCAAGCCCTTGGAGACTAGGTCCGACCTAGCACCAAGTCGTCGCAAGTGGTTTTCTGGGATTTTACTTGGAATTTCTTCAGGGAGGTGTTGGAGGTATTAATTTCTACCTACCAACAATCACCAAACTTCGAGAGAGCTCCCAACGGTTCCGAGAACTCACTAGATGCTCGAGATTCTTCCATGATCGCTATAAATATAAGCCAGATGTATTTGGTTTGATTATAGAGCAATACAATTATCTGTTTGTTCTTTTTGTGTTATCTTTTTGTGTTTTTTGTTTTTGACCCCTTCTTTTGGTATCAGAGCTTGGATTTGGGCCTCACTCCCTCATGGGAGGGCCCAAGATCCTGAAAGGAGCCGCCCTGTTCTCAGTGAGAGTTGGACGATGAGCATTGAGCTTACGTGAGTGCCGTAAGGTTGAGAGTATGTTGTGCATTGTGTTGAGAAGAAGATGCTGCAATTGTTGAGGATCTGCGGAGCCAGAGAAGAGGCCTCAAAGTACGTAGAGGAGGTCTCGCGTGATGTTGAGGAGATTCGTGGGAACTGAAGAATTTGTTGTTGTGAGAATCAGAGAGTTGAGGAAGCCGCAGCTTCTAGAAGAATAGTGAGAGCTCAGGGAGAGATGTCCTGTAAGAAACTGACCACGAAGGCATCTCGAAAGTCTGCACTGGCGGAGCCCACTTAAGGAGAGCATCGTTTTGTTGACATTTTTTATATCATTGCAGGAAGAAGACAACTGAGGGTCTAAGGAAACAGGCTGGGAGGATTACAATACTAGAAAAAGGGGGGCGCGCCACACCCTTTAACCTGGCTCCTGTTTATTTGGTTGTGTTTTGGAGTATCTGGCAGCAGAGGGTCGTTGAAGCATCCCCTGTAGTCAAAGAGAGAATGCGAGATGAAAATCTTGAGCCTTCATGAGTGTGGCGGTAAGCATTGTTATCGCAGAGTGGAAATTTTAATGGAACATTTGAAAAGTGATTTTTAAAGTGGAAATCACCATCATAAAGGTATGCACTTATTAAAAGAGGCAATATTGATCTTACTTTTTAAATGTTACATGAATGGAATGCCATATGTTGCCATATGTGACGGAAGAGTTTGTAAGGATAAGAATGGAGAATAGTGAAATCAAAGTCACTTTAATGGAAATTACAAGGGTTTTGAAAAAAATAAATAGCATGAGTGAAGTATTTGTTTAAAGAGATATGAAGAGGGGTTGTTGTGTTAAATGTGGTCATGAGGGTTTCATATTCCCAAGAGAGTTGAGTCAAGTGGTGTAAATGTCTTCTATGTTTTGGTAAGGTGAGAGCTTCATTTTGTAATTGTAACATGGCTGAAATGAAATGCACTGTTGAAAGTGCTTGGAATGGTCATTGAGTCAAGTTGTAAAAGGTACGAGTCAAGTTCAAATGAGAGAAGGTCAAGGTCAAGAGACTAAGTCTTTGAATGAGTCTAAAAGCTTTGTGAAAAGGAGTCTTGAAATGTAAAGTCATTAATCTCAAGAAGAGTCAAAATGAGTTACAGTTAAAGTTAAAGTTAAAGTGAGAGTCAGTTTGTTAAGCTAATCAAAAGCTGAGTCCAAATCAAATGTTAAAGTGACGTAAAATGATGGCAAGTGGTGTGTCAATTAAGTTTGCCAATCCATTGTCGTAGGTTGTCTTGTTGGATCTTGATCAACTCCAACAAGAAACATATCCATAAATAATATTGAAAGGAAAAACAAGATGCAAGAAGCAATAAAAGACATACTCATGATGCAGAAGACAAAGGGTGGTAGAAGACAAAATAATGGATGGTGAAAGACAAGGAAGAAAGACTCTCATTGGAAGAAGTGAAGGACAAAGAAGACTCCAAATGAAGTTATGTAATGCTTAATGATGAGATGTAAATGGGCATATGTAATGGGCTTGTAATTGTTGGGCATTTAGTAAAGAATGTGGAATTTTTGTACCTGAGATGAAATGATGCATATATGTTGTAAGGGGTGCATGATCGGTAATACCCGACACCCTAGAGGTTTTTGGTCCAAAGTTGTAAAGCTTAACCATAGGCAAGGCAAGTTATATTCCCCATGTGTTTAGTAAGCCCTGTTGAGATAGGCCTACATGGATTAGAGTGATCATGTAGCATGGATTAGAGTGGATGTGGCATCAAGCTATAGAATTAAACACTAGGTAGGTAGGTACGAGGGTGGTAGGTGTACTCGTATCTAAGTTTGATGGTGATAAGAGAAGTTAGATCTTTGATTAAGGGGAGGAATATGAGATTAAGTAATCTCAGAGTGTGAGTTGGTTAGGATCAAGTTATGATTAAAGGATTCTAATATATTGATGAACCATGTACATGAAAATGATACCTAGAGAACTAGCGAGTACAACGGATGGTATCCATGTATCTCGGTATATGGATCTCTTCTTATATGGACATCAATGATCAATTGTTTACAGGTGCAAAAGGAAGATGCAAAATTTTGAGCATTAATCAATGTTATGTAGGTACAAAAGAAGAAGCAAAAAATGTTTGAGGATGAAAATCAAGTGAGTGCGTGTTGTGTAAATCAAATTCCCCATCATGCAAGGTTCTTGGTCAGCCAAAACCACTAGTAAGCAAAGGTTGTGGTCAAATATAAACCACATGGTGTGATAATTCCTGATCATTGTAATGGTTAGGGGTAAGCCGTAAAATCCCAAGGTGATTTATGATGAGGGGAAGCTAGTAAAATAAAGTAGAAAATTGAAGGAAGCCCAACCATATGAAGATAGAAAATGAAGATGATGGCATGACTCAGATAAAGACCTATCCAAGACATGTATTCATTAAGGAGGAGACAACTTGCAAAGGCTTTAGCACAAGACCAATTTGAGAAGCTTTGGGCATTGAAAATATTGATGTAATTAGTAGTAGAAATTAGGGGGGAGTGTTGGAGGTATTAATTTCTACCTACCAACAACCACCAAACTTTGAGAGAGCTCCACCGACATCCACTGACGGTTCCAGATATTTCCCTCCAAGAAATCACTCGATGCTCGAGATTCTTCCATGGTCGTTATAAATATGAGCCAGATGTATTTGGTTTGATTATTGAGAAACGCAATTATCTGTTTGTTCTTTTTGTGTTATCTTTTTGTGTTTTTTTCTTCTGACCCCTTCAGGAGGAACGTTGAAAAATATTTAGATGCGTGAACAACTTGCCTTCTAGGGTGGAATTATTTTTTGGTCTGCGGGGACTTTCTATGGGTGTTGGTTAAACGTTCTACTTTTTGGGTTTTTTTGGTTGGAATTTGGTGATGTAAATTTGGACAAAATCATTGTTTTCCGTTGTTTAAATTGTATTTATGAATGCATAAATGGATTCAACATGATGAAAAACCCATGGGACACTCGGATTATACAAACTTAGCCACTCAAATCTGCAGATCCAACCATTCATCATCCAATTTCGAGCAAAATCAAACGAAAAAAATTACCTAAAAACTTCCAAAAGATTTTAAACTACTGTCTTTCTCTCACATGTCGACGATCGTGAAAAATAAAAAGGTATGTTTTATTAATTTTTTCCAGACCTCCTTGGAAACAGTAAAATTACTCATATTACACTTGTTAACGCCAAGTCGTCACAAGTGGCTTTCTGGGATTTCGTGGGGAATTGCTTCGAGGAGGAACGTTGAAAAATCATCTAGACGCATGCACAACTTGCCTTCTAGGGTGGAATTATTAGTCCCTACCATAGGCATAGAGGGACTATAGCGATCGATAATGCATTGACTACATATTAGTTTGTCCTTTGACCTGAAATATTTGCACCTATTGTTGGAGCTATGGAATTAGAAGCATATATTTTTATATAATAAAAAGTAACATGTATGTATTGATTTGATTGGATAAGAGATTGGAGGTGTTATTGCTAGATTCGCTATTCCCAATGTACTATATGGCAACATATCCAAAGTTTTTCTCGTAGACAATATTTTTTAATCATATATTTTTCCTCTATATTGCTTGAAGGTCGATTAATGCTAGCATTAGTTCGAATGTTTGTATTGGCATTTTCTACTAGGAGAATATATCCGTAAGTTTTCATATGTACTAAGCATATTGAAATGTTTTGATATCCAAGCTTTGTAGTGATTGAGAATTCCAAAGTTTTAGCGTCTTTGGCGGATGTATATTTGTTGAAATGTGTTGACACTTATTCTGAGATGCATTAATAGGCCTGACAACATAAATGTTTACATGACACGACGTCCTCCAACACCCCTGACAACTTAAATGTTTGCATACTACGAGGTCCTTAGACAACCTGGAAGTCTTAAATGTTTATGTAAATACGCTTCTCGGAGTACATTTTTCCTCGAAATTTTCTATACAGTTACAGTGAATTTGCACAGTCTTGTTTGTCCTCCGCCAGTTCGACAAACATTGTATGTTTCATCCTTGTTCCGCCATTGAAGCTACATACATTGTTTACTAGTTCGGTGAGTGTTTCTTCTTCATTGGTTTGTCGGTTTCTGCCTTTGTATGTTTCATCCTCGTAATCGTTGAAGCTACATACATTGTTTACTGGTTTGGTGAGTGCTTCTTCTTTGTTAGTTTGTCGGTTGCTTCTTGTTGTTGTTTCACTCATGATTCGACCTACGCTTCTGCATTTCATCGTTTCGGAGTAAGTTTCGATGCCATAGTTTCATTTTGTATTCCTTGTTTGTTGTTAAGTGTTTGTAGTTTGCAAGTAAGAATGTTTGCTTATTTGCAGTCGCATGTTCCTTGTATGTTTCTGGTTCCTTTTTTGCTTGGGATGAAGTTTCGTAATCGTTGGAGATACATATGTTGTTCACTGGATCGGTGGTTCTTGCTGGTTCGTTGGTTCGTGAGTTGCTGGTTCTATTTGTTTGGTTGGGGTTTGCGCTTTGGGGCCCTAGGGGTGCAATTCGGCCTATTCATTCTTTCTCACTACTTTGGTCCTTGTTGTTTTCTTTTGTTTGGTTCAACCTCGCAGGGTTGGGGTGCAATGATGGTGGTTGGAGATTTTTTTCTTCTTCTTTTTTGGATTATTGTTGTTTTTTGGGGGTGCTTTACGGTGTTAAGCGCCTGCACCCACTAGTCGACATGCAGTTGTGTTATTTTCCATGTCTGTCGAGGTCGATATATTTTATTTTGTGAGATTTTGCTGGTGCTCTAGTCCTGCCATGAAAGAAAATAGTTGCATGCAAAATTGTTGGAGGATTACATGTGAAGTTACAATATCCGTTGTTTTTTTGTTGGAATAAAGCATATGTGTGCAGGCTACATTTATAAATCATGTATGGTCAGATGTGCAGATATGACATTACATGTTCTTTCTCCTCTACATAGACTGGTGTGTGCGCGATACAATTTGTGTTGTGCTTGAGATATGATATGTGCAACAAAGATTTTGCAAGATTATATTTTGATGTCTGGAAGCATGTCTGGGTGGTTTGCCACATAAAACTGAGAACTTGTATCGTGGGCACAAAATTCTGTGTAGAGGATAAAGAACACATGGTTAAAGGGAATATGTGGATAAATTGCTAGGGAAAACCAGAAATTGTTTAGCTGCGGTCATGCAATTGCGTGATATTTTGTGCCTTGTAATATATTTTGGCCAGGAAAAACAAATCTACATGTTTACAACCATGGATAGAGAAGCACCATAGTACCATAGGCCGTAGTCCATGGTTCTTTTCAAATATTTGAATATTCGTTTAACAGATAACAAATGACTCTGTTTAGGTGTGGCTTGATACCTCCCTACTATTCCAACAACATGCATTATGTTTGGACGGGATGTTGTGATATACAATAAGCTACCTATCATAGACCTATATGAACTCTGGTCAACATCAGGTGAATCATAATCCTTTTTAAACTTGCATCCAGTGACCATAGGTGTGCTCATAGGTTTAGAATCTTCCATCTGAAACCTTTTCAACATTTCCCTTAGATATTTTTCTTGAGAAATAAATATTCCTTCAAACTTCTAAGTAATTTGTAGGCTAAGAAAAAATGACAGCTTCCCTGTCATAGACATTTCAAATTTAGACTGCATGGCAGAAGCAAACCATTTTACCAATGAAGCATTATTACTACCGAAGATGATGTCATTGACATAGACCACCACAATGAACAGATCATTACCTTCTGTTTTGATATATAGATTGTTGTCACCTGTTCCTCTCTTGAATCCTTTGTCTTGTAGATACGTATCCATTCTGTGATACCAGGCATGAGGGGATTGTTTCAACCCATATAAATCTTTCTTTAGCTTGCAGACAAGGTCAGGGTTATCTGACAGTTGGAAACCCTCTGGTTGTTCCATATAGACTTCTTCATTTAAATCTCCATTTAGAAAAGATGACTTGACATCCATTTGATAGACTTTAAACTGTTTATGACAAGCATAGGCAAGAAACATTCTAATAGCTTCTAGTCTTTCTATGGGCGCAAATGTTTCATCAAAATCTAGTCCTTCTATTTGAGCATACCCTTTACAGACCAATCTGGCTCTATTCCTGACTATTTGTCCTTGCTCATTCATCTTATTTTTGTAGACCCATTTTGATGCTATTATATTTTTGTCTGTTGGCCTAGGAACTAGGTCCCAAGTGTCATTCTTTTCAATCTGGTCCAATTCTTCATTCATAGAGTTTAACCAATTTACATCTTTACTGACCTCATTGAAGTTCTTGGGTTCCACCATGGATATGAAGGCTATATGTGATTACTCAGTTTTTTTGATTATCTTTCTCTTGGTTTGTACACCTTTGTATTTTTCACCAATTATCTGACTTGCAGGATGATTCTTTTGAGTAATTCTGGAGGAGAAATTTGATGTTGTCTGCTGATTTGAGTCTGTTTGAACATTTTCATCTTCATCTAACTCAGAGTCTTCTTGTTCTGATTCTTGGACATGTTCAGCTTCAACTTCATCTATATCCTTTGTTGTTGATTCAGTATTATTAACCTCTCTTACTGGGATTCCTTCATCAACTTTTATGTCAATATAGTCAACCAATTTATGCAGCCTCTTATTATAGCATCTGTATCCTTTACTGTTTGTAGCATACCCTAAGAATATGCCTTCATCAGCCCTGTCATCATACTTGCCAAGATTCTCATCATTATTCTTTATGTCACACTTACTCCCAAAGACTTTGAAGTGTTTGATTGAAGCAAGTCTCCCATACCACAGTTCATAAGGTGTCTTGTCACTGTGTGGTATGAGGTGGGATTTGTTAAGAACATGGACTGTTGTGTGTATTTCTTCTACCCAGTAGGTTTGATCAATGTTCTTCTCATTCATCATTGACTTGGCCATTTGCTGCATTTTTCTGTTTTGCCTCTCAACTACTCCATTTTGTTGTGGAGTTCTTGGGATTGTGTATTCTCTCTTGATCGCATGTTTATCACAGAATTCCTTGAAATAACTTGACATAAATTTTCCTCCTCTATCTGACCTTACTACCTTTAACTTGTTGCATGTTTGATTATCAATTAAGGCTTTAAATATTTTAAATTTCTCAAATGCTTCAACTTTTTCCTTGAGAAAGGAAACCCAAGTAAGTCTGGAGTAATCATCAATGATCAACATGAAGTAGTTTTCTTTCCCTGTGCCTTCCTGTCTGGATGGTCCACATAAATCCATATGAACTAGTTGGAGTGGTTTCTCTATTGAAGTAGAGCTCTTGGATTTAAACTGTGTCCTGGTTAGCTTTCCTACTTGGCAGGTTTTACACATAGAATCTTGTTGCTTTGATATTCTCTGAAGATCTTTTACTCCCTCAAGATTTTTGAGCTTGATTACGTGGTCAAAGTTTAGATGTCCAAGTCTCTTATGCCATAACCAACTCTCATCGTGTTTTCTGAGATGACACTCTTCTCTATCTTCTTTCAGCACATATACATTATTTTCTATCCTTATGCCTTAGCCACCACTTGTCCTGAGTTTACAGACTTTATCTTGCGGTCCTTGGAAGTGAACATCACTTCACATCCTTTGTCACACATTTGACTTACACTGAGCAGATTATGTTTCAACCCATCTACCAAAATAACATCTTGGGCTTTTTCTTTTCCATTACTCAGACTCACCATTCCTTTACCCTTGATTTTACATGGAGCATCATTTCCAAATGTTACGTTTCCTGATTTGCTTTTACTTAGAGATAGAAACTTACCTTTGTCTCCCGTCATATGTTTGGAGCATCCACTGTCTATATACCAAGAGTTCTTTTGTCTTTGAGCTGACAACACTAATCCACACTTGTCACTTTCTTTCTTCTTCCAAACCTTGACATTTTCAGCAGAGGAATTCAAATCTGGTTCATAGTTCTTTAAGCGACAGTCAACGGCTTTATGTCCATAGTTATGACAGATGTAACATTCTGGTTCGTTGAATAAAGGATCATAACTATTGTTATGGTTAACCTGTGTCCTTTTCCCAGCCATCAAGTGACTTGCAGTTTGTGGTGGTTTGTTACTTAGTTGTCTCATTCTTTGTTGTGGAAGATATCTATACCTTGAATGTCTTGATTGCTCATATCTAAATTTTAAATAACAATTTATAGCTTTGTGACCAAAGTTGGAACATAAAAAACAATGTCCATAGAAAAATCCTTGGTACCTGGAAAATGGCTGTCTTCTTTGAGAAGGTCAATTTCTTCCATGCTGATGATTTTTTTGAACAGAGAGTACATTATTTCTCTGATCTACAATTTCGGTTCTGGTACCTCTTTCGTTAATCCTCTTGGGCAACTGATTATCTTCTTTTGTTTCTGCAGATTTTTTGTTGTCATAGGTTGTAGATTTGACAAACTTGATGGGTTCTTTGTTGCTTGGCTGATCACTACTTGATCCCTCTTCATAACCTAGACCTATTTTCAGCTTTGGGTTTCTTTGTTGATTCAGAATGGTGGCCAATTCTTTCGAGGCTTTGATACTTGACAGATTCTGATGATACAAGGCTTGAAACTTCTCCAACTCTTTCCTAGTTTTCACTACTTCTTTTTCCAGAGCTTCACATCTTGCCTTCTTTTATGATAATTGTTGTTTCATAATGTATTCAATTTCCTTTTCCTCTTCTAATTCCACTTTTAGCAGGACAATTTTTTTATCGGGTTCTTTACTTTCTTTCTTGAACTGTATCAACAATTGTTTTTGTTTTCTCTTCTTAATTCCAAGTCTGTCAATCTCTTCCAGTGCACTGATCAGTTCTCCTTCTAGGTCAACCACAACTTCTTCATTGTTAGCATTACTTCCTGTGATTTTATTATCATAATCCTCTTGGTCCATAAGCATAAAGTCATTGATCTTATCTTCACACAAGGAGTCACTATCTGTGTCTTCTGAAGAGTTATCATCATTTACACAAAAAAAATTATTTTTACCAAATCTCTTGGGGTTGAACTTCTTTTCACCTTCAGAGTTCTGATCCTGTTTCTTGTGTGGACATTTAGATGAAAAGTGACCTATCTTACCATAGTTGAAACATTTTAAGGGCATCTTACCTTGATACTTTCCTGATCCTTTCTTTAGTCTTCTTACAAATTTTGCTTCAATTTCATCAAGCTCAGAATCCTCATTCTTGTCTGCTTTAAATGATGCTTCTCTAGAGTTGGGTTTATCTTTAACTATCCTCATTTCATATGTTGTTAATGTTCCTAGAAGTTGATCAAAAGTCAAAGCCTTTATATCATTAAGTTATTCTATAGCTGAGACCTTTGGGTCGAACCTATCTGGCAGAGATCTCAAAATTTTCTGAACTAGAGAGGGTTCCCAATTTTTTCACCAAGTGCTTTCATTGCATTTACTAATTCTTCAACCCTCAGGAAGTAATTCCCAATAGTTTCATCTTCTTTCATCTGTCGTTGTTCAAACTATACTCTATAGGTTTGAAGCTTGGCATCTTTTACCTTCTCATTACCTTCATAACTGCTAATGAGTTTGTCCCACATGTCCTTGGCAGTTTCTAAATGCATAACTTTTACAAATTCTGCTTATGCAAGCCCACTTAGAATAGCATTCATAGCCTTAGCATTGAAGCTGAACTCTAGCTTGTCATCCTTATTAGCTAGTACAACTAGCTTCACATAACCAGTCTCTACCACATCCCAGACATCTGCACCTAAAGCCATTATGTGGGTTCTCATCCTAACTTTCCAGAAGGCAAAGTTTGTTCCATTGAACAGGGGGGCCTTATTGGTTGATGTTCCTTCATGGATTGACATGTTTAAGCTTAATGATCTACCTTTAGATAAAAGGAACCGGCTCTGATACCAATTGTTGATCAACTCAGAGTGGGGGGGGGGGTGAATCAATTGTTACCGTACTTAAACAATTAGGCTTATTTTAAACTCTTTACAGAGCACTCAATGACAATCACAATAATGCAAGGAAGTAAGCATTAAATCATTCAACATCAATCACACACATTAAATACACAGAAACAGATATTTCCCGAGGAATCCCATAAAGGGTAAAAAACTCTTCTTCATGATATGATAAGTAATATTTACATTCTATACATTATCATACTTATGAGCTCCAACTCATTGTGAGGCTGCCACCTCTGTTTTTCAAGATGCAACTTGCTGAGAGAACCAACTCTCTAGATTATCTAGCACCTACTAGAAGGAAGCACCAACTCCCTAAGTGTTCCAGCACCAACTGGATGGAAGCACCAATGTCCAGTCACACAGGCACCAACCTGTATAACAGAGAACAATAGTTCTCCCTTGCACCACCCTGCCACCCTAGTTTTTCTGGCTGCAACTAGATGGAAGCTACAACTCTCTGTGTTCAAGCACCCACTTGAAACTCTAAGGACACCTATCCTCCCTAGCACCTCCCTACCACCCTGAAATATAAATCTTTGCTTTCTGTGAATTTATTACAGTGATACAATAGTTATCAATGGCTTACCAGACTTATCACTATTCTGCTATACTGCTCTGCTTTGCCTGTATTAGTGTCTCTATGCTCACATCTCCTTGAGATTTCTGATCTTTTACTCTCCCTCTTCATTCACACCTTGGATTTATTTCACTGTCTCTGATATACATGTATGTTCCTTGCATCTGCTGCGCTTTATTCTCTGCATCTTCTTTCCAGTCTATGCGCTATGCCTCTTCTATGTGTTTCAGCTCCTGCCCATAGCATGCTATTTTTTCGTGTGTAATTCCTCTCCACAGAAGCAACCTCCACTTCTCTATTCTAGGTATATTTATAATGCCAATTCCTCTGCCAGATCATACAGTTAACTCTTCGTCCCCTCTGGTGGTTACGCTGAATCTTCTCTTCATCCATGGTCATTATGTTGAGGTTCCTTAGCCTCTCTGAAAGTTGAAACTCTTCGTCTTATTTGGCGTTACCGAATCTCATCATCATTAGTGGGTGTTATGCTGAGATTCCTTAGCTTCTCTGGCAGTCGATACTCTTTGTCCTCTTTGTCATAGTTGATCTTATCCTCTTTGTTTCAGTTACAGACTTCAACACTTTCCCATCTGTCAATTGTCTCTATGATGAGTCTTCATTCCACTGACAGTTACCTCGAGGTTCTTCATCTCCTCTAGCAATCACCGAATCTCTTCATCATCGTTGGACATTATCCTGAGATTCTTTGGTTTCTCTGGTAGTCAAGACTCTTCGTCTTCTTTGTCGATCACCTTGAAGCCTCTTCGAATTCTCTGTGCAGAAAATAATCAGTGGTTTTTGGCAGTTCCCCCTGAGATCTGCCGCGTGCTCATGCTCTTGGCGCCTTTTCCCTTTCTACAAAAAAAAACTACATAGTGGGCACTAGCTTTTCTGGCTAAACCCCTTCCTTTCACATGTGGCCTGAGGCGGTGACCACAACCTATTCAGAAGTCGTTTCATGATTTCACATTTTGGGGTTTCTCCCGTGAGTCTCCTTGATTCCTTCCTTTGGAATTCTCGGTATCTGGAATGGAGCGTAGCTATGCTAGGTCCTTCCACTCATGTGACCACCGGTGGTGACCACACTCTATGCTATAAGGCGCTTCGTGATTTCACCTTTCGGGGATTCTCCCGTGAGTCTCCTTGACTCCTCATATTGTGAATCCCGAAATGGAGCTTGGCTTCTCTAGCTCCTCCCTCTAACTCTCGACGATGTGACCATGAGTTATGACCACTCGCCAATCAAATGAGCACTTCACTCTCTAGATCAACGATCCACAACATTCTGTGATCCAATGGCTGTGATCATGTCCCGACCTCGCATATCGTGAGTTCCCTCAACACTGCCTTTTACTTTCCTGATTTGCAATTCAATGAAATCCCAATCTCTCACCATGTGTCCTCTGGTTCCAATGACCAGGATCATGTCACGACCTTCCATATCGTGAGTTCTAGCAACTCCTTCCTCTAGAATTCCCAATCTGCGAAATGCCAAAATGGATCCATATCAGATCAACGACTATCCTCCGCCCCGGGACTTCAGTCTTCAGGACTTTGGGGGAGTGATGAAGCTAAAACTCCTGAAGAAAAACTCCTAGAGTGATGTCATTCTTGCATCACTCAATGATGTGTCATGAGCTGAGTGGCTATCATGTGTCACTCAGATTTGTGATTTCCTGTGGCTTGAGATGCCGAATCAACTTGACACTTGTCCTTGTATGATTGTGCCATGTTTCCTTGCTAACGTAGGTTGTGATGATCTACCTCCTGGATCTGATGACCCAGTTTAGTCCTCGATCCAACGTCTCAGATCTTTTCAGAATTTCGCGTATCGTGAGTTGGAAGGTTAGGCTCCTCCTCCCTTTGACCTTTTAGTCAGTGAAATGCTGATCTATAGCCACGTGTCATGCAAGAAGATGGATGGTCCTCCTGCTTTCGGGATTTTGTAAGCCCGCTTCACCTTGCACTTTAAAGATCGTGGAGGTTCTCCTAGATCCAACGACGGTCGGTCCCCACGCTCGGATCTAATGCCCGAGATCTATCCTCCATCTGGGCGATCCTCTTGTCTGGACTTATGATGTCTTCTGAGCCTGTTTTCCATCAAATGACATGCGCACTTTGCCTGTGTTGTTCTTTCCTGTAACCATACCATGTTGTTCTTTCCATCAATGACAAGCACGCTTTTCCTGTAAACTTGCCACATTCCGCACAAACCCTAGAAACTATCATTGATCAGTGAAAGGCTTGAGGAGATATTCCATTGATATGCATTAAACCATAATTTGCGGAGGGTTCTATTATCCCTCCCCGATTTTCATTTCAAACATCGTCTCAAAAAAACAGAAATTCTTAATAACTTCTGGCAGTAGTTCTCTCCACACACAATAAACACATTGGGGCATAATGGCCATAGGTTCCACTATTCCAGGGAATATTCTTACTATTAATCTCCCTTCACCCAGGAGAAAACAAGGAGATGGTCCCTTGGTACACTGAGAGATATATTTCAAGCCAAAAAATTCCATGGCAACCTTGGTTGCTCAGAGAGCTTGCCCACTTGCATTCATGGCTGTCGCAGAAGTTGATGCCATGAATTTTGAGTTGGAAGAAGATGATCTGATGGACAATGATACGACAATGGATGATGGCAATGCAGAGAATCTTCCTACTCCTGCTCCCAAATTGAAATCAACCATAACGAACGAAAATTCCCATCTCGGTGATGGCGGTGATGACAACACGAAAAGGAGTTTCAGAAAAGAAACCGACGGTGAACGCAACAACCACTTTGCAGCGCAAAAGTAGGAATTCCAGAGTTCCAAATTAGTTCGTTCTGGGTGGAAGAGTTTCATTGTAAAGTAATGATATGTTGATGCTCCCAGAGATATTTTTCAAGACAAAAAATTATTGATTAACATCTTCGAGAATCAGGTCCAAAACTCTCGCTACTGCAAGGAATTTTCCTACTAGTCATCTCCTTCTGCCCAGAATGGACTAATTTGGGCCTCTGGAATTGCATGTGCAAGCTGTGCTACTGAATGTTTTTGGATTATGCAGAGGCAGTTTTAGCTAAGGACTATTCCACTTGCCCTGCAACCATTTTTGTCTTCTTCCTCAGCGGAAGCTTGTGAAAAATATCAATTTCATCATAGGATGATTCATCGAGGAGAAAACTGCAAAGATCTTTCATACTGCGGATCCCATGCCTGTGTTTGTCGTAAATACCTTCAATGTTTTGGCCCGAAGAACTGGGTCCAATTTCTAAGTATAGATGTGCAATACTCAGTGTTTTTATTATTTTTTTAAATGGATTTGCTATTAAAAAATATTTGCCTTCAACTCTTCGTTGCTGCCTCTTTTCTGGGTTTAACACATGTTCTAATTGGCATGGTTCGGTGCTCTCATACTTCTTCGATATTGTGTTTACTTAGATTATCTCTTCTAAGATGGAACATCTAACAATTATATGCCAATGTACTGTGTGAATCCACCAACATTTTATGCAAACAAAAAATGGATTACATAATTTCAAACCAACGTTCAATTCTATTCGTAATGCAGATAGAACATAGCAATACCAATGTACAATGTTGCAGCAAAATCGTTATTCTTGTTTCTAGACATGAATTATTAAGTTTTAATGCTAACAACCCATAATGCAAGAAGTTTAATACTTGAGCTAATATGTTGCACTCATGGAAGAGTGTATCAAGAACACAGTTACACTCACACGTTCCAATAAAATCTAATCTTCAACAAAGAATTTGCTGACAATTAGTATAAAATGAAGTTTAGTAGTTAAGTCAATATGTTACAGTCATGGAAGAATTATCAAGAACATAGTTGCATGCGCACGGTGCAATAAAATCTAATATTCAACAACACATTCACTGACAATTAGTAGAACATCATGGTTTTGCAACAATGGGGCTTCTTTGAAACCAATTCACGCTTACGAAAACTGCCTTCTACCTTTCTATTTTCCCACTCTTTTATTCCCTCTAGTTTCTCTTCCTGGTTACTTAATCATTTTTCTCCCGAAAATGCCTTGCTCCCCAGCTTCGTGGATTCACGTGTTTCCAACGACCGCTTCCCCTTTCCTTAAATTGACCCTCTATTGTTCCCTATCCCACAACTGACACCCAAAGTTCCACAATATACAAATTGATAGACAGACTTGCGCGTTGGTTGGGTCAACATTGCTCAGCGCGTGGGCGGTCTTGCGGGTTCACAATTGCACTCGTGCTCTTTTATCGTGACACTGACCGAACGCTTCCCCATTCCATACCCAAAAACTTCTCCAACCACGAATTTGGGCTAGGCGGTCTTTACATTGGACTTCTATTGTTCCATGGCCTTCAAATAACACCATCACTTCCGCGATATACAAATTTGTAGCCATTTTTAGTTCATACCCTCTTCCATATTATGCTCCACCTATCATGCCCTCTTCCGTGCTGCACATTTTTGCATTGAAAACTTCTGAGAAATACAATTTAACCGTCGAGTCCTCGCATATTTAGTGGAACTATTGTCACCCCATTTTGAAGCTCGTCTGTCCGCTTTCCCTAGTTCACCATTTGTTCAAATTTCTTTGGTGGATCGTCAGTTTGGCGGGTTGAAGAAATATTAAGTTCATAGTTGTTGTTTCCTATTCCCACACCCCTTTGCAATTAGCAGTTGGAAATTATATATAAGATCTTATTGCTACGCATGCAATTAGCAATTTCCATATTCCATACTTAGCCACTTTGCCGGAATTCCACAAATATACAAACTGGTTGCTAAATTGCCCCATCGTGATCTCTTTCGTTTTACACATTTTGCACTCAAAAATTCCGAAACATGAAATTTGACCATGCAACACTCAATTGTCCTGAGTATCCCTGTAACCCTTTTTTGAATTCCGTCCGACTGCTTTTCAGAGCTTTCCATTATTTCCTTGCTTTGCGCCGTCTCTGTCACCTTCGCACTTGTCTATAATAAA
>ML779126.1:798545-878618 GCA_009831015.1 Picea engelmannii | reverse complement strand
TTAATTCTAACAGGTCATCATGCAGAAATCGTATAGATTGTCATTGATGGGCGAAAGGCTCGAGGACATCTCGTATTGATGCACATTAAACCAAAATTTGCAGGGGGATTATATTATCCCTTCTGAGTGTTCATTTCAAAATCATGAAATCTTGTTCACAAGGCGTGGCCTTCGCATGTTCACGAAACCTCCATTCCTTAATTTCTCTTCATCATACCTGCCACCTTTGCATTTCTAAATTTGCAATAAATAAACTTTACTACTAACAATTCATCATGCACCACCAATATAGATTGTCATTAATCAATGAAAGGCTCGAGGAGATTTCCCATTCATAATCATTTAACCAATATTTACTGAAAAGTTACATTATCGTCTTTAACTGTTCATTTAAACCATCATCTACAACAAAGCAACCTTCTCATAAACCTATGGCATCAACTTGACAAAAGTTTTGTGGTGATACAATGAACATCTTTGGGCATGAGGACCAGAACATCCACTGGTGTAGGGCATTTTCTTATTACTCAACCTCTGCCACAGAGAACCAAGTAATTTGGACCTCCGGGATTGCTCATGTAGGTTGTGTCCCTAAGGGTTTTGATTGTAAGGACCTGGTCTCTTGGTGCGCCGATAAATTTATTGCAGAGAAAAGAATTATTCCACTGTAGGACCGCTCTTCTGTTTCTTTGTCACCTTAGGTCTTCCGCCAGATGTTGAAATTGTCGGAGCCAACATTGATGTTCATAGGAGAAGATTGCAAACAATTCCTAGAAAAGCATAATAACGGATTGGACCTTTTGCCCATTTTTTTGGAAAACCCGAATCTAGTTCTTGAAGATATTACAAGCATGCAGGTTAGTTCATTTAGAAATCCATTTCGCGAAATTGCCTAGCTGTTTACAAGAATAACGAGACAGGAGTCCACAACTATTGTTTCCCGCATGGCTCTTTATATTTTGTATTTCAAAGTCAACAAACAAGCCATTTTTTATTGGGGCAGGTTAATTTCCCATGAAATCTCTTCCCAATTGTCAAGCTACAAAAGGGAAAATAAATTTTCTATGTTAGCCTATTTAGTTTTTGCAATAGCACATTCCTGTCGGTTTCCGCAACTGTCTCTATCCAAGAATGTCAACTGCAAATTCCACCCAGTAATGTTCTGGTACCAGGCCTTGTGAAAGCACAAGGCTTCCCACTATTTGTATGATGTTTTTAATGCTTTCCTGTCTATTTTCAAAGTTTTGTTGTTAGGAGAAGATGCTCCCCGCATATCTGAATAGGAAACTAGTTTTTTGCACAAGAAGGGGACACTCAAACATTTGGATAATTACACTGTCATAAGAATTTTTGGCTCCATAGAACAACCTGCTCTCCTTCCATGTCACATTACGGACACAATGTTTGTTGTAGAAGTAGCACGCCAATACAACTACTAGTTCCATCCGTTCCAAAGGAAGAAAAAAAAATACTTCATTCCTCCACCTTGGAAAATAGGCGAGTTCGTGTTGAAAAACGTCAACAAGATTGACGATTTCCCATCACATTCTAGCATCTCCAACCTGAGATATGTTGAAGACATAAGAGGATTCAACCCATATGATATTTTTAGACAACATTTACAAACACTTGGCCTCGACGATTGTTTTGTAAATAAACACCTGCCCAAAAACAGAGACAGTGGCAACAATGGTCCTGCCTCTGATGCCGACGAGGTAGAGACAGTGCAAAGCTGCACTAAATTGTAGATGCAACATGGGAAAGACCCCAGTGACAAGAGTGTTCAATCCGCAAATACCACTCCAAAAAGTACAACATCTCGGAGCAACGCTCCAATGACCCATCACAGCAACAAAGAAACCCAGAGTTCTTCAAACAGAGGAGGAGATAATGACCCTCCTCACTCTTAAATTGATAGTTCTCACAAGCTTCCAATAGAGAAGAAGAGAAAAAAAAATGTGCGGTAAGCGGAAGAGCCATAAATTCAGAGTGAGAACATGGAACTTGACATTGATCTGGATACCATGATCCGATTCCTTGATCATCCCGAAGATGCCATCCACAATAGCCATCCAATGAACATATCCATTACTGAAAATTTTGACGAAGATGAATCCTTCATCTTCCAGAGAGTTGTTTTTGATAGGCGGAACAAAATATTGATAATTCAGAAAAAAAAATGTAAAAATAAGAAAGAAAAATCTCGTTCAGAGGTTGACGTTGCCAACATGCGGCTGTCCCAAATCTGTCAACTTCACACTGCGACCGGAGAAGCACTTCATGATTCCATTGGAGGCATCGAGACCGAGAATGCCAGACTGAAGGACTGAATCAAGGAATTGGAAGACAGTTTCATTCCTATGCCATTGCTTGTCGATCCTTTGGCAATAGCCATTCCTGGCACCCCTGCACCCAATGTAAAAGCATCCTCCACCCTGCTCGCATCCTGTAAAGGATATGTGGAGAACAATATCAAAAAAAGAGTGGAACTGGTTACTGAGGTGTGGAAAATATCACAAACCATCACTTCCCTTGGAAACAAGGCACATAGCTTGCTCAAGCTTTTGTAGGCCAAATTAAAAGATGAAGAAAATTTCTTTTAAAAAATGGTCATCTCTTTTGGCAAGATTGTCAAAAATATGACAGAAACAAAAAGAAGAGAAGAATATCTTCCATCCAAAAACCACATCAGCCAATTGAATGCATGTTGGAAAGAAAAAGTAAAGAACCTGCATCTCATTGTTCAGTCATGTGAACAAGCCATATCGAAGAAAGATATATTATTCACAAAGCTGTCAAATATAGACTTAGCCGGGAAAACCTACGACTTCCAAGACCCCCACTTAATCACAAACTCCTTGCCCTTAACCAGGAAAGAGTTCAATAAACAGGTTGTTATGTTTAAGACCTTGTCTCTGCAAAAGTTTTACAACATCCTTCAATTTGATGAAGCTCACGTCCACGACTGGCTAGTCAAATATGCAATACAAAATGAAGAAAGTCATCAGTCTCTCTATAATCTTTCTATTGACTTCCGATAATTAGAAAACGATATTTTCAACATAAAAATCCGGAATGAGATCAATGTCGCCCCAATGAGAGGCTACATTGAAGAATGGCTCGAAAGTCAATTGAAACATGCCGTCGACGAAAGACAACAGGCAGTTGCCAGCAGTTCAGCAGCCGTGGAGGACATCCTTGAAACCGAAGTCATTGGCGAAAAGAATGAAATGAAAACCGCAAGCAAATAGCCAAAGGGCTCATATGTACCCTCACTATAAGTTTACTCATCGCATCATTCTTTGTTTATCAACCTAGTTATTCCAATTTCTTAAATACAGATGTATAGGCAAACACTTATACCTTTCCATTTATTTTCTTTTGCAGCTATTGCACTCTATCTTCTTTCCACAATCCAGTTTCTTGTACATATTTCTCTAATGGTCCACAGGAGCCCCAATCCCAGTCTACATGACAAACACATTGAAATTCCGGTTTATATGTAATAGACTTTAATTTTTTTGTATATTTCAAAATTTCCAGTAGTATGTAACAAACTTTTATTTTTTAACAAATTTCAAATAAAAATGCGTTTAAATTTTTATATGCTATAGACTCTAGTCTTATCTTTCACCACTTTGTATGACAAATGCATTTAATTTTTAATATGTTATAGACTTTTATTCTTATCCTTCACTAGTCTGTATGGAAAATGCATTTACTCTTTTATATCTTAGAGTCTTTTCTTTTTTTATATATTTCAAAATAAATGGTGCTCAACAATGCAACCGTCATTTACTTATACACAATGTTCACAAATGCATTTAAATTTTTATATTTTTTTATCTCCTATTAATTTTATCTCATCATATATTTTTATCTTTCACCAGTCCATATGGAAAATGCATTTAAATTTCCAAATTTACTCTTCCACTGTAAACAAATTTCTTACTTTGTTATATACTTTAAAAAAAAATAGGTTTTCTATACACTTTCAAAAAATAGATGGTGCTATGCCTACCAACCCTCATTTACTTTTGCCCCATCTTCCCTGATATACATGTTGCACACAACATTTCCATGATATACGTTTTGCACCGAACACTTTGTTTCATTTACAATTCGACCCCATTTTCCACAATTTTCTTTCTAACCTCGTTGGCAGGGACTGCGCTGCCACGCAACCTTGTTTTTTTAGCTGGCGAGGACTTTCTATCACATGTCCACGGCCGTGAAAAAGAAAAAGGTATGTTTTTTTGAATGTTTTCCAGACTTCCTTGGAAACAATAAAATTACTCATATTACGTTGGTTAAAAACACAGTATTCTAAATATTTTAAAACCATTTACAGTTTTAAAAAATAAATAAAATAAAAAAATTGTAAAAAATAAATAAAATAAAATATTTGTAATTTTATTAGTAATTATTTAAGGAGTTGTTTAACTGTTATATTAAATGTTTTTTTTTTTGAAATCAGACGACATAAATCTGTATGAAATCATTATTTTTTGTTGTTTAAAATTCATTTCTGAATGTAAAAATGGATTCATAGGTGTTGAAAAACCATTAGAGCACTCAGATTATACATAAATAATCACTCAAATTTATGGATTTAACAATTTGTTACTCAATTTGAGACAAATATCCCAAAAATATCACCTGAAAAGAGGCCTCTTTACCAAACTGCAAACTTTAAGCTGGTGCGCATCTTTACCAAAATGCAAACGTCTTTTGGATAATCAGCTTTTGGGTAGTGGTTTAAAAAAAAATCTAAAATCACTTCTCCCTTGTATAATTTACAATTTTCGAATCTGCAGACACAAATATTTCTCCAAACTAAACTCTCCATACATACCTAACATGACATACCATCATACAGTTCATAATTAATCCACAAATGTCCTGCCATCACACAGATCATAATTAACCTATACATGATCTTTGAGGTTAAATTACTACATGTCCTCATTAACACTCATCTCAGGTCATAGCTACCCTCAAACCAGAACACACGCCATTCTTCAATGATTTTGTAGACTATCTGAACAATTGTCTCTAGTCTCCTGTGGTAGCTTGACCTTAATTTTGAGATGGATATCTATCTACCTTCTAATAATGGAACACCAAGGTCGCCATCATAACATACACCACGCATTATAATTTATGACATAGATCTCTAATCTATTTACCTTGTTATAAAGGATTTTCGAGAAGATATTTGTGTTGTCCATGAAATTTGCGCGCTACAATTATATCATAATTTTACCTGCAAAACTATCTTTATTAAACCAAGTGGTTGGCGTCCACTTTAGGGTACTCAAAATGAACCTAGTTCTTAAGCAAAATTTCCATGTGTTTGTTTTCAAATTGTTTTCAAATTAACCAGTTTTCAAATTAACCAATTTTTTTTATGAACAAAATTTTATGGACAAAGTTCACATAGATGAAACTCTAACTTTCTAAACGACCATCACAATTCCAACCACTTATAATATATATAAGTGGGTCAAATGTCTTGTAAATGATAATCACTTATATTTTATTTACAAAAACTTATATTTTAATTTTGTTCTCATCTATAAGTTACTTAGACGTTTTAGCACAAATATCATGTCAATCAAAATCATTCTCATTTCTAAGTCATTACAATTTAATACTTGTGAGACATTTTAGCACAAATATTACCTCAATCCATAGCATGTCAATCCAATCATTCTCATTTCTAAGTCACATTACTACAACACAACACTTGTATTTTAATTTTGTTTTCATCTATAAATTACTTGTAAGACTTTTTAGCACAAATATCATGTCAATCAAAACCATTCTCATTTCCAAGTCATTACAATTTAATACTCGTGAGACATTTTAGCACAAATATTACCTCAATCCATAGCATGTCAATACAATCATTCTCATTTCGAAGTCACATTACTACAACTCAACACTTGCAAATTTTGTTGAAGGGTGGATCACAAAGACTTACAAGTCAATCCATATCATGTCAATCCAATCATTCTCATTTCGAGGTCACATTACAACTTAAGACTTGCAAATTTTGTTGAAGGGTGGACCACAAAGACTTGCAAATATTATTGAAAAGTGGATGAAATTTGTACTTGTAGATTTTGTTGACCGGTTGGTGGTATGTGGTGGAGGATTTTAAGGAAACGTGGACAATACACGAGTTGGGTAATTTATATAGAACAAATGGGAAAAAGAAGAAAATTGGATGTATAAATTTTCATTATAAAAAAAAAAAAGTCGACACAATAAACTTTGACAAAGGAAAATGTAATTGTTGCAAACTAAAAAATTGATAGTTAATTATAACATTTTCATTTTAGCCATGTGCATGCAAATACGATATATGACCATAAATATTTTGTATAAAAAATAATACATGTCAATTGCAGATGGACATGGATAGAGCCACGGGGGTTGAGTTTTCCACAAGAGAGGAGGGGTCTAAATTTAATTTTTTATTCAAGAATCTTAAATCCCAAGCCATTCTTAAAGTTATTATTTATAGTGAACCTTCTATTTTCTATTGAGTGTTCCCAAAACCAATCATTTGATACATGTAAGAGGGTGGGTGTGAGGATCACATATGATAGTTATTGAGAGCATGGGGATGAAGTAAATTCAACATTAGGGAGAGTGAGAGACAACTCGTTTGGGGGAGAAGGAAATTCGTATGGGAGAAGGGACAAGATTTTAGTTAGAAAATTTGTATGGCCAAGGAGAGAAGTTTTTACTGACAGTTTTTGGGACAACAAAGGAGTGTAGAGTGTTGGATCTTGAAGGAAACCGAAGTGGGCATATTTGATAACTTGTTGTAGATTTAAATTCATGAAGAAGTAGGTTGTCAGTCATGTAAAGTGAGATATTGCATAAGAGTTTAAACAACAAGTGAGTTGTCGTTGCCAGTTTTTCTTGTTACAACGAACATCCCTGGAGTTCCCAACAAGAAAAAATCCTCACCAACTTTTGTTGGAGCCCTAGAGGGAAGTGGGAAATCTTGGGAGACTATTTGTAGTGAAGGATGATCTCATTCATTGGGTTGTGTAGGTTGAGGGGAAGAGTGTTGGAGGATTGGGATAGTTATAGGAAAACCAATTTCTTATGGGTAGAATTAGGTTGTGAGTGGACAATTGAGAGACACCCTTTGTTTTGGATTCCTAGCTCTGGCTCAGGGGTGATTTGTTGTTGATATTTGAAGCATCAAGTCTATGGTTGGGTGGAATGTCCATCCTCTGTAGTTGGTTGTGCATTTGATTTAAAAGATGAGTGTTTTATCTCCGTTTCAATGTTTTATTTATGGGTTTGTATTGTTGTGCATAAACTCTATGCTTTTGAGTGATTATATGTTGCTAGGTGTGTAATTAATTAGTTGCATTCATGTTTAATGGAATTGTTGTTATATGCTTTGGAATTTTTAGGTTGTTGCATGTTTTTAATTTAACGGTATTATAAAAGAAAATTATGAAATTGTTGGGTTTAAAAGTGGGGGACATCACATATTGGTATCAAAGCTCAAGGTTCAACACCAAGTTTGTATGGACCATGACCAGTGCAAATTTAGTAGAAATTTGTTGTTGTAGAGTGTCACCTGTGACAGATTTGGGGAAAATTATAAAAATAGAGTGCATCCACAAATTTATGAACAATTTAGAGTTTAATTTACCCTCAAAGAGAGGATTAGTAATAACAATATGTAGGTTGCAGAGTTAAATTTAGTGTGAAAGGTTGTATTTTTCATTTTAATGGCAACTGAAGAGTTGGAAAATCGATGACCCATATGGTTTAGATACTAAAGATCCACGGTCAAGATTCGCTTGCAATATTGGGGGAGCTCGAAGAAATTGGAATTTTTTATAAATCGACTGATGAAATCATTCTAATCTCAAAGATCCATGGCCTAGATCTTGTTGTTTTTCTTCATATGAGATATGATCAATATATTATTACAATGATGAGTGTTCCATATAAGGAACATATGGTGACCATCCATGAAAGGATGTGTCCTTTTGATAATCAATAACTATTTATTATTACCATTTACTTATTACATATAGTATTTAATAATCAATAATTATATTATTAATTATTAATCTAAGAGAATGTCTTCCCGATGTTTTCCAAACATCAACACTCCCTCTCAACGAGGGAGACATTATGCATCATGCCAAGTGTTGAGGAAAATATATGAAATGATCTTACTCAAGCATTTTCAGATTCTTCTTGGCTAAAGAAAAATAGATGGGAATCTCACCCTATGTTTATTGCCAACAAAAATAACATTCTAAATCACAAGTCAGATTACCAATTCTTAGGCTAGTATTTTATCAATAAAAAAGCTTGCTAGAAATTTACTTTTTATGTAATTTTCTGAATATAATAGTTGCTAAAATAAATGCAAAGACAGAAGTAAAGACACAGGGATGATAATCAAGACAGATGAGACATAAAACATCCTTTATTTCATTCCAATTCACCAAAGAGTCATTTTCTTTACAAAATCTCATACATAAATTTTGGACCAAAGTCAAACTTAGACATCCTCGATGGAACATACAAAAGGACCTCTAACAGAAAACCAAAACTTAACTCTAAAAGCTGGATCAGCTTGCCACAGATTGTTGCCCACTTGGATATGCACAATAGCCTTTGTCAGTCATGAAAACTAATTCAGAAACATGCAAGTCTACACATACTATCAAAGATAGATCAACACCTCTAAAAAACAAGTGTCTGAATGTTGTAATTCAACTCTGAATATTGTTGTCTACAAAAAGACCTTGCTATCATAAAAGAGAATTAGGCTTGTGATGAATAAATGAATGAATGAAAACTGAACTATCTCAACATAAACTCAAAGAGAAAACCTTAGCATGCTTCTGCTTCTATCCTCCTCTAGTTCCTCCCTTTTCCTTTGCCTTTAAACAAATTAGAGTTGGTTGAAGTAGTTGAACCAACTCATTAGTTAAATTAATTAAAAGACTCAACCAAATTTTAGTTAGCGGGGAAAGTAATAAACATAATAAGGGTTATAATAAATAATAACTAGTAGGTGGGACCCCTTGTGACTCCCTTTAGCTCTTAACAATCATAACATAACTAGTTAGTTAAGAAAAACACACCTCCTTATGAATCCCATCATTATGTCAACATTTGACAATTTAGCTCATGATATTTGAAATTATTTTCAAAAAAATATTACTCATATATCCCAAAATAAAATGTGTTGTCCAAAAAATTCTGAAGTCAACTGTCATCAACAATAGATAAAATAAAAACTCAAAATCTATATTTCCCACTATGGGATGCAGTATTTCCTTGATTGCTGCTATCACTTTTCAATTTTCCTAAATTTTCCTTTGGCTGCGCTGAGCCTTTAGGCCTAATCTCATTGATCACATGAGAACAATCGTCCCTCAAATGCATCCAGGAAGACACAGATTTGTCAGAGCCATTGGAGCATGAGGAATGGGCAACAATAGATTTTCCTTTTTCAAGGTCATGGTGGGACTTGGTTTTCAACCTTTTGCTAGCATGATAGGACTACACTGGTGAGTTGGGGGAATATTGGACAATGGGTTTAATAGACGAAGGAGCAGGTAGGGATAAATTAGGCTAGCCATGATGTTGGGAGACTATCGGGTGGACAATCTCTTGCCATCCATCATTTTCAGGAACCTCGGGTTGCAATGAGACGTGAGGAGGCACAGGGATACCAGGGGCTTATGGGATGAAAAAATTGGCCAAGATCTTGTGATTCAGCATCAAAATGTATGGAGAACCTTGGCCTTCTTAGGCTTCTGTTCCAGTTACCTCTCCTTCGGTTTCCTTATCCATGGCTACCTCGGCTGAAAAAACTCATTCCTACATGCATGACTGATTATCAAACAGTATTTTAAATAACCATACATGACAACTCTTAAAAATATGAAATAGATTTGGCTCAACAATGTATTAGACTCATGCAATCCAATCCATACAAATTGTTTAATTGTTTATCAATGAGCAGGGGGTGAATAAAGGGTCCTGGGATATGTGAGGGGTTTGTATTGAGTGAAACATGCTATGGTGAGGGGGAAAAATATGGTTACTGCTCAAAGACAACAAAAATCAAATGCGAACCAAAGAAAACATCACTGTAATTCAACCAAGACACTGCTATTGCTAACTGCTTCAACACATATTTTTTCTTGAATGTAATCAATTTTAGAAAAGGGAGTGAAAAATGAAGGTGGGAAGGCGATGGGGTTGTAATTAGAGAAAAGCGAAATAATGGTGGGTAATGAGGGTGGGTACTGTTCATAAAATTAATTAAGTAATCCATATAACCATTCTGAAAAAAGGAAATACATCAACCAAATGACCATTATGATCCAATAACAACTACTGTGTATTAACTAGTTCACTGTTCATAACCAAATATTTACACAGTGTCAACAATAAAAAAAATATGCATTCCAAAACAATCCGTAGGGGAGCTCTGTTTTCTCCCTTTTAACCATAAGCAATTTCCAAATAAATACACAGTGAATTACTTTCACTTTGCTCATCAAATGCAGGCATTAAAATCATGCTCGATTATGTCTTTACCTTTGTTTAATAATTAAACTGCAATGTGGTCACACTGTCACAACACTCGTGCCTGTCACTATTTTAGAATGCATGTCATTTATTTAACATCCCCAATGGACAGTCAACACAATGATCCATATTCATTTTTCAAAGATCTTGGCTTGTCATTTAAACTCCCAGATAACCAATCACCATTTCAACTCACACTATGATGGGAAATATACAACCATTCGACAAAACAAAATTTCATTTCTGAGACTATACAGGTCCAATTTTTCTTTGAATCTAAACATTTAAAATGATGGGCTATCCATCCAAAACAATGAGGCAACAACGACATACCTGACTTCATAATACAAATAATCGAATTTCAACAAAACCATGTTTAAAACTCTGTGACTATCTCTGAGTGCGCAACCCAAGAATATTCATATCATACATAGTGGGTAGCCATACCTCGAACACCACAATGAAAAATTCCCATTTGACGATTCTAAACACACAGTCATAGTATCATTAACTCAACCCATCGTGCCGAGCTATCAGTCTAATACAATATTGCTCAAATTAGTCAAACTGCAATCAAAACCATGTTGTGTAAAACTCAGGCTCATCCTTGATGACGCAATCAAATAACCATAATGCATATAGTGGATGGAATTGCCATATTCATCCCAATGGAAATAATCACTTGGCCAAAAAAAATTCATAGTTATAGTGACCATTTATTCATGGAGTAGGAACACCACACATACAAATGCATTACGCACGAACATCATTAAACAATTGTAACTAATGTCGAGTTCAACATCCCAATAATCTTCAATGCAAAAGAAAGTGACTTTGTATCAACCCCAATCTTCAATCAACCAATTCAATGTTGAGCCTATTACTTGGACTATAATAATCAACAACCCGACCTAACATGCTATGGAAACCACACATACTCACGCATCGACATGAAGCGATGCTATGACTTACTCAATTTAAAACAATACTAGGTTATCAAAACACAAGGAGAGCGACTATGTATTTGATCTATCCAATTAACCATGTAGGGTTTATCCATTGTAATAACACAGGCAATGACTAGATACCAAAACCGACACGATTGTCACATGATCAAATGGGCGAGCCTGTAATCAATTTTGTCGAAAATACATTCCAATCAACAATAACCAATAGTAAAGCCAACAGGCCACGATGGTCTTCCCTATAAACCCTCAGACTTGAGGAGTTAAGGGTTTTCTTTGTGGCCAAAACAGGGAGACTAGAGCCGACTCTTCTCTATGGTGAAAACCTTCGAGATCAACGGGGTATACATAGAGAACACCACAATTTACTTTGTGGAAAAGGTGATGAAACCCGTGATAGGAGAGGTTATAACCATAGGAGCAAGGCTCCATTTCATCCTTGTAACGATACTTAGCATATGCAGGGTATAACCCTCATGGCTCTCTAGTCAACCAACTACAACGCTGAGGTGAAAACAGGGCTGAGCAGAAGCAACATAACCCACTGCGCGACCATAGTAGAAAAAACAACCCAATTCCCAAGAAAAAAATGCGCAATGATACAAGGCGCTTCAAACCCTTAAACCCCATAAATCCAAAGCCTGGGTATGGTGATACGAAATGCGGGAAGACAGCCATCCACTCAAAACCAAACAAAACCCTCCAACTAAAACCAACAAGGATGACAAAGATCCTTATGGCTGCTAACGTTCAGAACGATGAATAACACTGTGACTTCAAAACATTTTTGCAGAGCTGACATCGATTCATTCCAAATAAAATCACAATTTCACACAGTTTCCACACTTAACGAAATCACAACCCATACATCGAACCAATATCCATTTCATAAACAGAGCATACTCATGGATGGAAAAAAGAAAGACATACCTATGATCAAAACACCTTAAAACGCGAGTTGGCCGAGCGATTCCTTTCTGCTAGGAAGTCGGAGCATAACCACAACAACACAATTGAACAATAGCTCGATTAGGGTGGCGACCAATGGAAGGAGTAAAGGTGATGTGCAGTAAATTCATGTCGCCTCCACCCTCTAGTCATTTAATTCATCAGTAGATGCCAGCCAATAATCCATTAACTCAATTAATTAAACCATGTATCGAAACCTTCAACCATTAAAACCAACAGCTCGATCCATATCAACTTATGCCATAACATAATCACCATGCATATAAACTATATAACTCAAAAAAATCGCATAGCTATTAACTTAGTAGTTAGGATAACAACAATCCATTAAAAATCGATGCATGTAGTATAGTATATAGCATGGTTTAGATTCTTCCCTTTGATTTTATATTGCCTTTTGCCTTTTTCCAATTGCTTGTATATGTTATTGCTAACATGTTTATTATGCATTTCTCCTAGTAATAGATCCCAATAATAGATAGCAGTGATAATAGGGATAACATAGGTCGTTGTAAAATAAAACTTGAGCCTAGAGCAACATTAAAACACAAAACATTCCTTCTCAATCACCAATAAACCAAGATTATATCACCATGTAAGAAGTGTCGAATAGTAGCACAACATCAAATAAGCTCCAGACCTGATCTTCAATCTACAACGGGGTCCCACCTACTAGTATTATTTAGTTTTTATAATAATAGGCTTTAACAACACTTTGCGGGAAAAACTTCATTGCGATTTTAATCATCAACACCAAGCTTGTCTCTGAAGTATACAAACTTCACCCTAGACTCATGATACTTGTATGTTAATCTTTGGATACGTCTCTCTCCCACCTAAACTAAGGAGAAACTCCTTCTGTGGCTCTCCCTCTGAGCCAATTAACTCTCTCTAAGATCAGGCTCACTTTGGGTCCACATGTAATAGCATATAGCATTTTGAGTCTTTATTATTCCTTGTCAAATCACCATGACTAAGACAAAGACCACACCAATATCTTTCACCACAGGTACACACCTATGAGTGAATGTCAGCGTGATGCTAACTGACATGTGGAAAACACTTCAAGCACCTCGAGTCCATATTATTCCTTGTCATGATCAAGGAAGGACTACACCTAGGCCTATTTACCACAAGTGCACCTTTATGATAAATGTGTCCTATCTCCCTTGGTCTGTAGCCCAATCTAGGAGAAGGTATACCTGATGTTGAAACATCAAAACTCCCTCTTAGCTACGGAGGTATCTTTCCACAGTAGTACACAACTACTATCCAGTGGTGCACAACCATTGCTAGTAGAACACAACTACTGCCTAGTGACAAACAATCACTGCCATTGGTACACAACCACTGTAATAGGACACAACTACTGTCCAGAGACACATAGTCTCCAACAGTGGTACAAAACCACTGTAGTAGCAAAAGTTCTATCACACATGGAACTCCCATGTGGACTTCTAGAGGCTACTCCCTCTAGAAACACTAGGGTCAACTCCCCATAGTGTGTGATGTCAAGGTAAACTCCTCTTACATGTACTCATGTGCTCTCCATAAGGGATGTTAGGATATAAGACCAAACCCACCCATCCCTTCTTGGATAAGTATCCCACTTATCCCTTCTCAAATAAGTGTCCTCACAGATCAACTTAACTAAGTTCATAGAGGAGTACTATCTGGAGAATGTTTGTCATACATGGCACTCCCATGTGGACTTCTAGAGGATACTTCCTCTAGAAACATTAGGGTCAACTCCCCATAGTGTGTGATGTCAAGGTCAACTCCCTTAACATGTGCTCATGTGCTCTCCACATGGGACGTGTCCTCATGTACTCTCCATAAGGGACATTGGGATATAAGCCCAAACCCACTTATCCCTTGTCGGATAATTGTCCCACTTATCTATTCTTGAATAAGTGTCCTCACATATCAACTCAACTCAGTTCACAGAGGAGTATGATCTGGAGAATGTGTGTCACACATGGCACTCCCATGTGGACTTCTAGAGGCTACTCCCTCTAGAAACACTGGGGTCAACTCCCCATAGTGTGTGATGTCAAGGTCAACTCCCTTGACATGTCCTCATCTATTCTCCACATGGAATGTGTCCTCATGTGCTCTCCACAAGGGACGTTGGGCTATCCCTCTCGAATAAGTGTCCTCATATATAAACACACTTATCCCTTCTCGGATAAGCCCAAACCCACTTATCCCTTTTTGGATAAGTGTCCTCACAGATCAACTCAACTCAGTCACAGAGGAGTATGATCTAGAGAAGGTCTCAGGAAGCTGCAAACATCAACACTCCCTCTCAGCGAGGGAGGCATTCTTTTCCCCACCAAGTCTGTCACGGAAGTACTCGAACTTCATCCTGGTTTGGTAAGAACATCAACAACCTGCTCATTTGTAGGAAGGTATTGCACCAGTACTTCCTTCCTCTACACCATATCTTGGAATAAAAGTGGAATCTAGCACATGTCCAAATAAATATGCAGGGAGCTTTAGAAGCCACATTGCTTCACGGACTTCCACATTCAATGTAATGTACTCTACTTCTGTGGTTCTCAAGGCCACATAAGTCCGTTTCTTGATACACCGTGAAACCATGGTAGATCCCAAAGTGAAGTAACACCCATAGGTGCTCTTCCTTTCCACTACACTCCCTACCCAATCAGAGTCAGTATATCCCTGCAATATCATGTCAATATTGGAAGTATATCTCAGACCATTTCCATCTATTCCTCACAGGCATCTCAATACATGCTTCACAACAATCAAGTGTGTCTGTCTCCACTGACTCATAAACTGGCTAAGTTTACTCACTTCATAACAAATATTTGTTTTGGTGTTAACCAGATACATCAATGATCCAATCAACTATACGTACATATTTGGATCAATTTCATCAGAATCAGAAAAAGACACACTTAGTTTCTTCAGATTCGTCACCATTGGTGTAGCCATGAGCTTCCAATTCAACATCCCAAACTTCTTCAATATCTCAACTTTGTACTTCCCCTGACTCGGGAATATCTCATCAGTTCTTGATCTGAAAATAGAAGGTTGACTTGTTATGATATGCAAGCACCCTCTACTTCATTAAAAATAAACTTTACAGGACCTTGCTTCATGTGTATAAATATGCAAAATAAACTTATGTGTTAAGTTCATGCATCTTCTTGTAAATGTTTATGTGTGAGGAATTGTTCTTTTAAATAGTTAAATATTTACTTAAAACAGATACACAATAACACAACTTGCAGAAAATAAACCATCAAACTCACAACAAGAACAAGCTGATAAAGGAGTTCACCCCCCTCCGGGCTACATCTCCTTGAGCCTCCATCAATGGACTTGGCTCTCTGGGATTAATTTTTCAAAAGTTATTTTACAAGATGCTACTCAACTCCAATGGAAAAAAAAACTGTACCATTGAGATCAGAACACATAAAAACCCCAAAAATGACTAATAAAACTCTGAAAACGGATCATGGCTCATCCGGGCATGACCTCTTCTACATGTGGCCATAAGCTTCCCTGAGCTTCTCTTTGGAAAAAACACCTGTAAAAGTCCTCAACAGACTTTGATACCTATACCAATGTGTTCAGAGCATAACAATTAGCCAAAAATGATTATTCAATCACAGAAAACAAACATAGGCTCACCAAAACATGTCCTCCATCAATGAGTGCTTCAAGCTCCCTAGAGCTTGCTGAAACTTCAATGGTGAAAAACTTGCATAAGAAGTCTTCAAATGGACTTGATAAAAGCACCAATGGATTCAGCACGTCCAAAAACTCCTAGCTGGGCTTTTACGGCACCTCAATCGGCCAAAAGATGAAGAAATTAGGCCTCCTCCATTTTCCTCCTTCAACCTTGCTGAAACTGGTTCGCCAAAATGCACCCTTGTTGAATGAACCCAGCACACATGCCATTTAAGGCGTAAAAACCCGACACCTGTGTGTAACCGAAAAAAGGTCCAAACTGTAGGACAGTTAGGGCGTGCCCAGTCCCTAACCATCAAACTCTCGGGCACATGGGTCTTCCATAAGACCTCGGGCTAGTGCAAAGGAGCTTGGTTCCAAGAGCGAATAGATGGGCGACAAGTGGCGGGCGTGTGGTTGGCTGTAATCGTTTGAAAACCAAACTTGCGTGCGTGCCCTCCATATGATAGTTTTCGGTCATATGGTTTAAATGTATGCGACCGGGGCTGGGGCTAAGCCCCAGCCTGGACGCGCCCAAAACCCCATTTCAATGCACTTTATTTATAATTAAAACCATATATTAAACAAAGACCAACGCATGGGCTATTGGTAGCCCGTGCCATGTGAAGGTGCTCCACCATGTGGGAGGTCCGGGGTTCGATCCCCACGGACTCCATAAACTTTTGAAACAATAACCAAAGCCAATAACGGGGTGCCACGTGGCAGCCCATGACTGGGCCATGTGGCACCTTACCATTTGTCCAACAAATGCCACGTGTCACAATACTACTCGTCCAACTGTCAGCCAATCCAAAACTTCCACATCAACATCTGCCACCTTAGCATATGTACGTTCCACGTCATCCTACGGACATGCCAAGTCAGCATCCGTACGGACTGTACGGACTGCACAGTCAGCACTCATTTTTTTTACCTGTTTGGCAATTCGAACAGATTGCAATATCTCTCGCTCCCGACATCCGTTTGAGACAAAATGAATTGCATTGGATTCGTGATGATGAGGGCTACGCTCTCGTTCATTTTGAAGCAATTCTGAGAATGTTGATTTTTGGGCTAAAATTTGACCCCTGGTCCAGATTTTGATCACACCTTCCCACTGAAAGGCTTTTGGACCCACAAAATATTATGATTATCTGTCTACTTTCAAGTTATATGAAATGATTCTAGTTGAAAATACTTTTCGACAATCACCTGAATACTTTGACATGCCTTGCACTGCAACTGGCTATGTCCCTCAACCACTGCTCTCTGGCTACTGCTGACCCACTGTTCTCTCTGTGCTTGGAAGAATGCCAACCTTCCCACTAAGAATCAAGTCCCTCTTTCGAACTCTTTGACGTCAACATAATCAGCTCTCCAATGGATGCAAAAACTTTCCTGCGACATCTTGTCACAAGCCAAGAAAACCATCAATCTTGAAAACAAATTATACAAGACTGAAAAATGATGCCAACAAAGTTTTTTTCTTCAAACAAACTATCGCATCTTGTACTTCATCAAAGCACATGGTGTTTTCTTGCATCTTGGTGTACTCAAAATCAACTTACAAGTCAACAAACACCATCGACTAAACATAAGTCGAAAAACATAATCGACACAACATAGTCGTCAGAAAATCATCAACACTAGTCAAGACTCATTTGAAACATCTCAATCTTCCCAAACTGACAAGTCGACAAACATGATACACAATCATGTTACAATCATGAATCACTCATGACGAACCATCACCAGGTTTACTGCTTACACATACAAAAAAACAAATGCATGTGCATGACTCTTCAACTCTCCTTCCAGTACAAACATAAGTACATAAACCCCATAACATGTGGGTACATAAGAGTTGAAATGAAAAAGATAAATGGCAGTAACAAGCGAACATCATATCCATCTTTTACATCCTCCTGGCAAATTTATGCAACAACAAAAATGCCTTCAAGATGAATTGCATTCACATGCAACTTGCATCATGCAAGTAGTGATAAACTGCTGCAACTTATCATGCTTCCCATAAATGCACACATAACGCTGAAAAGTGCATTTACAACAGAAAAATGTAAGCCTTACTTGATCAAGAAATCCAACCATTTCTTACCAAGCCAACTCAACGGTGACTTTTTCTGCTGGAAATCGTCCTCTTGTGAATCATCTTGACTCACATCGATAATGGAATCTCCTCTTCCATTCTTTCCAATCTCTTTATCCATCTGCTTCTTGTGTTGTGGATGAGTGGTTGGATACAATGTCCAACATTGGTCAATGAGATGACCCTGCTTCTGACAATGAGTGCAAATCTTTTGCATCCTCTTTTCACGTTGTCTTTGCTTGTAAAGTTTCCTGAAAGCGGTTAATCTTTTCCAACATTTTGAAACATGATGGTTATATAAACCACAATATGTACATGGATTCTTTCTTCCATTTTACATACAAATCTATCATGCTTAACATAATCAAAAGCAACTGAGTGATAAGCAGAATTATACCTTGAACATTCACCTTTATCGCCTCTTTGAGGAGGTGAATCTGAAGAGTTACAAGCTCTCCTTTGAAGACCATCAACAGTGTTCTTGTCCTCATCACTATCACAACTCTTTCGTTTCACACATTTGCATTCATCTTGAACACAAGCCTTGCATGCTGGAGGGATTGAACTTTCAACAAAAGTTCTTGAACTTTCACCTTTATAGCCTTCTTGAGGAGGTGAACTTGAAACAAAATTTGTCCTTAGAACTTTTTCCCTTGTCTCCTCGACTTTGGAATTTGCTCCATCTCTTCGTTCATATCCAAGACCACAATACTTGGGTCTTTCTTCAACAACAATAGGCTCAACAATGCCTTGTGCATGCTTTCCTAACCCTTTACCTTCATAGCCCATTTTTAACAATAACTTGGACCCTATTCCTCTTGTGTGACTTTCAAAAACACCAAAACCTTCATCTTGAGAGGAATTAGAAGATAAACTAACACTGCATACCTTATGTTCATGCATGTACTTGGTAAGGGTTTCCTTTGCCTCATGGAGTTGAATCTCCATCTCATGCAACCTTTCAAGAAGTTGGTCTTTCTCCTGCTTCATGGCCATCAACTGCTCTTCAAGGGAAATGCACTCATTTCTGTCTTCACACATCTCTTTCATCAAATCTCTCATGGTTAGAATTTCCTCTTTGTCAAAGAATTTAGATAATGAAGATTTATAAGAACTATCAATGCTTGAAGTTTCCTCTATCCTTGCAAGATATCAAACTTCAACACAAAACTTGCACAATACCAACAACTAAATCTCAAGCTATCAATGGAAAACACATGAGCAAAACAAACTATGCTCTGATACCACCTGATCTGAAAATAGAAGGCTGACTTGTTATGCTATGCAAGCACCCTCTACTTCATTAAAAATAAACTTTACAGGACCTTGCTTCATGTGTATAAATATGCAAAATAAACTTATGTGTTAAGTTCATGCATCTTCTTGTAAATGTTTATGTGTGAGGAATTGTTCTTTTAGATGGTTAAATATGTACTTAAAACAAATACACAACAACACAACTTGCAGCAAACAAACCATCAAACTCACAACAAGACCAAGCTGATAAAGGAGTTCACCCCCCTCCGGGCTACATCTCCTTGAGCCTCCATCAATGGACTTGGCTCTCTGGGATTAATTTGTCAAAAGTTCTTTTACAAGCTACTGCTCAACTCCAATGGAAAACATACTGTACCATTGAGATCATAACACATAAAAACCCCAAAAATGACTAATAAAACTCTGAAAAAGGATCATGGCTCATCTGGGCATGACCTCTTCTACATGTGGCCATAAGCTTCCCTGAGCTTCTCTTTGGAAAAAACACCTATAAAAGTCCTCAACAGCCTTTGATACCTATCCCAATGTGTTCATAGCATAACAATTATCCAAAAATGATTATTCAATCACAAAAAACAAACATAGGCTCACCAAAACATGTCCTCCATCAATGAGGGCTTCAAGCTCCCTAGAGCTTGCTGAAACTTCAATGGTGAAAAACTTGCAGAAGAAGTCTTCAAATGGCATTGATAACAGCACCAATGGATTCATCATGTCCAAAAACCCCTAGCTGGGCTTTTACAGCACCTCAATCGGCCAAAAGATGAAGAAGTTAGGCCTCCTCCATTTTCCTCCTTCAACCTTGCTGAAACTGGTTCGCCAAAATGCACCCTTGTTGAATGAACCCAGCACACACGCCATTTAAGGCATAAAAACCCAGCACCCGTGTGTAACCGAAAAATGGTCCAAACTGTAGGACAGTTAGGGCACGCCCAACCCCTAACCATCAAACTCTCGGGCACATGGGTCTTCCATAAGACCTCGGGCTAGTGCAAAGGAGCTTGGTTCCAAGAGAAAATAGATGGGCGACAAGTGGCGGGCATGTGGTTGGCTGTAACCGTTTGAAAACCAAACTTGCATGCATGCCCTCTGTATGATAGTTTTCGGTCATATGGTTTAAATGTATGCGACTGGGGCCGGGGCTAAGCCCCAGCCCGGACGCGCCCAAAACCCCATTTTAATGCACTTTATTTATAATTAAAACCATATATTAAACAAAGACCAACGCATGGGCTATTGGTAGCCCGTGCCATGTGAAGGTGCTCCACCATGAGGGAGGTCCTGGTTTCGATCCCCACAGACTCCATAAACTTTTGAAACAATAACCAAAGCCAATAACAGGGTGCCACGTGGCAGCCCATGACTGGGCCACGTGGCACCTTACCATTTGCCCAACAAATGCCACGTGTCACAATACTACTCGTCCAACTGTCAGCCAATCCAAAACTGCCACATCAACATCTGCCACCTCAGCATACATACATGACACGTCATCCTACGGACATGCCAAGTCAGCATCCGTACGGACTGTACGGACTGCACAGTCAGCACTCATTTTTTTTCCCTGTTTGGCGATTCGAACAGATCGCAATATCTCTCGCTCTCGACGTCCATTTGAGATGAAACGAATTGTGTTGGGTTCATGATGATGAGGGCTATGCTCTCATTCGTTTTGAAGCAATTATGAGAACGTTGATTTTTGGGCTAAAATTTGACACCTGGTCCAGATTTTGATCAGTTCTCTTCCACACCTCTAGTCCCAAGAAGTAGTGCATCATACCAAGGTCCTTCATCTCAAACACAGAGGGCAATGTATACTTTCATTCATCAATAAGGTTCTCTGCACCAGTGAGGAATAAAACATCAACGTAGAGGACCAAAATCAACGACTCACCATTAGCATTCTTGTAGTACATGATGGGATCGACAACACTTTTGTTGAATCCCAAACTCATACGGTGTCCATAAATCCTTGCATACCAAGCTCGAGGTGTTTGATTGAGTCCATACATGGCCTTCTTCAACCTGAACACATGGGAATCCTTCTCATATATCATGAAATCATCTGGTTGTTCGATGTATACTTCTTCCTCAATTTCTCCATTGAGAAAGGTTGTCTTCACATCCATCTGATGTACTCTCCAACCGATGGATGTTGCAGGGGAAATACTCATCTGGATACAAGTGTATCGATCAACATGATAAAATGTAACCTCATAATCTATTCCCTCCACCTAAGAGAATCTTCTAGCAACAAATCTCATTTTGTGCCTCTCGATGCTCCCATCAATAGTGTTTTTGATCTTATATATCTATTTGGAAGTCACTACATACTTCCCCTCGGGTCTCATAAAAATATCCCACACATCATTCTTCATGATGGATTGATACTCCTCCATCATGACAGCTCTCCATACTAGATGACTAGTTGCATCCTCATAATAGGAAGGCTCAAAATGAATGATGTGGCTCATAGTTGTATCATAGCATGAATGTCTCTGAGGTCTCTTTCTCACTCGAAAGGTACCATGTGGAGTTTCATTTCCTTCTGCCTCCTACAAAGTCTGATGAGCCCATGCATGTCTCTTTCGACCTATTGCAATATCTCTAGGAACATTAACTGGAGCTACAGGATCAACGATACCAATTTTATCAATAGGCTCAATTGTCTCCCTATTAAAGGTAATGTCATATTGGACCATATTTGACATATAGAGGTTTCCTCATGAAACCAATGTCTAAGACATACCGAGGTTCCCTCATGGAAAAAATGTCTCACAAGACATATCGAGGTTTCCTTCTGAAACCAATGTCTTGGTTACTTCATTTCACCATCTGAGGCACGTCAGGATGAAGTCTACACTCCCCCTACTAGTCCACATAGGACCCTCCTAGGACAATGTCTCATGATGTTTCCTCAAACATCAACACTCCCTCTAGAGTTGGAGGTGATTCCTCCTCTGTCTCTGCTCCCTCTGACACCGAAGGTAGGTCTTCCTCATTCTCTAGAGGTACCTCAATCTATGCTCCCTATGGATGTAGTAAAACCTCCTCTACTTGGATCTATGACCATAGTTGTGCTATAGTCGGTCTTGACTGGCTGTATCCATGATCACTAGAACTATCTCTGCTATTTGGCATGGTCCCGTCCTGGGAGGTACATTGCTCCTAGAGACTTCCTGTCTCTAAGCATCATGTCTAGAAATGTCTCTCCTTGATATCATGTTGGAAGGTATTTCCCTCCATTTTTGCCTCCTGCGACCGTCATTATGGCTCTTTCTTGGAGCTATTACCTGTGACCTTCCTGGAACAAGAAACAATAAAAACAAAAAGCATATCCTAGATGAGATCAATTTATCTTCTGCACAACTATTTACAATGATCCTCCAAATGATATGTCTTCTACTATGACCAAAATACATCCATCATATACTCGATGTCATATGGCTACCAACACACATCCATCATATACTCGATGTCATACGGCTAACCATGTTGATTTTCTAGTGTTAAATTAGACAAGCACAATTTTCCGCAAGTGGTAATTACTTCCAATGATATACGATATTACTTTTGTAAACTCTAGAACATCACTAAGTAACTCGGAAAATTTCAACTTCTTAGAAACTTCGGTCTCTTCCTTAGATCACTTCCCGCATGCGAGAATGAAAAAATATGTGTGTCTGTTGTTGTGTCTTTCAAGTGTCTTTTTATAGTAATATTAGAATGATAAAAAATACACGTCTCTTTGAAAATTAAATTTAATTTGGTTATAATCCATCCACATAGTATTTGACTTTGTTAAATTGTTCCTCCATAATTCATGTGATTCTTTGCATAAATATAGATAGAAGTAATAGATTTCTCATATTTAGGTAATTAGACATTTTTACTAGAAATTACTGCCCACCATAATTTATGGAATTCTTTCTATAATTTAGGTAGGAGTAAAAAGTAAATATGTTGTACATAGAAATTGTAAATATGTTGTACAAAGGGATAATCAATAACTATTTATTATTACCATTTATTTATTATATAAAGTATTTAATAATCAATAATTATATTATTAATTATTAATCTAAGAAAATGTCTTCCCGATGTTGTCCAAATATCAATAGATCCAAGATTTTCTTTTGGAAGGTACAACATGAGTAGTGTTGCAAGAAGAAGCTTCACAAAAGAAGATTTGTGGGAGAAAGACTCGTGGGAATAGGGATCACGGGAAGAAGGCTCATGGGAAGAATATTGTGGAAACAAGTTTGTGGAAAGAAGCTCATGAGAAAAGACTCACGAGAAGAGATTTGATGTCTACATGGGGAAAATTAAGCGAATATGTTCCCAACAGACTTGTGAGTTGCAAGCTTCAGAAAAATCACAACACAAGGTCAAGTTACCACCTCGACGGGAAAATTCAGTGAAGTTAAGTCTGATACGCTTGCAAGATGTGTGTTGTGAGAAACCTATGGAAACATGTTAACGATGCATTTTGACTATAACATCCCAAAAATATGTTCCTAATAGGCTTGCGAGTTGTCGGCTACGGGAAAATCTTAATAACGTGTTAACTTGATACTTTGACATGAAGAGTCCACGAGGGTAAGTCTAATAGGATTGTAGGTTTGTATTTCAAAATAAACATGGAACCCTTTATATCATAATGCATGAACCTAATTTTCACAAGGGTCAATATCAAATATATTAAAGGACCACTACAATAGTAAACTAGTCAATTTCCACAAATTTTTCAGGATTTCAAAGGTCATAAACTTGCAAAGGCATTTTGACGGTCGAAACAACATTTTTAGGGGGTTGAAATTTCAAGAAATGTTTGTACCTTAATTATTCACAATGTTTGTGGATGAAATGAAATAAATCAGTAAGAGATTTCTAGCTAGATATTCCAAGAACAAAATAGAGGTCGTATGAGAAAGTTACAACTAAAACAATACAAGGTATAAATTAGGTACCGATTTACTTCCAGAGGGCATAAATCCTTGCTCATAAGTCAGTTTGGGGCACATGAGCATTTTATGGAAGCCTCATGGACCATAGAAGACAACTATAGAACCATAATTGGAATCTGGATACCTTAAATTTTACAAGATGGAAGAGAAGAGACATGTAGCATAGAGGGATAAGTGAGAAAACAATATAAATGTCTGCAGGCTGTAACTATCATCCTAAAGCTCAGATTTGGGAAAAAATGCAGTCACTAGAAAGCCAAATGAGATAGGAATGTGTCTAAAGAATCATAATTTGACTTAGTGCATTGTGTTCTTCATGAATTGAGATGAAAAATTTCATGTAACCTAATTAATAAAATATTTTTCAAAATGCCTAATTATAACAATGAAAAAGTATACACATTATTTCCTTATTAGAGTTATGAAAAAGAAACATATATGCTTTCCTATGTCAAGAATAGAGATATGGAGGATGAACAAGGATCTGATAGTCATGCAGATGAGGTCATAGGCTTACATTTCAACATGGGAAGTTAGGAGTGGATGCACTCTTATGGAGAGACTCCGATGACGAAGAAAGGCCCGACATGATGGGAATCCGATGAGACATGTGGCAGTTTCGATATTAGTGGCACATCAAATGGAATGAGCGACAAGGAACCACGTGGATGACACGTGGTGATGAGGTACATTTGTGCACCAGAGACTCGAAAGATTTAGAAGGTTATAACTTTGAATCCAGAGATTAGAATTGAGCATGGTTACAGTCATTGGAATTCTATCGACAAGAAGAGTTAATCTATGAGGTTTATTTAGAGAGATGAATCACTTGGTGAAATAACAATTTTGACACCCCATCAACCTAAGTGAGGATTAGGGTGTCATGTTTGTTACAAGTCTCTCTTTGTTTTTTGTGTTTTCAAAGTAAATTTGAGGTGTTTGAGTGTTTTTGGTTAGCTTGCTTATTGATGAGATATTTTTGAATGGCGAGTAGTAACCTAGGATGCATATCCAACATGTCTTTTCAAATCTGGTAGTGTGTCTTTGTTCCCTTCATGTTTAATTTACATGTGTTGAGAAGGTTTTTTGTTCCTATATTTTTTTCCAAGTTTTGTTTTTGATCATGTATAGACATTGGAGTGTGCTTGGTAGCATCACTACCAATATCATACATCTTTTATCTTTCCTTCTATTGGTTTGATTTTCATATTTATCTTCTTTATTACAGTAAGAAAATCTTTCTTTTCAGAAGAAAAACAAAATTTTAGGGTCTTGTTTACTTGGTTGGTTGTGTCTTGAGTGGTTAATGATAGAGTGTGAGGCTTCCTTTGTGGTTCACAAATATGAAAGAGGAAAACTATATCTTCCTTTCCTTTACATAACATTCATCGAAGAAGAAAAAATTGCATTTTTTTCATTTTCATTCTTTGTCTTTCTTTGGGTTTGGAAAGAGTCTCAAACATTACTGAAGTTTCATTCATTTCCCTTGAGTAATCAATATATTAAGAATAAAAAAATATTAATTTAAATTAATAAGACCATTTTCTTCATACAAAACCAACACTAGATTAGGATTTAGGGCCTTGGTGTAGGATTAGAGAGTAAATTTTCCAAGGCCACAAAACTGAAAGTAGAAGTCACTAGTGAGTGCATAAACCCATTGTCACAATGAGTGTTCCAGGAAAATTCACTAACAAAAGAGTTAAGAACGAGGTCGCATTGGGGAAAGTAGGGTGATATCCCCTCTCTTCTTGTCTTGGTGTATGTTGGAATACTTGGACTACAACATTTATGGGGGTTTCAGAAGTGCTACACCTCCTTGAGAGGTAACAACTTTTGAAACTCTAGGCTCAATTTCCCTACCCATACATGTGGTCCAACCTCCAAATATTCAACTAGTAACTGATTGTGAGGTGGTAACCATGGTGGCATTTCCTAGGTATATATAGAGGTGACTATGGGTGGGAAGGTCCTGTGGTACCTGGGGAAGATGTCAAATCTACGTTTTAGTTTCCTTAAACAGTTCCAACCTTAATAAATGCAAATTTCACCAGTAAGGGCTATTACATATGGGTTATTGTAATTGTTCCTCAAACCTTTTCTATCCAATATTTTGGGTACTTGACATCCCCTGGAGGGTTAGTTTTTGGAAGTCCCCTTGATCTATTGGTTTTCCTGTTGATAGCCTAGATTTTCTAGGGATGTGCTCTTTGGTTCTACATCTGATTCATCCATATTTTGATTGTTTTTTATTTTCAAAAAAAACTTTATTCACCATGATGGACCAACTAATACATTGTTCCCATTGTGATCCAGTAGGATATGGAACGCTAATAGAGGTCTAGGAAGATCCAAAATGCTCACAGAGGTCCAGGATGGATAAAAAAATGCTCAAAGTTTGATCGGCTCAAATGTTCTAGAAAAGGACTTCATTGCATAGAGCTCAGGGATAGATTTCCAATGGCACAAAAATTGTCTCAAACTGAGTTTGTATGCTCAGAGAAAATTTTCTTTGAGCAAATTGGTAGCTTTAGGTATGAGGAACAAGGCAGGGTTAGTTCTTCAAAATGTAGAATGATTGCTTTAGGAAGCTACCAACTAAATATGACTATAGTCAGTGGGTAATATATAAGACTTTCAATGGAACTATGATTGGAAAAAATTTCCAGATGAAAATTATATGTATCATATGTGGATGCTAGGTGGGAAAGCCATATGTAATACATGATAATGCTATCTCATAGGTTCATATGAATATGAAAAGAATGGGAAAATGGAAGTATTATTTTTTAGAATATGAAAGAGGTTGGATCTAGTATCAAGAATGAGCAGAGGGACTTGAAGACAAAATGTTATGTCAAGAATAACTCACAACTTGATCAAAGGCCAAGACTAAATAATATTAAGGTATGATTCTAGGTGCAACCATGAAGGCTTAGGGATCCACTACAAAAACAAATCCATACATGTTAATGAGAATGCTTAGTGTAATCTGGGGGTAAGAGTAGACCATTAGGGTATGAAGTAATGAAGGTCGATTCACTTTGGAGGTTACGAAGGTACATAAAAGTAAGTACCTTATGGGAATAATTGGCCAAAAATGAATGGTAAGTTCAGGTGATAGTGGTTTGATAAAAAGGACCTTCTATATACATGGATACAAGTGCAACCCCTCCAACGATCAATCATACAGTTTTTGGGGTAGTACCTCCATTATTTTCATCAGAGTAGTGCAGTGGAAGCATGGTGTGAATGTTAGAAATTCATGGGTGAAGTAATGAAAAACTTGTATGATAAAAGTGCTAGGAGGTGTATAAATCAATACACTATGTGAAGATTTGTTCTGGAGCTATGTAACCATACTTATGGGGAAATAATGTTGGAGAGTTGGTTTTCATTGATGTCAACCCTTGGAGAGTGATATTAGAGATTGATGTCAACCCTTGGAGAAGTCTGGAAGCCCTAGAGACATGGAAAAGATCGTTCGATAGTTGGTTTTCGTTTTAGAGGTCTACCGTTGATATTGACACATTTTTAAGGTATACACTTGGTGTATGGTAGCACATGGATAAGATACAGCTCTTGGTGATGATGGTACTTGGTTGAGGTACACCATTGGTATTAATTGTTTAGCATATCTTATGGTACATGGTGTATGGCATGATATGGTATATCATTGATGAAATGGTATAGGTTTGGTGTATGGTTGATGCACTTGTTATGGTATAGATTGTGGTACAGGTTGATGTACAAGTTGATGTACATGGTTGATGTGCATTTTTTGGAACATGGTATGGTATAGGTGTTGATGTACATGATTGATGCATGGTATAGGTTGGTACGTGGTATCGTACAAGCACATATATTATGATGGTATGTTGGTGAATTCAGTACATGCTTGGTAGAGTCATGTGTTGGTGATGGTGGACATATGGTTGAGAGGTTCCCTTGGTATATGATCCATGTGAGAGGATCCAATGATAGGTTGGTAATGGAACCCACAATTTATTGAGGAATAAATACATGGAGGTTAGTATACTTGCAGGCAAGACTATCATAGATGGATAGTATGTGTTATGCCATTTCTGATGATATATGGTACGTCATGTATTTCCTTACAATTGAGGAGATTTGGCTCTATGAATTTGGAGGACCCTCAAGAATATTCTAGAATCCTCTAGAAGGTCATCAAGAAGCTTGACCAGTCAAAGCGGTTCCAGCAAGGGATTAATTATTGAAATATTGATTAATTATCAAAAAATATTAATTAATTAATTATTGCAGGGATAATTAATTATTGAGATTGGTTGTCATTGATATCAACCCTTGAGCAAAGTTGCATGTCAAAGTAAAGTGGCAATAAACAAAATATAACAGGATGCGTGTGAGTTTCATGTGAGTTACATGCCATCATGAGTTGCATGGCATTTGCATGTCATTGCGATATTTCCCTTTAAAACATAGAGAAGAGTCAATTTTAAATAACTTATGTGTATTCACTTATGAGAATATTGGTTGGAGATCAGAGGCAGTGAGTCGAAGACAGAGAAGTCAAGTGAAATAAGAAGTTTGCAAGAGCAAGAGTATGGAGAAGGGGCTGAACGGGTAGTGTGAAAGAGGCTCTGCTAGGGTTTGGAGCAACAACAAGCTAGGGTTTGACAGTCGTGGTCACAACAGAGGACAACATGGTTACCAAAGGGGGTGGTAATGGAACCACCTCATACAATCAAGTAGTGGTGGACATGGGGAAACGCCCATGAGGCGTAGGTCTCAAGGAACCAATGAGAATCACCTCTGGATCAAGACCAGAAAAGAATCAGGAAAGTAACTAGGAAAAAAGGGATTGCATTGGGGAGGAAGCCAGATAAACCCAGAATGGTGCACAAGAACCAGCGAACCCCAATGGGGTAGAAGGGCGCAACCCATGTAAACCTAAAGAAACATTGATACCCAAGGTGATACTAGAAGATCCACAAATGCAACTCTTGAGGGACTAGATGAAGATGCATGCACTAATTTTCAAGTTCATTGGTTTGTGGCCCATAGAAAGAACGTTGTGCAACTGGATAAAATATCAATGGAAGCCAAGCAGAGAAGTGGAACTCCACCTATGTTCAAAAGGATTCTTCACAACAATATTCATGGACCTGGAGGATATGGATAAAGTATTTGAGTGGGGGGCATACTTCCACACCTCAACAAGACTGTACATGCGACCGTGGAAGGAAAACTTCTCCCCAGATAAAGAAACCTTAAAAAATGTACCCGTATGGTTGCGGCTTTACTCCTTGCCTCTACACTACTCGCTACCATCCACATTTGAAGCAATTAGGAACAAACTTGGAAAATATGTGAAGACATCGTAAGCAACCCTGAGAGGGAGATATACATCCTATGCAAGAATCTGTATAGAGACGGATGTTTCAGGGGCACTTAGAAGCCATAAGCCTGGAATTCAAGGTTGAGGAATGGATACAAAGCATCGATTATGAGAAGATCCCTTTTAGATGCATAAGATTCCATGAACATGAACACCAAATCAGAGAATGTCTTCTCAATAAATAAGAAGAAGCAAAAAACACCAAAATACAACATGATGAGGATGGGTTTACAAAGTCAAACCATAGAAACAGAGCAGACAAGAAACCAAGTAAAGCCCCAACATGAAGCAATATGGAAGCCAATACTAGAATAGAAGGGTGGGATAAGACCAACAAAGGGGAAGAAGGAGGAAAGGAAAAGGCAAAAGCTAAAGAAACTAGGGAACAAACAACAAATGAGAACACAAATAGTCTAAGAAATAAGATGGAACAGGGGGGTAGCACAACTCTTATGGATGGAGAAACTAGAGATGCCAACACCCCCATGCATGAGGTAGATGGATATGGGGAAATGACACCAAGCGAGGTAGGTATGGAATATCCCGATCTCAGAGATATTGTGGAAAGGGAAGGAATAGATCTCCCAAACATACTGGAGCAATGGAAAAGGAAAGGTGTAGAAAATGTACCAGCGGAGAAACTAGATCGTATCCAATACATATTCCTCCTAAGGGAGGAAGAAAAATCTAGAGGGCTCAAGCACACACACGGGGAGATAGGACACCTAGAAATCAAAGCAGGTGAGGGACAACCACAACTCTCACCCAAGCAAACGAGAAGGAAGAAAGGCATGAAATTAAACAATGTATCTCTACAGGAACTAGGAGCTCTACTGATAAACTTAGGTAAGACCAAAAATCTCTTTCCCAAATCCCCCCCACATGTTTACATGAAGATTATAAAATGGAATATAAGAGGCCTAAACAACCCACGAAAGAAAAGAATCCTTAAAAACAGACTGAGGAAGGAACAACTGGACCTATGTTTCATCCAAGAGACAAAATGCACTACAAATAGAATGGAAACAATCGGAAAAAAACAATGGAGCAAGTACAAGATGTTGGTTGTCGAAGGACAATAGATGGCAGGAGGCATTCTCAATTTGTGGAACTGACAAGTGATGAATCTACTAGTAGCCGAACCCACCAGATATACACTATCGGTTAACATGCAAATCATAGGTAACACAGAGGTGATTCTATGCACTAATGTGTATGGACCCCAGATGTTGGAGAAAAAGAGAAGAATGCTCCCAGACCTAGGAAACCTAAAAGGTTGTTCCAACAACCTTCACTAGATCCTGGTAGGGGACTTCAACATCATCACAAAACTTGCAGAGAAAAAAGGAGGCATGAGGAGAGTAGATAGATATGCAAAATACTTTTAAACTTTCATTGACACAATGGAGATGGTGGACATCAGAACCAGTAATGGCCAGTTCACCTGGAGCAACAAACGGATAAGTCAACATCAAGTAGCGACAAGGATATACAAATTCTTGGTGTCGGAGTTCATAATTTTTTAGGGATTAACTTTAGACTGCAACATCCTTCCCTGGGGGAGTTCCCACCACTGGCTAGTCCAATTGGAGGGAAACTTCCAGACCACACCGAAGAACAAACCTTTCAGAGTTGATAAATTTTGGATCGAACATCCCACCTTCAAGGAGAACATCAACCAATGGTGGCGAGAGGAACAACTGGAGCAAGGGACAAGGATGTTCAAACTATATAAGAAACTCAAGTACATCAAACATAAACTCAAGGAGTGGAACAAGGAAATCTTTGGAAACATAAACCATGAGAAAAAAAATATTGAAGACAGAATGAGGAAACTCTAGGAAATATGCATAGACAAGGGATATACAGAGGATCAAAAAAGGGAAGAGATCCAAATGACCCAGGAATGGGACTCTAGATGCCAACAGGAAGAGACTCTATGGTGCCAAAAGTCTAGAATCAGGTGGCTAAAGGAAGGAGAGAGGAATACCAAGTTTTTTCATAGAACAACCATTACTAGAAAAACCCACAACAAAATCCTAACAATTTGGGATTAGGATGGGATCGAGAGAGAATCCCACAAGGAGATTGAAAATATACTAGTAAATCACTTCCATGGGATAGCCCAGGAACCCAACCAAGACCGAACAGAGGCCATACAAAGGATAACTCAGCACATCCCTCGGCTAGTTACCGAGGAACAAAATATCAATCTAAACAAAGCCATAGCTAAGGAGGAAATCGACCAAGTGGTCCAGGAGACGCCCAATGAAAAATCCCTAGGTCCAGATGGTTTCACAGTGGAATTCTTCAAATCCTGCTGGGAAGTGATCAAACATGACATTTATAGGGTGGTGGAAGACTCCAGACGTTTGGCCTCCATTCTGAAAGCTCTAAATGCCACAATGATTACTCTAATCCCCATATAAAATGAAGCAAGGACCCCAGACCGCTACAGACCCATAGATTTATGTAATGTGGTTTAAAAGATAATCTCCAAGGTCATAGCTAATAGATTGAAACCTCTCCTACCCACATTGATTTCAAAAGAACATGAGGGTTTTGTAGAAGGGTGACAAATTCTAGACAACATCATCCATGCCCATGAGCTGATGCACACACTGAAAGTCCAGAGGAGAGGGGGGATGATAATCCAACATGACCTAGCAAAGGCTTATGAAAAAATTAGCTGGCACTATATGGTCAAGACTCTAGAATCCTTTGGCTTTGCACGACACTGGATCAACTGGATTGTCAACTTAGTCTCAACGACAAGTTACTCGCTCTTAATAAATGGAGCCCTAGCCAAACCCTTCTGGCCATCAAGAGGAATCAGACAAGGAGACCCGCTATCACCCTTCCTGTTCATTCTGATTATGGAAGGACTCAATAGAGGCATAAAAAGAGCAACAGTAGCGGGAGAAATAACAGGCATCAAACCTTTCAAAAACTTCCCTACATCCACGCACCAACAGTTCATTGATGACACCTTACTCCATGGAACACCCACGGTCAAGGAAGAAAAAGCCTATAAAAGAATCTTAGAAGAATTTGGGGAAGCCTTGGGTGCAGAGATCAATCACTCCAAATCCATGATCTAATTCTTCAATACCAACCCTATAATTCAAAGAAACTTGGAAAACATTTTGGGGTTTGAATGCAAAACACTCTCAACGAAATACTTGGGAATCCCCCTAATGGATAGAGCATGCAAAATGACAATGTGGGAAGGAGTGATAAAAAAACTATAGGACAGGGTGAAAAAATGGACTTACAGATCCCTCAACCTAGCAAGGAGACTTATTCTGACCAAAGCAGTTCTGCAAGCAATTTCGACCTATATGATGTCAGTGTTTCCCGCTCCTAAAGGAATACTACAAAAATAAGATCTATACAAAGGGAATTCAGATGGTGAGGAGTGGAAAATAAGAAAAAATGGGCCCCAGTGGCCTAGGAGAAGGTTTTCAAACCAAAATGCAAAGGAGGCCTGGGGTTACATGACCCACAAGTAACCAATGAAGCTTACAGGGAGAAACTCTGGTGGAGATGGGTCAAAGAAAAATCATCTCCGTGGGCAAACCTATGGAAGGCCAAGTACGCCCCGGACATCAACGACTAGGATCAAATTCATTTTACGGGCACAAGGGAGGGATCAACCATTTGGAATCTATCCTAGCGCAACAAAACCTGGATCTAGAAACAAAGCTTCTGGGAAGTGAGGAATGGTAAAATAGCCATATTCTGGGAGGACGCATGGCAACAGGAACCCAGAATGGAAAATTTAGACAGGGAGGAACTCCAACAGGAAATGACCACGCAAGGCAGAATCAAAATCCATCACTATTGGAAATAAGAAAATGATCGCAACATATGGAGGATCTGGGACAAACTCAATCCACAAAATAGAGACCGGATCGCAACAATAATGAAAGAGGTGGAGGAGGAATTGGGGAAAAGGAAAATTGTAGTCTCAAAAGAAGAGGACCAATTAAGATGGGGCAGGAAAAATGGTGGGGAATTCAACCTAAAAGAAGCTCAGAATTACATTGTGGACCAGGACCAAGAAGATCCATCACAACAGTGGGGAAAGATTTAGGGCAGCCCCCTATGGCCAAAAATCAAAATATTCAAATGGTTCATACTTCACAACCAAATTCTAACCTCGAAAAACCTAAGGAAAAGGGGTTTCATAGGCCCATCACGATGCCACCTCTGTCAAGCTAAGGAAGACACAACAAATCACTTCCTCGATGAATGTAATTACACAACATAGATCTAGGATTGGGTGACATGCATCTTTCGCCAATCCAATAGGACCTGAGGTAACATCAGTGCAACCATCAACAACTGGAAGGAGAGTTACAACAAAAATGAAATGGTGAACCTTTGCTGGAATCTCATGTCGGAGATGATCATATGGGAAATATGGAAAGAAAGGAACAGGCGCATATTCATGAATGAAAGCCTTCCGGAATGGAAACTCAAGGAAGCAATAATCTCACAAATACGAGAAATGGTGCAGAGCCACAACTGCCAGATTGAAAAAGCGCAACTCACAGGCCAGGACTTCCGCATCCTAGAAGATTTCCACCTAAATTATAGGTGCAACAACACACTGGTAGGATAACCACCACAACTCCAAATAGGAGAGTGCAACTGGACACCCCCTCCGGCAGGGTTCCTCAAGTTGAATTTTGACGGGGCGACAAAAGGAAACCCAGTAATGACAGGGATGGGAGGGGTAATCATAGATAGTGGTGGTAACATAATCCAGTTGTATGCCGAGAGTATGGGAAATTCAACCAACAACGTAGCGGAATTTGGAGCCCTAGAGCTTGGTCTAAAAATTCTAATTCGCAAAAGGATGATAAACACTATCGTGGAAGGTGAATCCACCTTGGTTATCAACATGGTGAAGAGACTCCAAAATGGCACCAGGGTGGGAAAGGTTCAGAGACAGTGGTGCTTGGCACACTCCCTACAAAAAATCCAGGAGCATCTGCAAACAATGAACATAGTGGAGTTGCGCTGGGTACGCAAGTCAGCAAATGGCCTGGCAGACAGAATCGCCAGCGAGGGGGTTAGCATCCCAAATGGACAATTCATAATGGACAATTCATCCCGAATGGAAAATTCATAATGGATCAACATCCCGAATGGACAATTCATAATAGACTGCATCCAACTAGCGACAAAAGATCATGATGGCAACATAAGCAAGGAAGTTCACATCGAGGAGGGAAGCACAAGGCATGAAGGACCCAGGCAGGATATGACTTCCCAACACTCGACCACCAATTACAATGCAGGGTTAGATTATACAACAGGAGAGGGTATGACAACAAGGTCATGTCAACAATACGAATTGTGGGGAAAGACCGTGGGAAAGTATAGATGACAAACAATCAACAATGAATGACGTAAGAGAAGAGGGATTGACATGGACCAGTATCGATACACCAAGCCAAAGAACAGGTATGGGGAGTATCACAATAGGATATCCAACGAGTAGGGGCAAGGGCCCGCACGTGGTTAATGGTTGAGTCATCATGATAATGCATACTGTGACAGGGGAAAAGGATGGGAAGGTTCACCTCTATGGGCAGACCATGATTGGAAGGATGAGCCCGTAGCAAGGGAAGTTCAATAAGAGAAGCAACAACAAAAATAGATGCAAACAGGCAGAGCGCAACTATAGGGGCTACCATAGATACAAGGGCAGGGAAAGGAGGAACCCCTTTGTAGACAAGAATAGGTTGAGAATCCAACAAAGGAGCTTCCATAGACCAGACGAGATGGTGTGAATGAAACAAACGCACAACAAAAGAAACCCCCTGGGGAAAGAAAATCCGAACAGTCCTCGATGGGTTTCAAGGATGGAGCAGGCAGCAAAAGACGTGAAGGCCACCTTTCATACTCTAGTTTCACCGAAAGGAAAAGCGACCATAACCCGGTGGGAAAAAGAAATGAAAGAAAAACGCAAGGGAAAAGCACGAGAAGCTCTGACTTAGGAAGCGAACTGGATAACTGACCTGAGAGACATGCAACCTAGGGAAACGTTCTACCAAAAAATGGTGGAGATGGCATGGCTAACAAAGATGATGATTGACATACTGAGATCGAAAAGGGAAAATGCCATACTGGAAGACAACAAGGAAGACAAGAAATTGTTGAAATAAATCTTGAGTTGCCTCAGCAGTTTGGAAACCATTACCAAACTACTAGCTAAGATCGAGAAGGACCAAAAAGCCAAGATGGAGTGGTTGGCTGCACAATTCCACCTCTACCTACGCTACGTCCATCACATGGACATCATGGCAGCCGATGGACATGGAGCGACAACACATATCATAAAGACTCACACAATATACTAGAAGGAGGAGAACAAGGGCCAGGTGGATGAAGGAAAGAAACACATTATTGTCCTGGACTAGTGTCTGGTTAGTCTTCTGTCAAGTCATTCTGGTCAGTTTAGTGTCAGTCTCAGCTTCTATATTTTTTTCATGTTTGATGTGCTTATTTTTTCAAAAAATGGATATGGTAGGACTAGGTTGGTTTCCCATGGTGGCAATCCAGTCATACCCCTCGTTTTATTGTAGAAAACACAACTCAGGAACCTCTGGTCTGGTTTCCTTTTTGGCAGACCAAGGAGTCACCCTCTTTTGTATCATAACCCTCCTTTAGTAATACATGAAATTACACTCACTTATATAAAAAAAAGAGTATGGAGAAGGGGTCTCATACAAGGATTCATTGAGTATATCCATGGGTTTCATGAGGAAAAGTGCGGACATCCATGACCTGCAGTGATGAAAAGTGTGGATACCCGTGGGTAGACAGTACACACAGTCACTGACCTATGAAGAAAAATCTAGAAGATCAGGGATCTGAAACTCTGTTCACCATCAGGGTAAAGGTATGTATTCCTAAGTGTGTTAGGGAGTTATTATGAAGAAATCAGAAACATGTATGTCTCGGTGAGTTATAAGCACTTGATTATAAGAACTCCTTTGTGCATTTTAGTATGAGGTATGTGTGGTTGAAATCTTGATGACATATTGATATTAGTTGTGACAACAGAGGTATCATGAACAACAACAACAATGGTTTATCAGTTACAGCAGTAGGGGTAGTGACAGGGTTTTCTACATCTATATTTTAGGGCAGTTGGAAACGGCAAGGAAAGGGGGTTGTATCCTCCTTCCGGTTGGAGACGATTAAATTAGGGAGTTGGAGCTTCCTTCAAGTTGCAACCTATAAATAGGCGGTCAGATCCTCCTTCTAATTGTAGCTGCAGAAATAGGAAGTTGGTGCTTCCAATGAATGTACTCCTTTACAAATAAGAAAAACATTATGTGGCTTTTACCCGCATTGGGTTTCCACATAAAACTTCGGTGTATTGTGTTTATGCGTTTTTTATGTATCAATTTATGGTACTGATGCTATATTGAATTTTGATTGAATATAATTGAAGATTTATATTATGGTTAAAGAAAGAAAAGTACTAATACTGATTCACTCCCCTCTCAGTATTCCAACAATTGGTATCAGAGCAGGTCCTTCAGGAAGCAGTCTAACAACTTGAAGGAGATCATGGAATACACTAAGATTGGAGCACCAAGGTTTGATTGTCAGAACTATACCTTGTGGAATAAAAGGATGAAAACCTTTTTACAGGCACAAGGATTTTATGTTTGGAAATCAGTGGTAGATGGGTATACAACACCAGCCACTTCCCCAACTGACAGAGATGGAAAGAAACTCAGCGAAAACAACTCAAAGGATAAAGGTACTATTCTAAGTATTATAGTTGATTCACTATTTGTCATAGTTATGCATTGTGATATTCAAAAAGGATTTTTGGGATAAACTCTAAAATATTTATGAAAGAGATGCCAAGGTAAAGGGAGCTAAGCTTAAAATTTTCATAGCTAAGTTTGAACAGTTGAAGATGAAGGAAGATGAATACATTGCAGTCTACCTTCTACAAGTTGATGAATTAGTTAATACGATTAAAGGATTGGAAGTAGAAGTTGATGACTCAGTGGTTGTTCAAAAGTAATTGAGGTCTCTTCCTATGAGATTTAATTCTAAAATGTCATCCCTAGAAGAAAGAGCAGATCTTGGTGTGTTGAGAATGGACGAGTTACATGGAATATTTATAGCTTATGAAATGAGAATAGAAAAGGAGAACCCAGTCACAAAGGAAACAATTTTCAAGGCATCCAAGAAGACAAAGAAGAATCACAAGCAAAGTCAAAACCAAGTTACAGTTGCAATGATGATTCAGATGAAGATGAAGAGATGGCTAACTTTGTAAGGAAATTAAAGAAAGAAACTGGTAAGTATAAAGGTATACTTTCATTGAAATGTTGAATTGTGGTGGTATTGGTCATTTTGCCTCTAAGTTTCCTCACAGGAATAAGGACGATGATGAAGAAGAAGCTTAAAAAAGGAAAAAAGAGAAGAAACAAATTCTTCAAGAAAAGTTTCTACTCAAAAGAGGACATTTCCTCATCAGACAAGAAGGATAATGATAGTGACAGTCATTCAAAAAGAGTACTCTTCATGGAAGTAGAAGATGATTCCAAAGAACAAGGTGAAGTCAATATCAAAGCAAAGTTGATTATTGCATTAGAAGAACTTAGAAAGGAAAGAAAGAAAAACAAGTCACTCAAGGAAGAATTAAAAATGAAAGAGGGATCTTAGAATCACAACTCTGAAGAAATAGAGTATATTATAATGAGTCTAAAAATTCAAATAGAAGAAGGCAAAAGAATTGATGAAATTCTTAGAATTCGGTTAGAAGAAAAGGCAAAACTTATTGGAAGCTTGGAAGTAGAAGTAATCTCTTTAAGGAAAGATATTCAAAAGAAATATATACAGCAAAAGAGTACCATAATATTGGATTGAATCATCAACAGTCAAATATCATCAGATGATAAATCTGGAATAGGATACAATCAAGTACAAAATGAGAAAGGGTTGAGCTCCAAGACAACATAACAGGAAGCATAACAAAGAATCTATGCATAGGTTGTCAAATATTTTTTCAAGAAGGAAGAATGCATGCCCCCAAAGAAAAACATTCCATAAGTAAAGAAGACTCAAGAAGACAAATTCAGAATGAGTGCATCACAAATAATATCATCTATTCCCAGGCATCAAATATTCTTTTATGGTCATTGTTTTAATTGTGATAATTTTGGACATAATGTTGTAAAGTGCAGAGCCTATCCCAAAAACATAAGTAACAATGCATGGTACTTAAAATCTTATGAAGCATATAATAGAAACCAAAACAGTTTTGGTTCATTGAGCAATGAAGTAGAAAGATACAAATGCCACAACTATGGACATATAGCTCACAATTATAGAAGCATGATGGATACCTATACAAAAGAGAACAATGATATCATATATAATAAGATTTGGAAAAGAAAACAAGAACAGGTGAAAGAAGAACAAATGAATGAAGGAAACCCAAAATTCATACTCTCAGGATTTGTAGCAGTACAAGTTCAGGATAAATCTATAATAAAAAAGGAATATGTTAGATACAAAAATGTTTGGAGAAGAAATGAAAAACAAGAAGAACATGCCAATTAAAACTAGGTCCCATAGATCGTACTCACAAGATTTGCAGCAACGCAAAATCATGTTGAATCCACATGCAGAAGGAAAGATGTTATAATCCAGGAAGAAAGTATCAGAATTAAGGAAAATGATAAAGGGGAAGATTACTCTTCATTAGAGAAGATATTTTTCTGAGCCATCTGGGTTGGAGACTCCCATGTAATATTAATATTGAACAGGGGGAGTCTATGCAGTAGCTGTTATAGTTCAAAGATCTATTCTTTAGATAACATGAAGTGTTTCAGAGTGGTGTTACAAATGTTTGATTCAGAGTGGTTCAATGACAGATGGGTCACCATTGTGGACAATTGAGTAGAATAATCATGAACACTATGGGTCAGATGGAAAATTATGGATTCATATGATACTTGGAAAGATTGGATAGATATATGTCAGTGGATGAGAGCACAAGCTTAGGACAAATTGATTCATAGAATAACTCAGAGACAATTGGATGTTTATTATAATGAAATATTTGAATGCTTAAACTTTGAATTCTTTTATATATGTCAGTGATTTACAAGAGGAAGCACCAATGGAAAAAAACTATAAAAGGAAGCAGGTACATGAAGACCTACATTTGATTTCCATGACAACTTGCAGAGAATTAAAGGGGAGAGAAATATTCAAAGAAGAGATCAGAAGAGTGAAGATAGGGAGAGTATCCCCAAGGAAATGTCAAATAGGTGGATCATCCCTAGAGAGATAGCTACCCTTTTTCCCAGGATGTCAAAGGGAGATAGAAGAACAGAGGCATGAATACAAGGGGAGTATCCCCAAGGAAGATACCCTTTTCCATTGGTCTCAAACGGGGAGAGATAGCAACATTGATGAGGAGTGATGGTCATAGGGGGAGCATGAGCATGGTGGTTCCATGTCTAAGTATTGCCATCAATGTTGGTGTTACCATCAATGCAAAAGGAGGATATTGTTGGATAGTTGGTTTGTACAGTTGGTTGTCATTGATGTCAACCCTTGGAGAGTGATCTTAGATATTGATGTCAACCCTTGGAGAAGTCTAGAATCCCTAGAGATGTGGAAAAGATTGTTGGACAATTGTTTGTCATGTTATAGGTCTATTGTTGATATTGACACATTGTTAAGGTATACACTTGGTATATGGTATCATATGGATAGGATACATCTCTTGGTGATGATGGTACTTGGTTGAGGTACACCATTGGTATTACTTGTTTAGCATATCTTATGGTACATGGTGTATGGCATGATATGGTATATCATTGATGAAATGGTATAGGTTTGGTGCATGGTTGATGCACTTTTTATGGTATGGATCGTGGTACATGTTGATTTATAGGTTGATGTACATGGTATGGTATAGGTGTTGATGTGGATGGTTGATGCATGGTACAAGTTGGTACATGGTATGGTACAAACACATATCTTGTGATGGTATGTTAGTGACTTTGGTACATGCTTGGTAGAGACATGTGTTGGTGATGGTGGTAATATGGTTGAGAGGTGCCCTTGGTATATGATCCATGTGAGAGGATCTAGTGACAGGTTGTTCATGAAACTCGCAGTTGAATGACGAATAAAGACATGGAGGTCAGTATACTTGCAGGTAAGACTATCATATATGGATAGCACATATCGTGCCATTTTTAGTGATATATGATACGCCACGTAGTTCCTCATGGTTGAGGAGATATGGCTTTGAGAATTTGGAGGACCCTCAAGAATATTATAGAAGCCTATAGAAGGCCATAAAGAAGCTTGACCAGTCAAAGTGGTTGCAACAAGGGATTAATTATTGAAAGATTAATTAATTATTGAAAACGATTAATTAATTAATGCAGGGATAATTAATTATTGATATTGTTTGTCATTAATGTGAGTCCTTGAGAAAAGTTGCATGTCAAAGTAAAGTGGCAGTAAATAAAAGATAACATGATGCATGTGAGTTTCATGCCATCATGAGTTGCATGGTACTTGCATGTCATTATGATATTCCCCTTTAAAACACAGAGAAGAGTCAATTGTAAATCACTTATGTGTATTCACTTCTGAGAATATAAGTTGGATATATGGGGAAGTGAGTCAAAGATAGAGAATTTAATTCATGTAAGAATTTTTCAAGGGAAGCAATTACGTAGAAGGGGTTTCATACAGGGATTCCTTGAGTATATATGTGGGTTTCAGGAGGAAAAGAGTGGAAATATGCAGCCTGCAGTGAGGAAAATCACAGATATCCACATGTAGATAGTACACATAGTCACAGACTTGTGAGGAAAAATCCAGAAGATCAGGGATCTGGAACTCAGTTCATCTTCAGGGTAAAGGTATGTCTTCCTGAGTGTGTTAGGGAGTTATTCTGAAGAAACAAGGAGCATGTATGTCGCAATGAGTTATAAGAACTTGATTAGAAGAACTCTTTTCTGGATTTTGGTGTGAGGTATGGGTGATTGCAGTCTGGATGATATATTGATATCAGTAGCAACAAAAAAGGTATCAAGAATAGTAGGAGCAACAAGTTATTAATTACAACAACAGAGGTAGTGACAAGGTTGTCTACATCTATATTTCAGGGAGGTTGGACAGGGAAATGAAAGGAGGTTGTAGCCTCTTTCCTATTGGAGTCGATTAAATTAGGGAGTTGGATATTCCTTCAGGTTGTATCCTATAAATAGGGGGTTGGAGACTCCTTCCAGTTGTAGCTAGATAAATAGGAAGTTGGTGCTTCCAATGAATGTACTCTTTGACAATTAAGAGAAGCGTTCTATGGTTTTAACCTACATTGGGTTTCCATGTAAAAATTTGGTGTATTGTTTTTATGTGTTGTTTATGCATTGATTTATGGTAATGATGTTATATTGAATGTTGATTGAATATAATTGAGTATTATATTATGGTTAAAGAAAGAAAAGTACTAATACTGATTCACCCTCCCTCTCAGTATTCCAACAAGAATTATGTAAATATGAGAGCATTCCAAAATTGTATAAAGTTCAAGAGTAACTAAAAGATAGTGGAAAAGGGTACTACTAGGGGAATTCCAAGTTATTTGAGTTTATTGTAGCACTCAATAACTGTGAAAACAATGAAGAGGGATGTTGAGTACATTCCAAAGGTGTTGAGTGCATTGACAATGTACAATGGGATATTAATGAGGAACCGTGAAGAAGAAAATAATTATATGCTTGGTATAGAATGAAAAATATATGGTACCGAAAAAGAATCCATCTCAAGAGGAAAAGATCCATGGGTGACATTCCACGGGTTGGAAGCATCACCAAAATTTATGATGGAAATTAAAATCATTGCTAACTACTTCCAGATTAATTTTATGAAGATGGAAAATAATACACATGTGCATCATTATGGCATGTTGGAAATTGAGTATGCAAGTCAAGTTGAAACTAGATAGGTCAAGAATGGAGAAAATAATGGTTCCAACAACTGCAAGTACTGAAGTGTTTAGAGAGGGAAATTTGAAAAGCAATTTGATCCAGCAAGTAAATGAATGTTGAAGATCCAAGGTCAATAAGAGATCATGAGTGGTTATGTAATTTGATCATGTGGGTGTCAGGTCAGAGGGATCCATGAATAAAGGAATGTTGAAATTTAATATCAACATAGTATTTGGATGGAAATGCAAAAGTATCCAAAAGTGATTGGGATGGAAAGGTACTCAAGATGAAACCAAGCATGCCCAATGATTTCAACAAGAGTACACAAGGATACAAGAACTAAATAACACTTGAGATAGCCAAGAAAAACAAGGAAAAGTGGTTCAGGAGAAAGAGGTTGTTGCAATTACTGTAGCAACAATTATGTTATGGCTTGTTGGAAAACCATACATAGTACATGAAAATGGAATGCTTATGCATTCATGAGCATGCTAGTGATGCAGTATTAGTGCATATATATATGTTTTAATGAATGTAGATTTGTTAATATATATATAACATGATGATCTCTAGAAGTAGTCTATTGTTATATATGATTATGAAAGTTGTTAATGACTTTTTTTTATGCCAGGAAAGAAATAATTATTGCATGGATGCAAGTGTTGTTGATGATGTTGTTGCATATGGAAGACATCCATATGAAGGAAGCTATTACTAATAACAATTAACCAGGTAGCATTAAATTTATTTAATGGAAGCTATGCAGGTATGAGTTTATGTACTTTTATTGCATAATTGTTGAAATGAATTTAGGTAAGAATTCCCTCAGTCAGAGTTTTTTTTATAAAATCACATTATTGTTTTAGTTGAATGCATTAATGGAAATAAGATACCACTAGGTGTGGTAAAAGATGGAGTATTGTGGTAATTATACAAGATGTTATCTTTTGAATGCATACAAATGACATAGTAGAATGTCATCTTATATTGGTTATGAACTAATAACCAAAGAAATTAAAGGGCATGACCCTGTTGTAGGAATAAATGCCAACAAGCTAGTCACGTATGAGACCATGACATGGTTGGCTATGGAAATGCTATGTGCCACACAAATATCCATTGAACTTCTTACTACTAAATAATGTTTGGAATGAAACCTTTTTGCTAACACTAATGAACACCAGAGAATTGTATTCTTGGTGTAGTGTTCATGTTGAAAAGGAAGGCATCCAAATAGTTGAGCAAGCAATAGAAGTGTATGGACAATGTGTTGGGGCATTGGACAAACTTTCCCATTACCAATGATGAGATACATGAATTAGATATAGAAAATTTTGAAGCCAATACAAGAGTGCATTGAACAATAGGCGTGAATAAATCATGAAAGTGTGTAAGTGGTAGAGTTACACTTATACATGATAAAATTGTTAGGGTTCAAAGAATTTTTTTGAATGCATGCATATATGTTATTTAACGGAAATGATTAAGCTAAGAATTGAAATGTTACAATTATCACTAACTCATGGAGTTGAGAAAAATTCAGGGGCTTTCAGACATTGTAGTGAGCAAGTTGCAAACTAAAGTAGTCATATGAGAATTGACTACAAGAAATTTATGTTCAGATAATAGAGTAATGAAAATAATGATATTGTAAGAATGAAAATCTTAATTGTTGAACATGCACATGCAGAGACTGATAATTTCATTCTATTAAATAAATCGTTTGATAGCTATGATTGAATTGTTAATAGTAGACAATTTTGAAATCACTTGTAATCCTTTGTAATTATTACAATAGAATTTTATGGTACTATTGAGAACTCACCACACCCTAAAAAACCTTATCAAATTTTATTACTTTTGGGTACCACTTGTTTTCTTTTACTATGTGAATCGGTTTCACTTTAGGAAATGGTTTATATTTTGTTTTGTTTTCATGACTCTTATCATCAAGTCAGTTTTGTTTGAGCTTGTGAAACCTCATGTCTAAAAAGAACTTGACCCCTAAATTAAGAATCGACAGCTAAATACTGCACATAACACGCTTGAGTTCGGCATCCGAGACAATTCAAGCAAGTAAAGGAACCACACGATAACAACAGTCGTCGAGCACTGATCCTCATCTGCATCGACGAAAGGTGGTTCTGGTTTACATAAGTTATTCACACAAAGTTTCAAGAGATAGGCGATCCTTTTTTTAGCACCAACAAAGATACAAGAAGGATAGAAGTTAACAAAGAAAAAGAAGAAATCATCGATGATCGAAGTGCTTTATTGGGGTCGGGGAAATCTAGAAAAGTTAATACAATCATTTTTATCTGCAACAAGCATATCATTGATCACCGATCCCCGATGCATTTCGGCATCGAGACTTTTTTGAGAAATTTGATCCGAGAGAACTTGGGTAAGTTCATCGTCGATCGTCGATCCTTGATACCTTTTCGGCGCTAGAAAGATAGGACTAGGTTTTAAAATGTATAGCTTTAAGAAGGTCCTGATTCCGATTAACACAAATAAATCAAGATGTCGGTCTTGAAAGCCACGTGTATTTACCACGTAAGGTGGTCGTACGACCTAATTTATTCCCGAGTCATATTAAGTTTCCCTTAGGTCCTAGTCATGCCTCCTAGTTAGCTTGGCCACGTCAGCTCCGTATGGTAATATCAATCGGCATCAGAGTTTTTGCAAGGGGATATCAATGAAAATGTTTGAAGCACAATCTTGACCCCCTATCCACCAACTGAACAAGCAAAATGATGGGATGTTTCCAACATAAGATATGATCAGATTCTGACATTAATAAACCTATTAATGCTTTGTCTCACATTATTTTCTACCCCGTGTGTCGATTACACAACAACATTTTGAAACCACCAATAGACCACATTGAATTTAAGTTTAAACTCCTCTAAATATTTGACGAAATATTTGTTGGAATTTCACTCATAACCCAAATTGAATGGATGATGCGACATGGTAATATCACCCTTGTTTAAATCTCTAGAACCATTGTGAACAAATTCATTCTACATGTAAGTGAATTCCAGAGTGTCCGAAGGAGCAGAGCGAGCAACTCAAGAACTGTACTGCCCCTTTTTTGTTATTAAAACGAGGTTTAACAAGCTTCTGAGGTATGTATCCAAGTCTAGCAATTCATTGGTTATAATTTATATATGTTCATTCGATTTCTTACATAGTCTCTAAACTCTTCTCTAGTTGCAGAAAGAATTTCGTCGAGAAAGCCAACCACCAGACACTCACCGAGAGAACCGAAGCTAAAAGAACAAGAGATAGGTGAAGGTTCTTCTCCAGGGACCACAAGGCAGTTGGAGTATGGTCCCAAAGTGGATCCTGTCATCAAAACTTCTACAAAGAAAGCTTTTTCCCAGCCTTTGGCCTTCGGTGATACAGAAGCAAGCACATGGTCCAAAATAATTCTCCCAAAGTGGGGGGATATATTTAACAAAATCAACCGAGAAGAATACCTAGAATATATACCACATAGTGATCCAAACGTAAGGATGCTTGATGACTAGGTGTTCCCAAACATCCGACGGTCATATCTACACATGGTGGAAATATGAAGGAAGGGGAGGCACCCACTTTCTACATGGCCTCGTACCTGCTTGACGTCATGTGTGCAAGGAACATAATCGCCAACATGAATCTAAGTTGTCATGTTGTAGAGCTCCTAGTTCATGTCTACTTCAACATACTATGGGAGAATAGGTAAAAAAAAGTCTTATGCACTCATCTGCGATAAATTCATCAATCACATTTAAGAAGGAATGCCCAAGACTATCTGCGGCAGCCAAGAAAATGATAGCAAACGTAGGCCATTGGTATTTAGACGAACACTCAACCTACATCAGGGGCCACCATAGCACCACATATCCTACCCGCTCATGTCCTAGACCAACTCGTTTTGGGAGAAATCTATTATCAGACCATCCTACAAGGCTATAACGCCACATTGGTCAAAGACAAGAAACGAGCTTTCATACCCTATGGTTTCCATGTAGGGTTCTATCTGGTAAAATATATTTCTCAAGCCAAACAAGAAGGGATGAGATGACTTGAATTCAGTTTCTTGATAGGCTGATTCCGCAAGCACGACCCTAAAGGCCTGGTTCCCCAACATGCTTACCAAGTATCATCCTGCTGGTCGTATGCTCATGATAAGTTTGAGGATGAAGTCTTCACAGAGAACGTCTAGGATTGGGACGAGGTGGTGCAGAGGATGGCCAACCCAAAAATGACCAGGTTCAATGCCATGAGCATGGATGAATAGGTGGAACAATAGAGCAGTCGGCTCAAGACGCCCTCAGAGCCAGGGAATAAATCAGAGCGGTAGAGACAATAGAGGCACATAGGAAGGGATTGTTCTTGACACTAGAGGCATAAACAAGGGGATTTCTCTTGATGGAAAAGGCACAGAGAGTCATTGATCAATTTCAGGATGACCTGTATCTCATAGAGATAGTGAGGTTTCCCGCTGACAACCCAATTGCAAGCAGAGGAGAGCCAAGTGGCCTAGAGATGATACAACTTGAAGAAATCACCGAACCAAAAAACTTTGAAGTACCACCACCACAAATCATATCACTAGGGGATATTTCAACCCAACCCAAGACAACAAGGACACCAAGTAGGACAAGTGGACCAAACCCCTTGTATGATTTAATAACTATCTATGATGAGGAGGAGAGTTCACAGGTGTCCTTGGTCACTCCGGTGAAAATCACAGAGGAAACAAAACCTAAGAATGCATCCACCCCAGGTCTCGATGCTCCAAGACAGAGCAGTCCATAGAATGATCATGAGGTAGAAAGTGCCTTGGATGTTGAGCCACTCGATACACCAGGAATCCCAATAAAAAACTCGAGGGATGAGCTAGGATCGAGTGAACAAGGGGAAGAAATTCCACGATAGGAAATCGACATCTCGACAACCGAATACCAAGTAAGTACCAATATTTCTCCTGATTCATGAATTTTGGCCAGTACTTTACCCCCCGATGAGAAACAACTAGAGGCCAAGCCTTCGGGACATACAAAAGAGGTTTAGGAACCTAGTCTTGAACATATATACATCGTCGGGAGCCTGAGAAACAATCTTACTTGGGGAGAGAAACAAATCCCTGAACATGTGGATGAGGTCATCGATATACACGCAATCACCTATGATCGAAAGAGGAAATCCATAATGAATAGAACCACCAAGAAAAGGAGGCTTACTTTGTATAGTTCCATCCTCATCACCATAGATGAGAAATTGATCAGTGTAGAGCATGCCAAGACGTCTGAGCTTCTCAGCGCAGGAAGGGTAATCATAGATGCCAACCTAGATAGGGAAAGGAAATACAAAGAGGAGTTGGCCACTACGTTAAAAGAGTTGGAGAATTTGTGCCATTTGGCGAAATACTATCAGGACTCCACACAAGCTACGATATTTTTCAGAAGTGAATTCCAGGATGCCTACAACAAATTCATGAGTGAGCGTCACCTTTTCACTACAGGGATAGCCGATTTCGAAGAAGACACCCTTATGGTGATCACAACGTGAAAAGACATGGAAATATGGTATGAGAAGGCCCACCAAGAGATGGAAATAATTGATTACATCAACGTAGTTCAAAAGGGTCGAGATGCCGAACAACATGACATTCAGGTGTTAAGGGACATCAACATCGACTGTATAAGGAATTTGGTCGAATATTGGGTGAAGATGGCCCAAGAACCTCAGTGGGAGATCCAAGAGAAATGGGTCTATTGCGAAAGGAGTTGGACCAAGATTAATCAGGCGATGAGAGACATCGGTCTCCCAGAATTCAGTGCACTTGAGGACTTTGTCAACTTGCATGACATAGTAAAACTACATGGAGAACAAGACTCATCATGGAATGCAAAGATAGAAAAGGTGGAAAACATGGTGCCAGGTCAAGTACAATAGTTCATGGAGCACCTGAGCAAGGCTCGGACAATTTTACAACAGTTAAGTGTTAAAGTAGTGAAGTATTGGGCATGGGCAATGGAGATAAAGGAAGTCCTTTCGGCCTCGATATACCAACCATATTCCCATATGCCAACACATGTGAGGAAATCTTCGTAAAATGGTCAGAGTATGAGAAGAGTCATCCACTCAATTGAAACCATTTGATGACTCTTAGAAGACTGAGAGATGAAAGCGCCATGTGGCGATGTTTTTTTTACTTAGCTTGCACTTTTGATAGTTATTTTTAGTTAATAATTTTTTATAAATAAGAGGATTGACCTGTTAGAAAGGGTCGATGGTTTTTGAAAGATCCTCATTTTTGGAATTGTAAAGAACTATTTTAGAACTACCTTAATTGAGAAGTCTTGTCTAGGATCGGAGAGAAACTTCTGTTTTTTCATCAAAGGTGTGTGTGATTGGATCTAAGGAGGAATCACTTCTGACTTTTACTCATGAATGTATGTTGTAACGAGTAAGAGTTTTTGAATCTATTGATAAGTTATCTGATTCAATATTTTTATAATTCTTATCTCTAATGATGGAAATCAAATCGTTGTGTTAATGTGTGATTAATGATTAGAGCTAAGGAAATTATTTTTTCTTGCCATCATTCATTGCATGTATGTTTTCTTTCAATAATTGTATCTCAGTCAATAATTGAATACCAAAAAGTTAATGTAATAGTACTAGGCTTGTCACAGGTGCGGAAATATTTGTCTGCATGCTTGAGCATGAGGGTTATCTCGAGCTCAACCTTCTCGAGCTCAACCTTCTTCAGTAGTTAAGTTTCCTCCCTTTTTACCCAGTTGGTTTATACCAACACCTATCTTTTATGAGACCCACCTATAAGAGAAAATACAAAAAAGAGAACGTTCAAACCGAGGAAGGAGTTTTCACGAGAAGATATCCTGTAAATAACTAGGTAAAGCCCATGGATTAATTGGCCGGATCGTAAGATATGGAGAACCATTCCACTATAAAATGATGTTGAGTCTAATTGGGCCTCGATGGCGGGTTTGGTTCCTATTGTTGAGTTAAAGGGATTTAAGACCCCTCAACAGGTACATGAAATACTAATAATCTATTGGTTAAATGCAATATGGAAGCATTGCATGAAAAATGGTCTCAAGTATGGTGTTATAGAGAACCATAATAAAGATTGATGTCTGCTGTTGCAACAACCAAGAAAATTATGAGATAGAATTTCATATTTTGGGAAAAAAGTTGAATTTCCTTATGAAATAAATTTGAATTTATAAATGAAATTTTATAATGTTGCCTCATAATGATTATATGTGTGTGACATAGATGAGATAATATTTATTGAAGATGGAATGCTTGGGAAGAAAAGATACTATTCGGACACTAAAGTCCTATGATTGCCAAAAATATAGATGCTTAGTGGGTATCTAGAGATGAAACGACGCTCTCCTTGTGTGTGAAAGACTTGGAAAGATGAATCGTTGAAGGATTGTACATTCGTGAAAGGATTCTTGAGCCTAGAATGGCGAGTGTAGCAAGGAAGAGGTAGTTCAAGAATGGTATAGTGGCTAAATTCGTTTTTGAAGCAGCGTGATGGAATAGAGAAAAGGACTTCCAGCTAAAGTATGAAGACATGAATATGATGCTTGACAAGAAGAGCGCCAGAAGGATAACAAGCTTCCGTAGAAAAGGCATGGATATTTTTGAAGAATTTTTAATGTACATGTCTATAATGCACTAAGGATAGTGAATAAATAAGGGGGAGGGGAATGTAGTACCCCAGGTTAATCCCCAGTGTAATTGTACATATGTTTTATAGGCTGGTGAGCCAGGATATTATAGGCTAGAGTGCCTATGTGATTATTAGGTTGGAGAGCCTCGATTTCTAGAAGGCCAGCGTGCATATTATTGTAATATGTAAACACTCATACTATTAATAAAATATATCACTGTTGTATACCGACCCAACAAGAGATATGGGGGATAAGCTCCACTAGAAATGGAAAGGGGGGCTAAGAGTCTAGGAAAGGTATAAGCTAAGGGGGATCAAGACCAATGTAATCTTATATTAATATTCCTTAAAGCTAAAGTTATGGATATGAATATATCCTAAGTTTCTTAAGTGGGGACAAGTGAATTCCTTGAGTGTCATGTGTCATAAAAGGAACATGCTTATTTAAGATGGAGATTGAGTGTAATTCCAATCATTCTTTCAGGATTTGTTCATGATTTTCATCCTTCGTACCTGAGGGTGGTACTGGGTAGTTGTAACTACGTTGGGAAAGACTGGGAGCATTTCCTGGGTAGGATTGGACCGAAGAAGAGGGTTTTGAGGCTCGTATGTTGAAGAGGTGGGTTGTTAGGCCCTTGGTCAAAGAAGTAGGTTTCCAAGCCTGTGAGGATTCTCTCTAGGTGAGAGAACTAATGGGACTAATGGAAATTAATTCCAAAGGTTCCTAGTTGTAGATACAGGGCTCTAAGACTCCCTGTTTGACCTGTTGTTGAAGCCCCATAAGGGAAGTGGGGAAGGTAGAGGACTGTTGAGAAGATAAGGGGCACACTTCCTTGGGTGGGACAGGCATGTGGGAGATGAGGGAATGTAGGCTTGTTGCTAGATTTGGCACTCAAGTATGAGAATTGTTGTTGTCTAAGAGGCCTTAGTCTGGCTTAGGAATTTCCTTTTCCCTAGTGGCGTCTTAGCCCCAAATTGGGGGTGTCCCACTGCTAAAAGTTATGAGTAGTGTGGTCTATGGCTGGGAGGAACGTGGAAGGTCTGCACGTAGTTGGTGTTTTTACCACAACAAATATGTGTCCATTTAATGATTATTGTTCTGTTGTATAACATATGTAACTATGTTAATTGCATTCTGTTATAATTATAATTACATGTTGTTTATTGTGCATGATGTATTTATTTCTATTATTGAAATTGTATATGTACGCACAAATTATTGTGTGTTTTTATTATTCCTCTTAACTCTATTCATGTGTAGAACATATCAGTAAATTTAATGGTATATGGATTCAAAATTTTGATGTGCCATTTCCCAGGAGGGAGTTGGGGATGTTACAGATACACCTTTGTTCACTTGCAAAAATCCATGTTCTTCCTCAGTACTATTGTTTCCTATAAATCAGTTCTTTGATTTTCGATTGTTGGTTTATATATCTTATATGATCTCCTATAGATCCGACAGATTTGTTGCAAAAGACATTGGATCTATGCTTATTCCTTCAAGAACCCACCTCGACACTCTTGATCTCATAGATCATCTCCTATAACCCTAGATATGAACTTGATCTCTCCCATGGTCACTTAGATCTTATATATCTATCATCTTTCATTGTGCATCTTGAGATTGGATTCCTCTCATAGCAATATTTCTCTAATACCATGTTGATTTTCTCTAACAACCCTCGATATCATCTGATACCATGTTGAATTTCCCCTACCCATCACCTGGTAGTTAATTCCAAATAAATCACTTATTGAATTTAAATCACAGTTGAATAATCAACTAAACATGCAGTAGAAGTGTAAACTAGGAAACCAAAATCTCATGCACAAGAACACCAATATTTTCAGGTATAAACCCCTGGAAAAACCCTGGAGGGAAAACCAATACTTAGATTCTTTTATTAAGGTCAAATCAAGGAACCCTGTTGTAGGGGCTAGTCGGATTTGTTGACTAGACATCCAAGTCGAGTCTACTATAGGAGTCAGTTAAGGAAGTCGATAAAATAGGTTGTTAGAGTCGATCGTCGCGACAGTTAATGTAACCAACTAGTAATTGCACAACACACACACACACACATATACATCATCATGTTATGGAAAGATAGAGGTCATTTTGGATATATCTAATAAAATTCCTTGATGATTCTATCACTATTGTGTATGTCTATATGTATGCTTGTGTGCTTTTATTTATGATGCTATAATGTGCATTGATCTATGTAAGGATATAATGGAAACTTCTCACACTTTTCCCCTAACTACAACATTGGTTTTGTTGTCGGTAGTTATGAAATCGAGCATGCATTAAATAAAAGATCACATAGATGTTAACTTTAGCATACATACATTAATGGTGGGAGTGAAAAATCAACAATTACATTATAAAATATGCATGAAGAAACCGACTGACTTTAGTAGAGGCTCATATGCACTTGTAGTCAGAAACACACAAGAGATTCTTGGAGGTTGTACCAAAAGAACTGTATGAATACATCACTTAGTCCAATTCTCAGAATCACTCCAGATGAGAATTTGGTGCACAAGATCATCAACAAAGAAAAAATATAAACAAGTGGTTCAATATGGTTGTAAAAGACTACATCGAAGGTCAATCGGTTGAAGATAGAGAGTCAATCCAAACTATCAAGAATAAATTCTATACAAAGTTACATGACAAGTTTCTTTATACCATCCCCTCTCTCTTGCATAAATTCCTCCTAGATAAATGATTTGGTGACATCGTTGAGTATCAACCCCCTTTGAAATATCCCCTTGCAAATTCTAATTGGTGAGCAAGAAAAGAATAGTGGGAAGAATTATTGGAAGCTAACTACAGAGACACCAAAGAAGCTTGGGATTACTTCTTAAAGAAATGAAATCAGTCAAAATGAAAAACATCGTCGATATCGAGTAAGTCAGCTCAACATCAGGGGGGATGGATGAACCATGAGATAGGATAAGTCAAAGTCAAATTTAAAAACAAATTCAAATCCAAAGTCGAACCACACATAAGTTGAAAATGATGGGAGTCAAGAAAATGATAATTGAATCAAGTGAGAAATCTACACGTCGAATGTAGATTCACAAACCCTCAGCTGACATTCAAAAAATAGAGCGGGATAAAAGGCAGAATAAGTGGGAGGAGTTAAGGAAGGAAAAGGATCCCTGAAAATCTCATAGAAAACCTACCTAGGCACGACAACTCATTGTAGCATCCTTTTAGATTTCCCTGACGACTCCTGGGAGGAGTGGAAGCTTGTGATTGAGTATGGCGGATGATGGCACCCATCAATTTGATGATCAATTCAATATGGAAATCAATGATTCAGGACCTGCTATTTGACTCTCTTCTATAAAAATCCCTATCCCACACATTTCATATTTTCCCCAACAACGACTTCATATAGATACACAATCACCACTATGTGGTGTCGACTGATAATAATGACCAAATAAGAAATGCAGTATTAATCAGAACATAAGAAAATAATTAGAATCAACCAGAAGACATAATCATTCATGTTAGAGATCTCACGAATGTCACTTCCCGTCGAAGCTACTTCTAGAAGATTCAAACTCAACATACAATGAAAGTGAACTGACGTGATCCTGTAGAGGATGACTCATCGAGTATATAGATAAATATTTCCAGATAGAGGATTCAATCCCAATCCAAGAAAGTATTTAATATATCTTGTCTAAAGGACATCTGCATATTACATTGACTAAATCAAACAACTCGACCTTGACTCCATAAAAATAATACTACGTCATCTTCCAAGTTGACTTCAACTAAAGATATTGCAATAATTCCAATCTCTAAAAAGAAACCAACAATGGGGCTTCATCACATCCATATTTATGAAGGAGACGAAGACCCCAAATGACGTTGGTTCATGTGTGAGAAATATTAGGATGTTTCTGATATAATTGATGAATAAAAACATATGGTCCAATTTGGAGGTGCACTTTGAGCTAGGGCTCTTACATGGTTTAAAAATTTCACCAACAATAAAACCTGTATGAGTTATGAAATAAAGAAAAAAAATTCTCTCATTCTTCAAGGCACAAGATATAATTCATCTAGAAGCACAAAAACTTAAGGAAATCAAGAAAAATCTAGGCAAGACTGTGCGTGAGTACGACAAAAGATTCAAATATTTACTAAGTCAAATATCGCATGCAATTGACAAAAAGTTACTAGTACAATGGTATGTAGTGGGACTATTACAAAATATCAGAGCCCCATTACAGATGTATGACCTTTTGACATGTGAAGAAATCCTCAAAAAATATTAGAGGATTTAAATGGATGACGAAGGCTTGGTTAACAAATAAAGTGATAAAAGAAAATTGGAATACAAGATCATGGAGCTACAACACACAATTAAAAACATATCACTTGCTTGCAATGAAATATGGTGTACCGTTTATCGAGTGAAGGTCACACTAGAGAGTACTGCAAATTTATTGATGTCTTAGACCTAGTAGTCAGGCATATATAGATCAGAACTTATTGTGACATATTCCAAGGCTTGATTGATCATGCAACTAGATATTTTCCACATGATATAAGAAATGTAAGTCCCAAGTGGTGCCACATTTGCGAAGAGAATAATCATTCCACCCAAGAATGTTTCCTGAATGGTAAGAATAAAATAAATACCCACTCAGTCTACCATACACAAGCAATCAATCAAGATGTTGATTAGGGAAATGGTTATAGAGGTCAAGGTATAGGAGGATACAAAGGTCGAGGTAGAGGAGGACAAGGAAGCTTTGGAAGAGGATGTGGTCGAGGATGATATTATTGCTTTAATTGTTGGAAATAAGACCACATTAGTCCATACTTCCAGATAAAAGATAGAACCAATTTAAAATTCTGTAAGATTTGCAGAGTATGATATCACTCCCTAGAGGACTTCCCAATTGTGATGGAAAAATTCACGACCAAGAGAAATGTAAAACTTTTACATACAATGTCGAAACAAGATATTATGGATTCAAAAATTCTCCATGTGGTAACACGATCGGGAGTGGGTAAAGATGACTAACTGGAGGCACCAACTTGACAAGGGAACAAAGTTCCATATCCTGACCCCAACAAAGAAGAAAGGATAATGCAAGAAACACTAAATTTATTTTAAAATATTGACTGGGACAAACCAAATAAAGGATGAGAAAGTATGTCAAACACCACCATTGAGGAATTCTTACAACTACTAAAAAAAAAAAAATTAGTAGGATGCCTTATTGACCTATTGAACATATTGAGAGAATATGAAGACAATCAAAGACCAGTAAAAAGTGTAAGGAAATTGTCTCAAGATAAAACCATGAATGACTTTGAACCTCAAGTTGACTTAGAATTCAATGGCCGCATGATTAAACAAGTCGTGGTCGATTTTGGATCACAAGCGAGTATCCTTCCCAAAGAAACATGGGTCTAACTCGAAAGACCCCTGCTACAACCGACAATGAACTACTTAAAAATAGGAGATCAAAGATTCATTGAACTAATCAACACTCTCAAAAGTGTCATCACTTCTATAATGTGAATTCCAACAAGAGTTAATTTTGAAGTTGTAGACCTGTTCGAATGCATTCCTTCTTACCTAGAACTAATCGGAAGACCTTTGTTCCAGAACATGAAAGCCACAATATATTTAGAAAGAGACCAGATCAAGTTGAAGGGAAGTGAAAAAAATATCATAATCCCCCTAGACCCAAAAGAAGGAAAGCCATGGGTCAAGACATAGGATGAGGCCTAGGAAGCACATCGAATATACCAGGTAATGCATGAACAAATATATCATGTCAAACCTAACATTGAAGGATAAATACTAGTCAGATCTCCATTGTCGATAGGCCAAAGTTTAGATACTGAACTGTACAACTGGTAGATGGAGAATTATGAAATGCAATCCAAAGAATATTGGTCAACAGAGGCAATACCTATCAAACGATCTAGATCATGTTTCTCGATTCATGCAATCCCTACTGTTGCTGAAAGAAAATTAAAACAAATGCCAACTTTAATACCAACTATTGCATACACAATAACTTCCTCGCAATTTAATGAATGAATTTCTTTGCCAAGACATGTTGACAAAGTCTCCAAGTCAGTAAGGGAACAAGGAAGAAGAAAAGGTCTAGTCGATTCCTTCATTGTCCAAGAAACCATATGGTGGGAGACTCATGAAAATTGACATCAAACATGGAATACCACCACATTATATTTTGTGGAAAGATTCGTTGGGAAAAATCTCTCTACAAATATTGACATCCCGATCTTTAAACTTGGATTTGACCCAGAAATACACATATAGAAGTGCGAGCAAGAATGGAAAAAAGAAAGGTACATAGATGAAATACTCTAGATGCATATGTTCCCGAATACATTAGATGATATACCTCACAAATGGTATAAGATTAAAGAAGCATTGAGGTATACATCCGACTAGAATGATATTAAAAGAAACTTTCTTAAAGACTTCTAATTTAGATCAGAAGAGAAACTTCTAAAAGTATCTACAAAGGGAATCAAGAGTTATTTACAGAAATCAAATTCTAGATAAAGGAAGGGAAAATAAAAAATCAGACAAAAATAAAATTTAAGCAGGGCTAATAAAAACTTAAGTAAAATACTTAATAAGTCAGTTACTTAGGTTAGGTATAAAAAAACTATTTGTTTGTTATTATATATACAATCAAAACAAACCGTCAGAGCATTCACTTATGTAAAAATTGGAAGACATCAAAGCCCATGGCTAGTGATTAGAGCATATCACCTCACATGCACAAACAATTAGTTTCGGCACCAACATCGAGGTGGATGAATTAATATCACCATTGGTGGAATTAATGTCTCCACTCCCTCTCCCGCCTATAAATTTAGACGACGCGTATGATTTCTCTTCATTGTTTTTTTCATCCGAGCGTTTGCATAGTCCAGTCCAAGAGACCCCAAATACACATCAGCCTAACCCCAATTGAATCAATCCCCAAGAAATTGAAAAAATGCCCAGGATGATAGGCCAAGCAACAAATCCTCCAGTCAACCCACAAACAAAAACTAATCTAGATAATACATGGGAAACCAAGCTCGAAGTATGATTGCAAAACATCTGTGCCAAAAGAATGGAAGAACTTGACCGGTCATGACACTGGCATAAATTTACTGCACAGGGGATGGAAGAAGGAAGATGGAAAGAGGAAACAAATCTTCTTGAAAAAGTGGGAATCAAATATATCCTAGGCGTGTCGCAGGTTGATAAATTCAATGGATGGAAAGAAGAGGTTTCCAAGTATCTTATCAGTTGATATTACAATGACTCCCTATGGCTAAATTACCCAGTCGAAATCACTGGAGGACTCATCCACAGAATAATTGGAATACCCCATGGAGGTACACCTATATCTAAAACTACAAATACAAATGAATGGATTCAAATCCTCATAGGTGGGACGACAACCAAAAACTCAAAAGGGCTTCTGATCAACAAAGTCATTGATCCCTCCACTAAATGGATTTGCATTATAATTTATCTATGATTTATATTTGTGGGTCAATATTCATATGTAAATATCACAATGTTGTAGCCAATTGGTCAAGTTCTGAACTCTAGATCCTAGTTCAACTGAGCAGAATGCGTAGCCACAGTGATATAAAGCAATTATTAGGACTTCCAGGAGAGAATATCGGCTATCTCGTTCCCTTCACTCTTAATTTGGATAGCCATGAGCCAAGTAGGTTTGGTCAGGGAACCCGCATTCACATCAAAATGGAGCATGACCATGCATAACTATAATTCCTTTGCATTGGGAGTAGTCAGATCTTTAGACTCGCCCCCTGCAGAGATAATGTTCAAATATTGGGTTGACCATGTAAAGAATGTTTCCCTTAAATGGCGAGTGGAGAAAAAATTTCATCGATCCTTACCACCAAGATCTCACATTTAATTAAGCCTCAACTACACCAAAATTTTGTTGAGCATCAGCAGGGGACCAACACCAACATAATTGGACTACTAGCTGACTAAATTCCAGATTTTTGAATAACTTGATAGACAATTGGGGTATCAAACATAGATTCCCCCAGAGGTACTAAATATAGTTTGTCTCTCATTACACTACTAAATGATGGCGAACAAGAAGAATAAATGGAAGCAACTGTATATACTACTCCCTTTGTACAAAATCTTGACATTGCAACCAATCCCCAAGGAAAACAAATTCTGACAACGAAAAAACAACAGGAGAAAACAAACATGGGAAAGCAAATTATTGAGGCTTCAATAGTTCCAGATGAGATTGACATCATATGGAATCAAACATTAAAATCATATATAGCTCTGAATTTTAAGGACCCTTTAATCAAAGAAAAAAGAGATTCTTTCACAAACAGGATAACTAAGAAGACCCAACAGAGAGAAAACGATTGAGCAGTAACCCAGAATATCCTAAAGTCAAGCGTTGACCCTCAATTACAAGAAATGATGGCAATATCAAATGCAAAGAAGGATGAAGCAAGGTGTAACCGACTCGACCCCCTAAGTACCTTTTTAAGGGATGGGGTGTTAAATTTCCACTTCTCTTAACAACCTTAAGTATTCTCTATCAAAGTTCCATCCTCTTATGCTCGTCAAGAGCTTTCCAAGGTCAGTAATTTCACTCAGAACTGAGCTCTAGAATGAAAGCTATGACCTCCCTAGGTTCTTGGTTTTACATAGACAACATCTCTCTTAATGTCACATGAAAGCCATGTCATGTTTCTTTGTCCATGCCAACTGACATGGCAACACCTAGGTCCTGATGTGGCACTAGCCTATCCTGCCATGGTGGAACCCCACTCAACTCATCATCCTATTAGTAATGGACATATGTCATCCTAATGGCATCCTAGCTACCTCGTTGGCAAGCTGTGTCATCCACCCTACACGTTTCCTTTCTGTGGCCCACGTATTCTACCATACTTATTCACCTTACTATATTCATGGACTTGTGGGTGATGATCTTGTGGTCTCATGGTATATATTCATACTTCAAATGAACTTGTCACAAACACTTAGCTTCTTTTTCATTTGTAGACTAATGGACTCGCAGACTCATAGATGCACAATTCTATGCCTCCCCTTCATAGGTTCATCTGAGAAGTATCAACACTTAACCATTTTTCCACCTACACGGACTCACAGATGTACAATTTTGTACCTCCCCTTCATAAGTTCTTCCAAGAAGTCTCAACACTTAACCATTTCTTTTTAACCTACGCAGACTGATGGACTCGCAAACATACAATTATGTACCTCCCTTTCCTCTCTTCTAACAGTCAATACTTAGATTATTTTGTGAATTTTTCGGGTTAGCGGGTTGGTGGACTCACATACCCATTCATCTCACCTTTCCAATCTCCGTGAACCCGTCATGCTTCTAAGTTTGTTGCCTACAGTTTACACCCTCCATTCCTTTTCTATAGCCTACAAACTTACTCCCCCTATTAGAGAACTTATTAAGGTTTGAACTCCACAAGGGAACATTCCCTCTATTGTCTCAACCAATTATAGGTCAGCACGTGTTCCCATCATACACGTAATCTTTCTCCATTAATGTGACATAAATCGTGACATCCCCCTTTTTCCTCGACCAAACTTAGATACTTACTCCCATTGATCTATATCTGAGGTTACTTGATTCCATCCCAATAGATCTAACAATGGAGAAGGCTTCTTGGAGTTTCTTTCATCAGAGCACCATATTCCTTGGCTACTCCGATGCCCCTACTATGATCAATGGTCACAAGTCCTATGAGAGTTTCTCCAATGGATCCAATGAATGTTAATATTTTTGGATCCTTCGCAAGTTCTCATGAGAGGGACCTCGATCGACGACCAGGATAAAAAATCCATGCTAAATCGACGACTGTGATCCATCCAAGGAAAAACATAGGATATCTTGAATTCATTAATACAATTCTGGATTAGTGGCTTTGAACTTCTCCCAGGGGAAGTATAAGGCTTACCAAGCCTTTAAGGAAATAACACCTCCTATTTAGGCATGCTAAGGTTTTCTCTCTTATCAGTTTTAATGCAAATTTCAGACTATGAATAGTACATACTTGTACAAGATATCTCTAGCCCAAGATAAACTGCATCAAGCCATAATTTCATCCTTGATAACAGTGAATCATATGGGAAAATATTTGCATATGTGCATAGATATACATAACGCTAATAGTAGTATGTATATATACAATATATAGATATATGTGTGTGTGTTTGTATACACTAGTAAGGGCCATATAGACACCATATTTACACAAACTTTGTGCATTCCCATAAGTGTACCATTCTAGATAGTTCTCACAGTGCTTTATGTACAAGTATAATTCCAGCAGTCATTACCATGACAAAAACACCAAATCTTGGCAACAAAATTTCAAGGATAATTACAATGGTAAAAACCCATGACAACAATTGCATATCACAACGCATGCACAAGTTTAATAGTAGGTATTCTGACTTGTAATCAATATATCAAATACCCATATAATCATCAAACAAGCATGCGCGTCCCTAAATCATTCACAAGAAAATTCATCTTTAAGTTATATTTTAATTATACAGGGTACACAAATACTTATCTATTACAGTTGATAGTCGACCAACTGACTGTGGGAATTTTTCTTTCCACCTAATCATAGGATCAAATGAATTCACTCTTAGCATTATGGTCACCCTCGTGCCAAGCCATGATACCACTAGGAAATCTCTCTCATGTTATCAATAAGACTTGAATATCACTCTCCATCACTCTGCTCTTGGTAGATATTTTCCTTACACCCACATATCCCAAGCCTATTCGAGGTTTATTAGATGCCTTCCCAACATAAATATCATGACCCTCTTAGCTCAGGTTAGGTTTTCTGGGTTTTCTATGCTCCAACTTCAGATTCTTCCATGATGTCTCTGATCCTTTTCATTGCACCCAGTCTTGCATTCTCTTTTAGTGGATCCCTCTTTAGAGACCCCTCCCATGTTATTTTCTTGCACGCATGACTTCGATAGGTTCTCCACATTTCCTTATGTTTCTTTTGTCATAAGGAAACTTGTGGGTCAATCCTGAGGACCCCAAGTGATCTTTCCTACTGTCCTCTAGTTGACAACTTCCCTCCCCTTATAACAACCCTCCATACTTCCATTCATTGGGGTGGTTGATTGTTCAACTACGAACCTCCCTCATTAATTGATTTTTCTTGAATTCAAGGCTAATGGAAATAATATGAATAAGTCTTGAGGTCCTTTATTTTATTAGAGCCTCATCTCATTACACTAGTGACATCATGGATTGTACTTTAAGGATTCACCCATCAATAAACTTTCGGCGTTTACAGTTAAACAATAATACATTTACAATATTTGAAATCCACTGCATGGAAATCATACATTATTATTATTTATAGGATGGGGGAAACAAGGGTGTTACATAAGGAAAACAAAATCTTCCCTTGAAAAACAAATGGAAACAAGGACTTAGAAAGAAATAGAGGATCGAGGAACAACAAGAACAAAGGACCAGTCAATTGACACCAATGACCACACATCGGTCGAGATTGATTCAACCCGGCCTTAGAAAATAACCAATTCCAAAAAAGAAATGCACAATCAACCTCATAAGAGAATCACCTCCACCAAAGGCTACACTAGTTATTGAAGAAACCAGTCTAGCAAGGAAGAAGTTAGAACACAACAAGAAGCCTAGGAAAGGTCGTTGGCAAATATCATCAGAAGAAAAACCATATGAATCACTCTCCAATTGAAACAACCAAGGAACTGAAGAGCACTCAGAGGAAAAGGATCCTGGAGGAACTATTGGCACAGGGGAAGACCCAAGGTTCAACTCCAAGAGCGCACCAACAAGCCCTAACTACTGGCTCTTTCGGTAGCACCTGCGAAGCAGATGGAGTCTCACCCGAAGTAGCTATGAGGGGGTTGTAGGATAGAGATGTATACAACCAAGGGAAATATCAAGTGGATATATTACAAAAGCAAATAATATGCACAACTCACTTAGCAATGCATATCTATCAGGCACATCTATCTATCAGATCTAATACAACAATGCAACAATAGAATAACAATGACAGAGACCAGAGCATCAATCATACACATATGACACAAGATATACATGGTTCAACCTCTCTCTAGGGATATGTCCACAAAACTGTGCTATAATATATTAGAACAAAGCATGTAGTTCTTGTCGACACTCTCAGCTAATAGATCTTCTTCTTCCTTCTCTCTTTCTCTCTTTCCCTCTCTCTCTCCCCTTCCTGCACACCCAACTGCAGGACTTGACCTTCGCACCCAGCTAAAGATCTTACAATACCATAAGGCTCTCACACTCATCACTTCTCTCTTACAATACAATACTCACTCACAATAACAGTAACAACAACATCATACCAACTTGTACAACCTGACCCAGGTGCTCTTGACCTTTATTTATACATTACAATAGCTCACTGACATCCTTAGGCCTAAACCTAGGTGTCAAAACCCTAGATACCAAAACCCTAGGTGTCTAGGTGCCAGTCTGTCTTTCTTTCCTTCTCGAACGGTGCTCCACAACATCCAACAGTGGCTTTCCGCGCTTGTTGAGTTTTCCCTGATCCTTCTTTCTTTCTGACTCGTCATTCTTGATCTCCTCTTCCAACGGCTTTCTTTCTCGGGATTCACTCCATCTTTTCTTCTCTTTTTCTCCCTTCGACCCAGTATCAGTTACTGTGTCTTCCAAGAAGTTTGATTTCTCCCTTTTATTCCTTGATCTTCACTTCCTTCCATAACCCAGGGCCAACAGGCCCACAACACTCACTTGTGACTCATCCCGAGGCACTTCAGATCTTGATGCTTCTATTTTTCTTCGACTGTAGACCGCACAGTGCATCCTTTTCTTTCTTCTTGATGCCTCCCTTCCTTCCCTCTACAGACTGTCTTTTCTATGTCTGGTACCCAATTTCAACTGCACTTGGTACCTAGACCTTGTTCTTCATGATTTTACTGAGAGCTGCAAGGCAACTGGTTGTCATAGTACAACTTCAGTCGGCTCCCATTCACTAGTCCTTCCTTCCATTCTCCATTTAATGTCTTTAGTTGTGCAGCTCCTCCCTCTGTAACATAGGTGATCTCATATGGTCCAAGCCAATGCGTTCTGAACTTCCCAGGGTGTTTTTGGAACTTACTATCATATACCAGCACTAGATCACCTTTCATGAAATCCTTCTTCTTGATGTGTCTGTCATGATGGGCTTTCTCTCTTACCTTTTGAACCTGCTGATGGAATCTTGCAATGAATCTATCTTCCTCAAGTTCAACCAACTGTGCAAGCCTCTCTTGAATAACTCCATTGTCATCCATATCTGTAAAGGAAGCAATTCTTAGGCTTGGTACCAAATATTCCATTGGAGCAATAGCTTCAAGACCATAAACTAACTTGAAAGGGGTATGCATCGTTAGTTTCTTGTAAGTGGTCCTATAAGCCCATAGCACATCATGCACTCTTAAATCCCAGTCATCCCTATTCACACTGCAAATATTTTTTAATGTTGTTTCCAAAATCTTGTTGAATGCTTCAACTGTCCCATTTGCTTGTGGATGGTACGATGTTCTCTTCTGATGGTGGACTAAAAATTCTTCAGTCGGGGCTTCAATTATATTATTTATGAAATGTGTTCCTTGATCACTCATAAGGATCTTTGGGCATTCAAACCTGGTTATTGTTGTGGGTGGGAATCCCTCCTACAGAATTTGCATTCAAGGGCTCTAATCATGCATGCAGAAAATGACCATTTCAAAGGCCTCTACTTTCTCCTATTCTCCCAAAACAAAACCCCACAATCATGCAATACAAAGGTATAAACAAGATTGGATAAATCTACCTTAAGTCCTTCGTTTGATGTCGATCCCTTCACTTTCACTCACTCTTTGATTGCAAGCCTCCTCCCAAAGCTGACCTACATACACACATGAACAAACAGAGAGCTACGAACATGCATTTCATATACTAATTGATGGGTTACTTGTGACAATCTCATAAAATAAATATTCAAATTGAACACATGATATTGGTGGGATGGGAAAAGTATTCCTTTTTGTATTAATTTTCACAAGAGTAAACTTACAATATGTGGTCGGCACTGCTCCTCGAAACTGGTCCTGCGCTCTTCTTCATTTGTCTTCCAACTGCTTTGCTCTATACTTCTCTTTGCACAAGGATGGATAAAGGTTGGGACAAAGGGAATGCTCAATTGGGTATAGTTTCTTTACTATGATTTTCCTCCCTTCAAATGGGACCCCTACTACTTCTTTTATAGGCTAGAAGGAGCTAGGTATTTGGTCGAATGACCGGCTATGCATGGCTGAAAGGTTTAGTTAACTTACCCAATGTTGTGTGTTCCGTCAACAAATTTCCTTTTTTCATTCTTTTGTAGGTACATGCAGGTTGTCTTGGGTCAGCTAGCGTGCAGTAATGGAGCAGGGCACGTGGGCTTTTATAAAGGGGGTTTTTAAGAAGAGTTGTTCAGTAGTGTTTTGGCAAAGAAGGAATCTGAGATGGCCTGATGCCAGGTAAGCATGTTTGGTGCAAATTAGGGTTATAACATATGCTCCCTAATGTGTGAGGTCAGAAGAGCATCTAATGGCTGAAATACATTATCAATCTTCACCAACATTCCAATCAAGTGATCCCAGGGACCAATAATCGGGAGGTGCCATCTACAAAATAACAATTGTCTCGCCAAGGCGGGCATACCCATGCGCGGGATGAAATAAAATCATGGCTACCAATCAAATACACTATAGATCCATTTCGTATAACTATATAAAGTGTAGCCGCGAGCAATACACAACAGAGCTACATCTCGAAATCAAAAAGATATACATGTATAGTATCCATCGTCTAGAAGCTGATAAGGCCTGATGGCTAGAGATGAGGTCTTCATAGCTCGAGCAACAAATTCAAAATCTTCAGAACTTAGGTAGGAGTGTAATATGAGTGTACGAATTCACTACCCAGAGGTCTTCGACGGCTCGTCGGGCATGGACTAGAGGATATTGATGATCAGAATGAAGGCTTCATTCATTTCAAAAAAATACTTGATTGGACTTTGGGGATGGTCAGGCATGAGGATGAGAGACAAACTTCGGAGGGGCTGAATCAGGATTGGTAAAGACTTCCCTTGGAAAATAGCACGACAAATGATGAGACTTAGGCAGCATGGCATTAACATAAGTTCACGAGGCAGGAGGCAACACAAACTCTCCATATGTTTGGAAGAATAACCAAATGGAGGAGGACACAACTCTATGTAGCAAGAACAACTTCCTAAGTTTATATGATTTCTCAAGGCTTGAAAAACAAATGAAAGGATGTGATTTATCCAAGGGAGACTCATTATGCTGCCAATACAAAGAAAATACTTTCCCCTTCCTCTTTTTGGGGTGTATTTGATTTTTTTGTCTTTTTCAATAATTTCGGAAAAAGAATAAAAGAATGTTATGTTACAAAGGAGGAATGAGTGTCACAAACATACGAGTTTAAGGTGCAAGGACAAGACTGATGTTCAAAGCAAGGACACTTGGAAAAAATCCCTCCTGGGGCCAAAGGTGTCAAGACGCAAAGGTAAAGTGCTACAGGGCTTGCGTATAAGGCATGCTTTAGATGGTTCAGTTGAGATCAACATGGAGCCGACATTAGGCCAAAGACGTGGGTATGCAAATGCGATTAATAAGACACACAATGGTAATGTCCTTCGATGTAAGTTTAACGAGCCCAAAGAAGGTAAGATCAGTCATTTTTCATGTTTAGAGAGTCTGAAAAAACGTAAAAGGAGACTCCACTGTGGTACCTTTTTCGAAGGTAGTCTAGTCGGTTAAAAAAAGGGGTAAATTAGCACCGAAAAGACGTCGATTCAAAACCATTTTAACGAGTATGACAAAGACAAGATCACTCGGTAATTTTTTCATTTTTAAGGAGTCTGAAAAAAGCTTAACTATGGACTCCGTCAGGAATGTTCTTCTAGACCATTTTAACGAGTGTGAAAGATTAAGGTCACTCGATGATCTTTTCAATTTTAGGGAGTCTGAAAAGAGCTTAACTATGGACTCCATGGGGGTTCCTTTTTCGTAAATTTAGTCTCTCAGACCCAAAAAAGGGTTAAAACTATATCTGAGAATACTCTTCTAGAGATCCGAGGCCTCTAGACTATACCTTTGTTCGTACAGTTGACCGTCTGGAACGAAAAAGGGGTAAACTACCACCGGACATACGTGACTTCAAATTTCAGTTTAACGAGCATGAAAGGCCACAAGATTGCTCGACAATATTTTCATGTTTAGAGGGTCTGAAAAGGGCTTAAAAGAAGACCTGTGGGGGCTACAACTGATGTATGAAACTGGTTTAGGTAGAGCCCACTGCTAGGCTTAGACCAAGAGTCTCTTTGATAGTTAACTTGGGAATTCTCCCAAAAGGGAAGAAAACACAAACCACGGTGTAATTCCTCCCGCGATATAGAAACCATAGTCATGGCCTAAAGGATAGCCTCATCTGAAGGCAATTAAAAATTTGAGAAATCACGCAAACGAGGGTCGACAGTCCCAAAGGGTGAATTAAACTGACCATAATCCATATGACGATGAAGGTTCTGGATAGGACTGGTAGAGTCTATTAGTGAAGAATCACAAGCAAGAGGGCTTGAGGATCTAAAAGAAACGAGATTAGACTCAAAAGGGTACTCAAGCCCACTTGGATCAAGAGGGGGAAGCAAGGGCTCCCATGCCCCCATTAGATAAACCAATGGATCAATTGTGGATTCTAAGTCTCGAGAAGGAAAACATGATTGCACAGGTTCCTACTCAGAAGCAATTGAACACTGAGGATAAGACGCCACATAATTAACCTGTGGTAGTGTGAAGTCTACACGAACACTAGGAACACATAAAGGGGAAGCCTGAACTAACGCTAAATTAGGATGGTGATTATCAAATGCCAGCTAGTCAATAGTGACAATGCTTCCATTGTGAGGGAAATGCATCACCCAGAAGAGCATAGATACCACAATGTTCATAGCATATACGTAATCATGCCCGAGAAGCATATTGAAATCTAACGGGACTTGCACCACTATAACATCGACATGGACAATCTTCCCTCCTAACGAGATATGCAATTGAGGAAGAATCCCCAAACATTCACTAAGATGTCTATCAAAAGCCAACAACTCATGTGAAGCAGACACAAGCTTGGGAGAATCCAAAACTTTTGAAACCGAGGAGGATAAAATACTTGCAGAGGCTCCTTCATCCACAATACATCGATAAATGTTTGTTGAATTAAATTCAACCCTTATTTGAAAGGGTGCGGATGAAGGAAGATGAGGCTCAACAAGTTCATTCCAATCAAAGGAAACCATCCTAGGGCTTGGATGGGGTGTGCTCGGAATGAGCGGAATGCCCCCTTGTTATGAAAATCCTGAACTGGAAATGCTGAAAACATAGTCAGAGACACATCACTCCTCAAGAGAAGAGTGGGATCAACCAAAGACTGCATCAACGTGACCACTTTCTCAACCAATGGTTGCATAGGCTGAGAGACTACAAGGTCTAAAGGCACCTCACCCCTCAGAGGATTGGGATCAGCCGATGACTGCATCGACATGACCACTTTCTTAGCCAATGGCTACATAGGCTATGAGACTACAAGGTCTAAAGGCACCTCACCCCTCAAAAGAGGAGTGGGATCAGCTGATGACTGCATCGACATGACCACTTTCTCATCCAATGACTTCATAGGCTAAGAGACTACAAGGTCTAAAGGCACCTCACCCCTCAAAAGAGGAGTGGTATCAGCCGATGACTGCATCGACATGATCACTTTCTCAGCCAATGGCCGCATAGGTTGAGAGACTACAAGGTCTAAAGGTACCTCACCCCTCAAAATAGGAGTGGGATCAGCCAATGACTACATCGGCACGACCACTTTCGCAACCAATGGTTGAATAGGTTGTGAGGAAACCTCAAAAGACTCAGAATCAGAAGATCTTGCAGATAGGGACCACAATCTTTGTACCTCTGGAATGCCAGGACACAAATGAGTAAGGTGATCTCCCTTGCAAAGCTTATAAGGGAACTTAGGCTTACGTCCTATCCATCTAGGTTTCCCAACAGAATCAATGCCCCCAACATGACTAGCAGTGGTTGGTTGCACATCTCTAACATGACTTGTAGAGGTTGGTGAAGGATCAATAACATGACTCGCAGAGGCTACAGACCTATTGCCAGTATGATTAGAAGGGATTGGACTTTTGCCCCCAGCATGACTGGCAGTGGTTGGGTGCTTGCCCCCAACATGACTTGTAGAGTTTGGGTGCTGGTCTTCAACATGACTTAGGGATGTTGAGGACCTCTCTCCAACATGACTCGCAGAGGTTGGTGATTTCTTCTTGCTATTGTTACTCTTTCTACTTCATTTAGGCTTCCGGTTACTAGTAACTATACTTTCACTAGGGGCAGGAGAAGGAGGAGGAGAAGACTTTGTTGATGAAGGTGCATCAACATGGTTCCCATGACATAGGGTGCTCAACTGAGAAGCGTCAATATCATTCAGGACATTTGGAATGGTACCCTACCAAACCGGTAGTCCCACATTCAATCTAGGAATGTATAAAGTGGCCATCAAAGGGACACCAACGTTTCCCAAGAAAGGAGAAGCATAAGAATCCTCTTGCGAAGGGGTTCCTTGGTTGGTATCATCGAGAGCTTTGGCCATGAAGATCCTATGCACAGGCTCTCCCCTTGCGGGATCGTTCAAGTCCATAAAAGCCTCACGCACTGAATCTGACAAACCAGTGGTATCAAAACAATGCCTATAAAGAGGCGGCTCCATGTTTCTAAGCAGAAGACCAAAAATTCCTCATGACCAGCAGAGTGGGCAGTCTACCACCCTAGTTCAGAGACCCAAATCAATGACTAACTAACTCACTATGGAAAACTAAGGAGCAGAGAGCACACACTTAAAGTTCCTAAAGGAAAATCAAGAAAACATCTAATTAGTTGGAAGAATAGTTACAACAACCAACACTAGAGCAACTTGCCAGTGCAAGTGCAACTCGAAAATGGAAGCACCCTCTGGGTATAATCTGCAAAGTGTGGCTCGATGTTTTTCCTAGATACCACGGTATACCCCTACAGTCACCTGTGTATGTCTCTAAAAAGATAGGCAACTAGGTTGCCACAGCGCGAACAGTCACCAGGCAGGTACAGTCGACAGTTGGGTAGACCACAATGAGTAGGGTATCAAGGATGAAACCTGTCAAGTGTATTGAAAGAAAGTGGTCCAGAAGACAACTGAGGACCTCAAACGGATTCGAGACCCATGAAGCTCTGTGGCAAATGCAAGCGATAGAATCCCAAGATAAGCCCTCTTTATGTGTTCTCCACTACGATTGGTCCAGCTTTGGAGGGGTTATCTCCGCTACCTTTCCGCACACGACCTCGTGTTTAGCCCCTGTGTTAGAGGGGGGTCCCAAATAACTTTCATGATATTGGACTTTGACACTCCCTAACTTAGACTCCAATGTTTGATTTAATGGCCTTAAAGAGTTTCCTCTCCAACCTAATTCAAGGTCCTAACCCTAAACTAGTTGGTTGACCCTACAAACATAAAAAGTCTAATTGATTTTAGATTTAGCGTTAATTTTTATGGCTTGTCTTAAGTCAAAGGTTATGAAAATGAAACTAGTGATGTTTTGAGAGATGAAAAGAAAGATAAACAGAAATATGGAAACAAAACAACTTCTTGACAAATTCAGATTTGCTCTTTTAAATTCTTTAACCAACTTTTCAAAATAAAATTTTCTAAGATCTTTGAACAACAAACTCAAAACAAGATTTCACTCGACTACGAGCTACTTATCGTCTAAGTAAACCATCAAGAACTTATGAAAGCAAAGACTTTTCCTGGTTACTAATGCAAACCAACATCTACTTAACCAAACAAAGAAGTAAAATAATTTTTTTTATTTGAATGATCACAAAGAAAAAAGGAAAAATATCGACAAGTAAATACCAAGAAAACTTCTGGCCTAAGAACAGATCGCAGAGAGTCACTGAAAATAACACACAAGCAGATTAAAAATGGACTCTCACACTTGTCTAAAAACCCTATGAAAGAAATTTTTTGAGGAAAACTTCTTAATGAAAAAGAAAGCTATTGCTGTGATCAAACCTAAGTTACTAACTGTTATGACAGAGACCCAAAAACCTGAGAGGTATAACTCTTGACAAAGGAAAGGATGACTGCCTCTCCTTAAAAAAAAAAATCCTCCACAGGCACGCTGCTGACAGTTCAATAGCTAGCGTGTGCACGCGAGTTGTGTAAATTCAGGGTGCATGTACACACATGTAGACCTTATGCAGGCCGCGTGTACTTATGAATCGCTTCAAAAAATGAAAAAACAAGCAATCAAGCACCGACAGAGACTACTGGTATTGAGAACCAGAATCTCTTGAAGACTCATAAACTTACTTTGACAGAAAAAAGAAAACACTTCAAGGAAAATTTCATAGAACAAAACCAATATGAGGTGGAACCTAAGCTATAAACTACAAACAACAAAAACTAGAATGAGTTCCAGAAAACCCCTGAGAAAGATTACTTCTGACAAGGGAGAGGATGACTGCCTCTCTAAATTTTTTTTCTGAAATCATACACACGACTGACACTTCATCAGCTAGCGTGTACACGCAGGGTGTGTGAAGGTAGGGCATGTGTACACGTGTGTAGACCTTATATAGGCTGTGTGTACCTCTATGGGTCCCATAAAAAAATGCATTCAAACAAAGAAACATAGATAACTGGTATGGAAGACCAGAATCTCTGTTAGCTCAGACTTTTGCAGAAACTTTAAAAACAAGGAATGAAACCAGTTTTTAAAAATACCCAAGAAAAATATTCCCAGAAACCCTAGAGATCCCCAGTATGGTCGTCAATTATGTTGTGGGTGGGAATCCCTCCTACAGACTTAGCATTTAAGGGCTCTAATCATGCATGTAGAAAATGACCATTTCAAAGGCCTCTACTTTCTCCTATTCTCCCAATACAAAACCCCACAATCATGCAATACAAAAGTATAAACAAGATTTGATAACTCTACCTTAAGTCCTTTGTTTGATGTCGATCCCTTCTCTTTCACTCGCTCTTTGATTGCAAGCCTCCTCCCAAAGCTGACCTGCATTCACACATGAACAAATAGAGAGCTACGAACATGCATTTCATATACTAATTGTTGGGCTATTTGTGACAATTTCATAAAATAAATATTCAAATTGAACACATGATATGGTGGGATGGGAAAAGTATTCCTTTTTGTATTAATCTTCACAAGAGTAAACTTACAATATGTGGTCAACATTGCTCCTCGAAACTATTCCTAGGCTCCTCTTCAACTGTCCTCCAACTTCTTTTCTCTATACTTCTCTTTGCACAAGGATGGCTAAAGGTTGGGACAAAGGGAATGCTCAATTGGGTATAGTTTCTTTACTATGATTTTCCTCCCTTCAAATGGGACCCCTACCCCTTCTTTTATAGGCTAGAAGGAGCTAGGTATTTGGTCGAATGACCAGCCATGCATGGCCGAAAGGTTTAGTTAACTTACCCAAAGTTGTTTGTTCCATCAACAACTTTCTTTTTTTCGTGATTTTGTATGTACACATGGGTTGTCTTGGGTCAGCTAGCGTGTACATGCGTGCAGTAATGGAGAAGGGTGTGGGGGCCTTTATAAAGGGGGGTTTTAAGAAGAGTTATTCAGTAGTGTTTTGGAAAAGAAGAAATTTGAGATGGCTCTATGCCAGGTAAGCATGTATGGTGAAAATTAGGGTTATAACAATTATGATGTCATCAAATATGAAGCGTACAATTGTAGTGGCACTACAGTCCTTAATTGTTTTTGCTTCAGCCCATCTTGTCAAGTATTATGTCGCAGTAATGATGTAACTTGCTCTTGTGCACTTCCCTAGTGGGTTTATAGGTCCCACGAAGTCAATGGCCCACTTCTAAAAGGATTGAAGGGTCAGCTGTGGTGCTAATGGCATTTCATCTCTTCTAGATGGTTTCCCAATTCTCTAACATACATCACATGCTCTGGCATAATCTTTAGCATCTTTGTGTAAGGCAGGCCACCAAAGGCCAGCTCGCAACACCTTCTGCATAGTTTCTCTCCCTGTGTAGTGTTCACCTGCAATGCCTTCATGAGCTTCTGCAAGGATTAGTGGGTGATCTTCCTCCATAATACTTATTCGTAATATCTCATCAGGTCCCATGTTGTATAATTGTCCAACTATAAGTGAAAATTTTGTAGTGCACGCTACTAGTTGTTTCTTCTGAGGAATTGTATACTCACGAGGTGTCATTCTTGTTGACATGAACTGGACTATATATATGAAGTGATCATGAATCCTTCTAATAGATAGAAATTTCGCATCCGGTAGTGTATCCTTCAAAATGGTGGGCTCTTCGCCATGTTCCAACCTTGACAAGTGGTCAGGAATTTTATTCATTCTTCCTGGTTTAACCACGATCTCGAAATCATATTCTTGAAACAACAACAACCATTTGCATATTCTCCTCCCCAACACTGGCTTGTTGACTAGGTAGTTCAGCGTGGAGTGATTTGTAAACATTTTAAAGTGTCCCCCCAACAAGTTGTGGTGGAACTTCTGTAGAGCATACACCATGGCAAATCCTTCTCTCTCTGTAGTGGTGTAGTTAATTTCTGTTGTTGATCGTTTCTTTCTAGCAAAGGCTAGCAGGTGATCGATGTCTCATGTTCCTAGTTGTTCTAACACAACTCCTAGTGCAATGGAAGATGCATCAACATGCACATGGAACTCTTTACTCCAATCTGGGAAAACCATAATGGGCGCAGTAACCATCTTTTGTTTTAGCATGTCGAAGCTCTGCTGGCACTCTTCTGTCCAATTAAACTGACATTCCTTCTTCAAAAGCTTCTCCATGGGTGTTGTAATCTAGGCATATCCTTTGATGAATTTATAATAATAGCCAGTATGTCCCAGCGTAGTGTGCAGCTGTTTGACTGAAGTAGGAGGTGGAAAATCAACTATAATGGCAATTTTTGATGGATCAACCAACAATCCCTCCTTGCATACAATATGTCCTAAAAGTACTCCAAATGGTGAGAAGAAGATGCACTTCTTCATATTCAAAGCAATTTGACACTGCCTGCACTTATCCAACATTAGCCTTGGACATTCAATATGATTTTTCAATAAACTAAAAACAATCCGGTCATCAAAATATGCTTCTAGAAATTTATGCAAAAACTCTTTGAACGCTTCGACCACCATGCTATAAAAGATGCCTGGAGCATTTTTCAATCCGAATGGCATGACTGTATACTAATAGGATCCCAATTCTGTTGCGAACGTGGTCTTATGGATTTCCTCCTTCGCAATCTGGATCTGATGATATCCTAAAAATCCGTCTATAAAAGAATACACGTCCTAGCCTCCCAGGGTATCTAACACTTCGTCAGTGAATGGTGTAGGGAAAGGGTCATGCAAAAAAGCATCATTCAGCTTCCTAAGATCTATGTAGATCCTGATCTCTCCTATCTTCTTGTCTTGTACTACCATAGAACTTATCCACTATGACTCTTCGACAGGTTCTATAATGGCTGCTTCCATCATTCTATCGAGCTCAATCTTCACTTTTTATTTGTATTTTGGGTTCAGTCTGTAGGGTCTCTGTTTGACTGGTTTTGCATCTGGTTTCAAAGGTATCCTCATATCACCCATAGGTCCTTTGATTCCCTTCATATCAGTGAACTTGGTCATGAACAAGTCTTGATACTCGTGTAGCAACTCTGTAATCTTGTCAATGGTAGCAGCATCCCAATAATCTCCGACATTGGAAAGCTTCGGTGTCTCCTCTGTTCCAATATTGACCTTTTGGATCTTGATTGGCTGACCAATAAATGGTAGTTCAACTCCTGGTCCTTCCACATCTCTCTGGCCTTCTATTTCTGCTATGTTCACCTTCCTCAGATCGTCATCTTCATCGGCATTGATGTTGTAATAGGCTTGCAGTTTCTGGAGAGGCGCAATCCATTCGTCCTCTTCTTGTGCCAAAGGAAGGCTAGATGCTTCCTCAAATACTTTCTGTCTCACAATCTATAATTCTTGATCTACTGAGGGGTATTGAATTTCAAATAAAAGGTGGTTTCAAAATTCTGAGTCATACCTTCCCAATCGGTAGTGATGAGGCACAACTTTGCTTGTAGGTACCAGTTGATAGGACTCGTGTCTAGCGTGTTAATTAATATGTGTACCCATTGATCTCTATGAATTTCACTCCATGCCTCTTCTCAGCTTCGTACATGGTCCTTCGGGCAGCTTCGACCTGTGTACCTTACTTCGCAACTTTTTTCTTGTGCTGAGAACCACACTGTCATCAAAGTATGACATTGTATCCATTCTACGATGTTTATTTTATGTGTCCCCCACCATATTGCTGGTGTGGCTTTTAGGGCCTCATCCAGTTCCAACAACCTCTGTTGTTTTGGTACACTTGCTTCAAAGTCTGATAGGAATGCTTCTAATGGATTCAGATCATCAAACGTGGGTACGTTACTCACTGTTGTGCTGATCCAAAGAACTTCTCTAGTTAATCTAGCACATATCCTTGTAGAGACTTCATACAACTGGTTCTGTCATTTCTCTAGCGCTTCTTCTAAATATGATGAAAACGCACTATCACTTTGCCAACTTAAGTTTCCATCAGTTGTAGGATTGATGTAATCATGTTGTTTAGTTGTTAGTTTGCATATGTTCTCCAGTTCATATGTGCAGTCTTTTTCTCTGATGGGCTCTATGTATCACTGACCCTCATCTGGATCTAAGGGTGAAATGACCCTAAGACCATCTCTCTCAAATGTCATATGTTTTTTCTTTAGATCAACAACAGTAGAGTTATTGAAGGCCCAATCAATTCCTAACAATGCTGGGTAAGGGAAACTGTCATCAACTATCTCAATTACCTCAAAATCTACAAATGTTCTTACTCTGTCGATGTCCAGAGGGACATCCTCCAATCGTCCAAATGGGTTGACAACTTGCTGATTAGCCATCCTAAGTCTGATAGGGAAATAGATCAACTTTGGCTTTCCCATCAGTGCCCAGTTTTGCTTTGCCATTACATTAACTTCCAACCCTAAGTCGAGGACTACATAATCTATATCATACTCTCCTATTTGAGCATTCAAATGTAACTCCTTATTTTTCCTTCTCTTTTTTCCAATTTGGTGCACTTCTCTAATCAGTAAGGGGTCTATCCTTCCTAGCTCATATTGTCTGATTAAGTTATGTAGATCTTGTACAATGCTTTCATCCTGAATCAAATTAATACAAGTGCATAAAAATTCCATGAGCTTGCTTACCTGTTTTCCTTCATTTGGTGAAACAGACTGATCAAATTCCCAAGGCATTCCATATTCTCTTATTTCTGGTCAAGTCTTTGATGAAGAACCTTGATATCCTTTGAAATCTTGTCTCGCCTCTTCAAATATTTGTCTTTCTTTCTTTGCATCAAAGGTCTGGATCTTCTCTACAACTTTCCTGATTCTTGAATCCTATGTAGTCTTTCCTTGGGTCATTCTATCTTCTCTTGTAGCAGTGCCTCATCGAGTGATAACAACGACTCCAGGATCTACTTTGCAAGGTTCAGAATATATCAACTACACTTGTGGGTTCTACCAAGGACCTCATCTTTCCTAAAGCTTAGCAAGAAACACACGAGCTACAATAGCTACAAGTAGTGCAAGGGTTCTGACAGTCCTTTGCTAAGTGTCCTGGTTGTGTGCAGTTGTAACAGATGATCTGTCCTCGACCTTGGTCCATTCCTCCTCCTCGGAATCCACTGCGAGGATTGAAGTTTCCTCTTCCTAGGGAGTTATACTGCGTAGTGTTCCCTTCTTTTTGTGCTTGGCCTTGAATCTTATATATGTCTCTCGACCTTTCATGCATGAGATCGTAAGCCCCACAATCCCTATCATCATTCCCTACAGACTTACAGAATGTGCAGTACAAGTTTGTGGGTGTCTGAACATATTTCTGCATGTAATAGTACTTACCAGGGTGATTTTTTTTTCTACATACTTCGCACCAGGGTAATGTGACTTGCTTCAAAGGGCTCAGATCTCCCAAGGCCAGGTATTCACGAAACAGGGGGCAATGCTCCTTGTCATGGCCTTCTGATCTACATCTGACACACCAGATGTCTTCTCTTTTGGCCTTTCCCTTGTCTTTTTTCATATCCTCGACTTGTAGAGATAAACTGGTTAGTTGGCTCAAGATTTGGCTCATACCTGAGTTGGATTCTCCCATAGGGGTTGTTTCCAGTTTCATGGCGATCTCTAATGCCTCCTCTTGTGAATAAATCTTTTGTTGCATCAGGGGAACTCTGATGTGTGGTAATAGGGCAGTAATGAACCGTTCCTTGTTCTGCTCTTCTTGGATCTGGAAAGTCAATCGGCCAATCAAGGTCTTGAATCGTTGGTCAAACTCCCAAATAGGTTCAACTACCTTCTGTTTGATCTCTTTCCGTTCTGTAATACATTGGGACTCCGACTTAGTTTTTTTAAACTCTGCAATCAACACATTATTGATCTCATTCAGTGGCTTAGGTTGCACAAGTCCTTGGACAAGCTTCATGTACCAGCTCAGTGTGCGATCTCTTAGAGTTGTACTGAACTAAGTTCTTTTGACAGCTTCGTCAATGACATTCTTAATGTTCCACACAGCTTCGCACAGGAACCAATGTTGATCTAGATCTTCAGATCCATCTCCCCTAAAGATAGGAAGCCTCATCTCATCCGCCATAGATCTTCCTAGGTTTCCTGTCTGAGTATATGCTAAACTGCTAGTGACAATGATTTGAATGCTCTGGTGACTCTGATTACTTTGATTGCTTAATACGGTTGAACCAACAGGAGGGATAATAATACTTACTTCAATAGTCTGCACAGTTCCTGAGGTTTATGGCTCGTCCCGACAAAGTTCTTCAGCTTTCCCTTCCTCTGAATTCTCTTTGTCTGTCAGATCTGCCTCTTCTCCACTGTAGAAACACTCATCCCAGTAGTTCTGCTTAAACAAGTTCGCAATATGCACTTCTCTGAACACCTTCCCACTACACGTATGGCCCGCTTCTATGTCGTTGTCGTTGTTCAAATTTTTGAACATTAGCCTCTTCAAATCCAACCAATCTACTAGATCTTCAAGATGTTCTTCTCATGCAATAACATCTTGATCCTTAGCTTCAGAAAATGTAAAAATTTCCCTCTAGGTCCCTTGAAAAAATATCTCTCGGCTTGGCTATACGATTCTACTCTGTCAACAACAAATTCGGTGATATACCCTCCAATGGTGCTATCGAACCAGTGATCTACTGCTCGTTACATGACGTTATCAACCCTCTTGACCTTCTTGATCAGCGCCGACATCCAAACTACAAGAGATCTAGATTTGATCTCAAACTGGGTATCTGCTAATCTGGCTAGCCACTCATATAACTGTTGGTGGATTCCTCCAAAGAATATCTCTTGTATGTCGGTGAAGATATACCATCCTAACCAAGCCTCTATACTTAGATTAGGGTTCTTATTTTGGGCTTCAACAAAGTCCTTCTCTTGATCCTCTATCCACTTCTAAATCTCTGTCTTTGATGGGAACCACCTTGACATTCCCTCAAGAAGATTCATGTCCAGGCAATAAAACCATTTGTTGGCACAGGGGTAGACCCAAGGTTCAACTCCAAGAGCGCACCAACAAGCCCTAACTACTTTCCCTTTCGGCAGCACATGCGAAGAAGATGCAGTCTCACCTGAAGTAGCTATGAGGGGGTTGCAGGACAAAGATGTCTACAACCAAGGGAAATATCAAGTGGATCTATTACAAAATAGAATAATATGCACAACTCACTTAGCAACGCAGATCTAGTAGGCTCAATTATCTATTAGATCTAATACAACAATGCAACAATATAATAACAATGATAGAGATCAAAGCATCAATCATACACATATGACACAAGATATACGTGGTTCACCCTCTCTCTAGGGATACGTCCACAAAACTGTGCTATAATATATTAGAACAAAGCATACAGTTCTTGTTTGCACTCTTAGCTAGAGGATTTTCTTCTTCCTTCTCTCTTTCTCTCTTTTCCTCTCTCTCTCCCCTTCCTCCGCACCCAACTACAGGACTTGACCTTCGCACCCAGCTAAAGATATTACAATACCAAAAGGGTCTCACACTCAACACTTCTCTCTTACAATACAATACTCACTCACAACAACAGTAACAACAACATCATACCAACTTGTACCAAATCGACCCAAGTCCTATTGACCTTTATTTATACATTACAATATCTCACTAACATCCTTAGGCCTAAACCTAGGTGTCAAAACCCTAGATACCAAAACCCTAGGTGTCTAAATCCCTAGGTCAACTTGACTCGTGTTTTCAGGGCTTCACCAGCCTGTCTTTATTTCCTTCTCACATGGTTCTCCATAGCATCCAACGGTGGCTTTTCCCACTTGCTGAGTTGTCCTCGATCCTTCTTTCTTTCTGACTCGTCATTCTCAATCTCCTCTTCCAACGACTTGCTTTCTTGGGCTTCGCTCCATCTTTTCTACTCTTTTGCTCACTTCGACCCAGTATCAGTTACTGTGTCTTCCGCGAAGTTCGATTTCTCCCTTTTATTCCTTGATATTCACTTCCTTCCATAACTTAGGGCCAACAGGAACTAACCAAACAAATATCGACAATAGGTCGAATGTTGTAATCGAAGAAGTTATGATATTCCTATCCTAATGAACAAATGACCAGTACCAACAAAAAAAGTTAGTTGAACACATAATAGAAGTAACAAGCCCAGATACTCAAGGACTAGTCGACATCATGTTATTGGATAAATCCATAAGTGCGGACACAAACCGATCTCCCTAGATCCACCTGGATCTAGAACAAAGCAAAACAGAACATGACTCTTTCCCTAGATTTTAACCATTGAATGAACTAGGAAGGAAGAACAAGTTACGTACCTTATAATCACTTCCTATGGTCTTTGTTGCTTCCGCTTCACTCCAGTGCTCTCGTGCAGCCAAGAACAAGACAACACAAACCAACCAAAGTGAAGAAAGCACAATCTATTCAACAGTCAATCTATGTATATGATCAAGGAATTATACAATAAAGTGGAAATAACTTTATGGGAAAGAATCATATTACTGTATCATATTAAATGTGAAAG
>ML779126.1:786115-797195 GCA_009831015.1 Picea engelmannii | reverse complement strand
CTGGATAATGAGTTGAAGTCGACAGGAAAAGACTCGTCACAGGAGGGCCTTAATGTATCCCACATCAATGACACGAAACAAGTAACAAGATTTGATGTAGATAAGAGTAATAAGTGATTCAGGACTGACTCAGGGATGGCCGATGCAATAGAAGGCTTAAAGACTGTAGAAATGGCCGACGCAATAGAAGGCTTTCCAGGTTGAACTTCTCTTTGAACATATTGACGACACGACAACTGTCTTGGAAATACTGACTCAACAACAGGGATCACAGACCAATTTGTAATCTTATAGGAGTATGATCAGGATACAAGTGGATTTTCCAACCTAGACACAAGGCGAGTGAAAGGGTGTCATGTTCAAAAGTGACTCTTCCATGGAATATAGGTTTAGACACAATTCTTTCCCAATTTTTCCCCCACCATTTTGGCGAGTACCTCTTTATTTTTACGCAAGCTTGAGGAGGATAACATATGCTTGTAATGTAAGCTCATCCTTCGGACGAGTCCCTCGGAGTATGTTTAACGAACCCTAGGAAGGAGTGGTTCGGTCCCATGTGGGTCTTTCGATGTTTGTTTAACGAGTCCAAAGAAAGAAAACTCGAAGGTTTTTCATAATTATAGAGTCTGGAAAAACAATTAAAAGAGAACTCTCTCAGTTCCTTTTTCGTAAAATAGTCTAATGAGACCGAAAAAGAGATAAATTATCGCCCAATAGACATTTTCTTCAAATACTTTAACGAGCATGAAGAGAACAAGGTCGCTCGGCAATCTTTTCATGTTTAGAGAGTCTGAAAAGAGCTTAAAGGGAACTCCAGGGAGTTCCTTTTTCGTATAACCTTTACGAGTCCGAAAAAGTGATAAAAGTATACTTGGTTACATTCTCACTTATTTACGAGCACGAGAAAGAACAAAGACTAAGCTCGGTAACTTATTCTCATGTATTTATGAGCATGAGAAAGAACAAAGACTAAGCTCGGGATTGTTTTCATTTTTACGCAAGCTTTAAAACAAAACAAAACTATGCTTGGGATAGATTTTAATTTTTACACAAGCTTAAAAACTAAACACAACTATGCTTGGACCTGGTTTCATTTTTACACAAGATTGAACCAGAGGAAACTATGCTTGAGGTAAGTGGTTTCATTTTTACACAAGATTGAACCATAGAAAACTATGCTTGTGACTTCCCAATGCATAACACAGAGATGGTTGGTACTTAGCCCCCAGCTTAAGAAACTAGCGGCTCAACTTCAGCATGAAGTCCAGAGGCTGAGGAAACCCCCCCCCCAAGCTTCGTTGCATCCAACTGTAAAGGAGAATGAAATGAAGCTTCAAATACTAGACGAAGGACTTGACTCAAACAGAGAGGGGGAAAAACTATTTCATTTTTTAACGAGCTTGACATAGAAACAAGAACTATGCTCGTAACCTCTGTTTCATTTTTTAATGAGGTTGCTACAGAGATGTAAAAACTATCCTCGAGTGGTCTCTTCTTGATCATGGATTCCAAGAGGAAAATGCTCCAGAATGACACCATGTCAAGGGACAAAACTCGGTCATGGCTTCCAAGAGGTCTTCACTGGAAGGAAGAAACACACTCTGGAAAGACACCATGTTGAGGGTCGTGACAGGACTAAAGAGATCAAGATCTAACAACCCTATCGAAGAGATCACCATGTCAACTACTAGATCTAAGTCATCAGAAGTTGAAGCCATGGGTGACAACACCACATAATTGACCTATGGTAGGGGTGATACTATCTGCATACAAGAACCATTAAGGGAGGAAATCCAAGCGGGGTCAATGAATGAAAGTTGATCAACAGTCACAACTCGTCCATCGTGAGGGAAATATATCACATGAAAAAGAGTAGACACAATAGCTTTCATGGCATAGATATAATCTCACCCAAGGAGTAAAGAAAAATCCAAGGGGTCTTGGATTACCATGACGTCAATAAAGACAGTTTTCCCTCCCAAAGTTACAGGAAACTAAGGAAGGGTCCCTAAAGGTTGACTAGTTCTTCTGTTAAAAGCTAACAGATTCTGTGTAACTGGTGCAAGTGGAGGACAACCCAAAGATTGCTAAGTAATAGAGGACAAAATACTAATGGACGAACCTTCATCTATCAACGTTTGAGGAACGTCCCAACCACAAACCTGTACTGTAATATGGAAAGGAATGTAAGAGGGAAGACGAGGTCTAGTTAGCACATCCCAATCAAAATGGATGGCCTCATTACTTGGAGGGGGTCCTACGGGAGAAGGAGGAATACCCCTCGGCATGGGAGATTCTGTATCAATGAGAAAAACATGGGCAGTATCGGGTTTACTCTCTAGTGGGAGAGTAGGATCGACCGATGGAGAGATCAAATCAACCACTTGGGTTTCATTCTCCAAGGGGAGAATAGGGTCGACAGGTGGAAACGGATCGACCGCTTGGGTTTCACTCTCTAAGGGGAGAGTGGGATTGACTGAAGATGGTATCAGATCAACCACTTTGTCAACTGGTTCAACTAAGGGCGTGACCAGAGATTTTGGGTTCGGTCCCCAGTGGAGTCACCAATTTTGTTATTGGATAAATCCAAAAGTGCGGACACAAACCGATCTCCCTAGATCCACCTGGATCTAGAACAAAGAAAAACAGAACATGACTCTTTCCCTAGATTTTAACCATTGAATGAACTAGGAAGGAAGAACAAGTTACATACCTTATAATCACTTCCTATGGTCTTTGTTGCTTCCGCTTCGCTCCAGTGCTCTCATGTAACCAAGACCAAGACAACACAAACCAACCAAAGTGAAGAAAGCACAATCTATTCAATAGTCAATCTATGTATATGATCAAGGAATTATACAATAAAGTGGAAATAACTTTATGGGAAAGAATCATATTACTGTATCATATTAAATGTGAAAGAGAGATTAAAACCATGACCTTGTTGTCATAAGTTCCCTTCCAACTGTCCTTCGTTCCCCACACACTTCTTGCTCCAAGGATTCTGAGACCATAGATATGATAGCTACTCACAATCTATCTCGACAAAGCAAATCTCAAAGCCACTCTAACCAAGCCAAAGCTAAGAAGCTCAAGAACCAACAAATCTAACCCAAGATAACTTTCTCCATGAGAACTCCTCTCCTTTTATAAGTTGAAGACGATAAGGTGAGGAGGTTAGGATGATCCCACTAAATCATGAAAGCGAGTAAGATCCAAACCATTTGGATGCCACCTCACCATAGAAGTTTCTCCTTCTAGAAGATTCAAGAAAATGGTCATTTTTCCCACGTGCAGGCATTCTTGCACCCTAGCTATAGAGCAACCTGCGAACATCTCACACCCTGGCTATAGTGCAACCTATGAGAATGGGTCATTCTCGCACCCTGCCTATATAGCAACCTGCGAACTTCCTTTTTTATAAGGTTTTTACATAGGAAAATGCAACTTCTTTTCTCAGGAAAAGTTCTTCTCCCTTCTCTCTTTAGGAACTCAGACCACTAACCCCTTTGAAGGCAACATATAGGTTTACATCATTAACGATCATAGGGATGATGAAAATAATGTGTAACACATTAATACTAATGAAATACAACCCAGGTCTGAACCTGCAAATATTCTAAATATAGATCTGTCTCCTGGACATCCATCCCCAATGAATTCTCATACGAATCATCTAGACTCCCTTGAGTGCAACACCAATACAAACCATATCATCCCACAAGGCTAGGAAGAACGTCAGGTCACTAAGAAACAAGTTAATCAAGAAGAAACAAAGGAAAACATTGACTAGACTCGAGAAAAAAAATTGAAATAATAAAGGCACTAGCGTGGAGCCCGAAAAGAAAAAGGAACATGGAGGAAAAGGCCAAAAAGAGAAGAAGACTAAGCATAAGATGAACATCAACCCCACATTTAAATCAGTCAGTTCGATAGAACAACCTACAAAAACAATATTCAATCCCAAGGTCACATCAAATGAACAAATCATGGAACTATATATTGAAGTATCTAAGGAAGAAATGGTCAGATGGATAAGAGTTACAAGAGATGGTAGTCGACTTATGGATAGGAGAAGTAAAGAAAAAAAAGTACTAAAAGATACCACACTTTTACCAAAAGAAAAGTTAGGCCTAGAACATCAAACTGAAGGTGTGGACCCTCTTGCTGCAATAAAACATATAATCCATGCAATTATAAGTATAGCGGCCAATAACCAAGCCTAAATCCAACATTTGAGGCAAGGAAATAAGGATCTAAAACAACAAAGCAGTCGAAAAGTAAGAACTAACCAAAAAGCTCTTGCCTGACAAAGGACAAAAAATTTATAATCTGAAGTGAAAAAATTCAAGGGAATTCATGATCAATTCTAGAAGGGAAGATCACACGAAACCACTTTGAGAGAAATACTTAAAAATTGGCCCACATATTTATCTGATGCATATGACAAACTTAAAATACATAAAAATGTAGTCGTTGACTTAGAAGCAACTCGACTTTTTGATACTGATGCAAAGTCTAAGCAGGTTATCTCCAACCATCTAACAAAAGGACGAGTAGTCGAGGTAGACTTAATGCGACAAGAAAGAGAATGGTTAAAGGAAGCAAGTAAATATCAGATGGTAACAGACCAAACCATCAAGAACCTTGACAAAATAAAAGAAAAAATTGAGGAAACAAATAAAATCTTCAACCTAGAGTCGACCTTGGTGAATGAAGCCCCTTTAACAAAAAAATTAGAACTTTTAGGGAAAATGAATAAAATGGAAATAGAGGCACAACATACAGTCGAGGAATGGAACATGTTCTTTGCACATTTTCTACTCTCAACCCCGACCATTTATCAAACAAAATTTAAAAATTTATCACAAGCACTTGTAGAGCAGTCAAAAGAACCATCATCCTATAGGAAAACTTTCATTTTTTCAATCCTACATCCTCTGAATCAAACATACTAGTTGACAACTATCAATTAAAAATGAAACAAGTCATCCTCAAAGGGTTTGAAGAATCACGTATTCCCATAGAAATAATACCCTTTCCAACTGGTGTATAGATACATGATTGGGATATTCTTCAGGACACAAGAAAGCAACCAGAAAAGCTATAAAGCAGCCACCCTCATCAATATTTTCTCTTCTCTCTTTCTTATTATCATTTTGTAATAACCTCAGAAGGACATAGTAGAAAATTTTATAAATTTTTTCACACTCCCCTGATTGCTCAAGACGAGAAAGGAATTAAGTGGGGGGGAGATGTTGTAGGTTATAGTCAGCTCTATCAATTAGACCCCCCAGTCAATTCGAGTGTAGGAGTCTGTGTAACATCCCCGACCACCAACAGACCAGGAAACGCTACCTTGCACAACCTTAATCTAGCCTTTTGAGCTATAATACCATATTGTAACATCCCTGACCATCAACCCACTTGCCAGGTAACGCTACTACATGGAACATTATCATACTCATATATAAAACACACATATTAAAATGAATTAACAGATTTAACTAAACAACTCAGAGTAAGAACATGATTACTGCTAATACATATCATCAAGGACATTAACAATAATTCATATGCATAAAAGAATACATGATAACATATAAGCATCACAGGCATGCAAAACATAATATTAAGCACAAACTGATACTTATCTTTGAAATTGTAGTAATCCCACCAACTGTGTGCAAACCTTCCACGAACCTCCTAGCCTTAGACTACGTTGCTCATCACTCTCTACAGTAGGTCACCCCCGAGATGGGACTAAGCTCCACCGGGTAGGGAATCCTATGCTAGACAAAGTCAACGGGAAGACACACAGTTACAGAGGATGGATTTTATCCTAGGAGCCATTTATGCCCACTACTCACAGACTCTCATTCCCCACATTCATGTTCCACCCCAAGAATATACACCTTCATTGTCACCAAGACAGTCCTTTGGCTGCTAAACCTCCCTTGCCTTGGGCTTCATCAATAGACCAGAACAAAAGTCTCAGAGTTTTGTAGCAGCTACAGAACCCCTTCCAGGAGTTCTTACTTCCTGAGAAAACTCTCTCACCTGGGGAGAGTTGCTCACAGGTCTGGCGACCTGTTCTTTTCAACCGCAACCACCTCCCTCACCTGGTGAGAGTGTTACACACAGACCAGACAACCTGTTTCTTTCAACTCAGTTTCCAATGCAATTGAGCAACTACGAGGCTCAACATGAACATACACTAGCTAGCAAGCCACATCCAGTCAAGCACTGCATGGCCACAATAGTCCACGGGAAACACAGACATGGGCTTTCCCAAACTGGTGACATACGAACGCTACAACATAACAAGGCTCAGAAATTATGGGACATTCGGTTCTCCCAACCAGTAATACATGACAGACTCACGACTCAGGTTTCAGGGATGCATGAGGTGTACAAATTCCACACAGAGGCTTAATGGTTCAGGTAAGGATTTCCCATAACAAACACCGAAACAGAGGTCGATTCTGGACACCCACGAGTTCAAACGTAGGATAGAGAATGGAAGGTCGAACCCCCAACATAGCTCCCTTCTCTGGTTTTAACTGCATGTGCCCAGGTCGACACCTATTTCCCTAGGGCTGCATGCTCCCCATTTTGTACACGTTCCCCCTTCCAGGAACTTAGGATAAAACATAAACATTTACACATCATTGGAATAATATTTAATTATTATCCCCAAGGCCTTAAGCTCCTAAGCTTAGCCCTTCTCCCAACCTTTCAGCCCCCTCTCCCTTACCCAAACTTTGTGGAAGCTTAGTCCCCCATCACTCATTCATCATGGTCAGTCCACACACAAAGGTGTTTTTATATTAATAATGTGCATCATTACATGTACAAAAATCAGGCTCTTGGCCTTCAACACTTAGGCTCTCTGGCCTAATAAACACATAAACCCACCAGCTTAGATAAACTTGGCTCACCATCCTATAAAACAAGATTACAATTCATTATGCAATTGGAGCACGTCCTTGGGGTATTACAATCCCCTCCCCTTATTTTTTCACTGTCCTTACTGTAACTTTCACACAACATCAACAAGATTTCCAAAATCTTAAAAAATATGTGGGTATTCTGCTCGCATTGCATATTCATGCTCCCATGTTGCATCCTTGGGTCCGTACTAGGTCCACTGGACCTTTACAATCCCTATGGCTTGATTCCGGAGCTGTTTTCTTTTCCGGTCCAAAATGTGCACATGATGCACTTGGAGGACACCTTCTTGTTCCACTTGAATCACATGATTAGGATCAGGTATATATTTCTTAAGTAATGAAACATGAAACACATTATGTATAGTCATGGATGCAGGTAATGCAAGCATATATCCAACTGGCCCAATCCTTTCTAGGATTTCAAATGGCCCACAAAATTTGGCTGCCAACTTGGAACAGTTTCCTAGCCTCAAGGAACTTCTATTGGCTTTTACTTTCATAAAAACATGATCTCCCACTTTAAACTCTCCGCGGGTTCTATTTTTATCAGCATAACGTTTCTTCCTGTCTTGGGAAACTTTCAAATTCTACTTAATTTTTAGCATATGTTCTTCCATTTCCTTGAGAAACTCTGGCCCAACTACTTCTATATCAGCTGGATTATCCCAGCTTACTGGGGTATTGCACTTTTCTCCATAAAGTGCTTCAAATGGGCTCATCTTCAATGATGCTTGATACCCATTGTTGTAGGCAAATTCCACCAAGTGAAGGTAGTCTTCCCATTTTGATGGTTTGTCCATCACATACATCCTCAGTATGTCTTCTATCACTCGATTCAACCATTTTGTCTACCCATCCGACTCAGGATGATAGGTTGTACTAAAATTCAGATTCGTTCTGAATCCCTTGAATAACCCTTTCCAAAAATTTGAGGTAAATTTCGGGTCTCTGTCGGACACAATTGTCTTGGGAATTCCGTGCAATCGTGCCACTTCCTTCATAAAAATATCAACAACCTCTACTTCCTTGTGAGTAGTCTTTAACGGAATGAAATGGGTAGCTTTCGTAAGCTTTTCCACCACCACCATGATGGAATCATGTTGCTTGCCTATTCTGGGCAAACCGATGATGAAATCCATTGTCACCACTTCCCACTTCCATTTAGAAATGGGTAAAGGTTGCAACAACCTTTCTAGGTGCCTATGCTCAACTTTAACCTTCTGAGACTCCATACATCTGGCGATGTATTCAACAATCTCTTTCTTCATACCTGGCCAAAAGTAATGGCTCTTGACTACTGCCACAATCTTCTGATATCCAGGGTGCCCAGTGTAAGGCATGTTATGCATTTATTTTAGAATCACAAGTTTCAAATCCTGGTCATTAGGTATATAAACTCATTTCTTGTACATAAGTATTCCATTAGCTCCTAGATTATAATCTTCCACTCCTTGCAACATCTTATCTTGTTGTAGCTTCGCTACCAATTCCCTATACTACAAGTCGGCGCTTGCAACTTCCAAAACTCTGCTCTTTATATCAGTCTGATACATGCTAATGGTTGTAGCATGTAATTCGTGTACTCTCCTACTGATTACATCAACCACTTTGTTCTCCTTCCCTTTTATATGCTTGATATCAAAATCGTATTCACAGAGAAATTCCAACCATCTACTCTGCCTAACATTCAAGGTTGGTTGGTCAAACAAATACTTCAGACTGTTATGGTCTGTTCTCAATTCAAACCTCCTTCCCATGAGGTAATGTATCCATTTCCTCAGAGCGTGAATGATGGATGCTAAATCCAAATCATGAGTTGCATAGTTCCTTTTATGCTCTTTCAACTTTCTGGATTCATAACTGATTACGAATCCATTCTAACTGAGGAATCCTCCCAATCCTTCTTTGCATGCATCAGTGCATACCATGAAATAGTCATTTGGATCTGCAATCCTCAGGATTGGAGCACTGGTTAACAGTTGCTTCAATCACTGAAAGCTTTTCTCACAATCTTCTGTCCACTGAAACTTCTTCTCCTTCTTTTGCAGGGAAGTGATAGAGTGATCTATCCTCAAGAACCCCGTGATGAACCTTCTGTAATAACCAGCTAGACCCATAAAGGATCCGACTTCTGTCACATTCTTGGGAACTGACCATTCTCTAATGGCCTCAATCTTCTCTGGGTTTACAACTATCCCATCCTTCGAAATAACATGCCCCAAGTAATGGATCTTCTCCTAATAAAACGAGCACTTTCTCATCTTGGCATATAGTTGGTTCTCTCTTATAACCTACAACACCATACTAATATGTTGTTCATGCTCTTCCTCCAACTTGGAATACACTAGAATTTCATCCAGGAAGAACATGATGAACTTGTCTAGATAGTCCCTGAACGCACCATTCATTAAGCACATAAAAATAGCAGGTGCATTTGACAACCCAAATGGCACCACTGTGAACTCATAATGACCATACCTTGTTCTAAAGGAGGTCTTATTGATGTCTTCATCCTTTATCCTTACCTGGTGATATCCCGACATGAGATCTATCTTCGAAAATATATTCGCATCCTTCAACTGATCGAAGAGGTAATCAATCCTCGACAGAGGATACTTGTTCTTTATAGTCACTTTGTTCAATTGTCTAAAATCAATACATAATATCATCGTTATGTCCTTCTTCTTCATGAACAGAACCGGGGCTCCCCAAGGTGACACACTTGGGCGTATGTACCCCTTCTTCAGAAGCTCCTCAAGCTGTAATTGCAGTTCTTTCAGCTCTGGCGTACTCATTCTGTAAGAAGCTTTCGATACTGGAGTTGCTCCAGGAATCAACTTTATAGATAAGTCAATATCTGTTTTCAGAGGTAATCCTGGTACCTCGTGAAATACATCTTCAAACTCCTTTAGCACTGCATGATCCCCAATACTTGACACCTTATTCTTAGGTGTTTCCTCCACATGGGTTGCAAATATTGACAACCTTTTCTGTAGCACTTCTTCAGCTGCATTGTTGAGATATCTCTGATAGCAATAACTCTAGGAATTCCTTGGATTGTTTTCCGATTCCCTTCCTCATCCAGGCAAGTGAATGCCTTGTTACGACAGTCCAGGATGGCATGGTGCTGGTTGTTGTTGGGTATTCTACCCTACGGACTAATAAGCTAGGGCTCTAAAATTATACGCAGATCATGACCCTCAAGACTTAACTTTTAACCTTCTACCCAAATCTGAAACCCCGATTTTCACATGCACACAAGAGAAGAATGAACCAACCTTTTTTCCGATGGCTGAAGTAGATCCTCCGTTGAGCTTCTTATCCCCTTGCTGCTACTGCTCCTTCCAAAAGAATCCCTGTAATCAAGACAAGACTATGCATGCATGCTACTGATCTATTCTAAGGTTAGAGATAAAAACACAAATCGAATAACATAGATAAGACTCATGTATTCGGGACGGAAAAAGTATCTTTTTTTATTAACTTCAATATGAATCAACTTACAATGATTTCTGAGGCCGGTCACCGTTCCACGATCTTGATCCTGGGCTCTTCCTCTTCTTTTTGTCCTTCAACTGTTGCTGCATGAATTTCTCCTAAAGCTTGAAGCAAGGCTAAAGGGTTGGGACAAAACTGGCTTGGCAATTTGGCAGAGTTTCTTTGCTATCATTTTTCCTCTCTTGAATAGTACCCCTACCCCTCCTTTTATAGGCTAGAAGGAGCTAGGGTTTTTGGCAAACTCTCGGCCATGCATGGCTCGGAGTTCCAGTTAACTTCCAAAAAGCCTCGTGTCCCGACGAAAACTTTCCTGATTTTTTGCTTTGTTAGGTACCCGCGGGCTGTTTTGGGCTAGCCTGCGGATGCCCGCGTGCAGTATAAGGACAGCAAGCGGATGCCCGCACCCAGGGAGAATTTAGGGTGCGGGTTGCTTGTTTTGAATGGTTTTTTGAGGAATTGCTCAGCATGGCTTTGGCTAGGAAGAGACACGAGTAGGCCTGATGCCAGGTAAGCAGGTATAGTGCAATTTAGGGTTATAACAGATGCCCCCTAATGTGTGAGGTCAGAAGAGCATCTGATGGCCGAAATACATTACCAATTCTTTACCAATCTGTACCGATATGCTGAAT
>ML779126.1:753432-774537 GCA_009831015.1 Picea engelmannii | reverse complement strand
GCTTTTTAAATCTCAAGGTGCGGAAGTGAAACTGGTGATGTGTAAAACAGACTCAAAGCAAAATGCACAGAAATGCTTGGAAACAAACTTTTTCTACAATGCAAAACCAACAACTTTTCAATGAAAAGACTTCTTTTCTTTTTCAGATTTACTAATATTTTATGCAGTAAATGAAGAGAACTTTCGCTCAGATCTGCGAGCTACTTATACTAGACATGCACTGAAAAAACTTATGCAAAAGACTTCTTTCCTAGCTACCGCTGCAACAACTCAATCCTCAATCCAAGAAGAAAAATGAAGCAAAAGATTGTTTTTTATTTCGTTGTAAAATCACACAACAAGGAAAAATGATGACAAGTTCAAAACCAAGAGAAAAAGAAAAACTCTGGCTTACAGCGCAGATCGCAAATAGAATCAGGGCATGAAAATGCAACCAAGCAACCTCAAAAACACCAATTCCCACACTTGCCTAAAAACCGTGAAAAAGCCCTAACCTGCTGACTGTGCAGCCCCAGACTCCAAACCTCTGAGAGAAGCTCTTCTCACTGCAGGAAGAGATGACTGCCCCACCCCAGCTGAAAAGCTACCTAACAGACCCACGACTGTCACCAAGACAGCCCGCGGGTACCCGCGTGCTAAGCTTAAGAAGGCCGCGGGTATCCGCGTGCTAAGCTTAAGCAGGCCGCGGGTATGTTTAAAACTAAGAAAAATCTCACACAGACAGTCAAGTCCTGAAGAAAGGCTTTTGGTACTGACAACCAGAGTCTCTGACAGGCTGAGATGTTATCACTCTAACAGAAAAAACACAAGAAAATTTGCAAACAAGAAAACAAATGCAAATAATGACTGACACTACCACTACCAAGATAAACTTGCACAGAAAAGGGGGGCTTTGAGTCCTATAACTCTGATGAACCAGAGAGTCCTCGAATATGGACTAAGGACAAGCTGTTGGCCTACCCCTCAGGCAAGAACTATCTCAGTAATATTAAATCCTATTGCCGACACTTGCAAAACAGACTGAAGGGCAAGACAATAAACCAACAGAACCCAGACAGGATCCAGAAAGCCCCCTGAGAAGATAGACTTCTGACAGAGGAAGAGGGGACTGCCTCTTTAGCTTCCTGAACACTACACGCTATTGAAACCACTATAGCCCGCGGATACCCGCGTGCTATAGACAGTTAGGGCGCGGGTTACCCACGTGCAGGCCTTCTGCAGGCCGCGGGTACCTCTGTGTGTCCCGAAAAGAAAATGTCGAGCGTCAGTCAAAGAGAACTGGTATTAATAACCAGGCTCTCTCCTAGCTTTCGACTAACAGAAAACAAAAAACAACAAAGAAACTGAAACTTAATTCTCTAAACTACCAAAAGATCTTTCACCAAGCCTGGAAACCCTTAAGAGTAAAAATATCCCCAGTGGAGTCGCCAATTCTGTTGTTGGGTATTCTACCCTACGGACTAATAAGCTAGGGCTCTAAACTTATACGCAGATCATGACCCTCAAGACTTACCTTTTAACCTTCTACCCAAATCTGAAACCCCGATTTTCACATGCACACAAGAGAAGAATGAACCAACCTTTTTTCCGATGGGTGAAGTAGATCCTCCGTTGAGCTTCTTATCCCCTTGCTGCTGCTGCTCCTTCCAAAAGCTTCCCTGCAATCAAGACAAGACTATGCATGCATGTTACTGATCTATTCTAAGGTTAGAGATAAAAACACAAATCGAATAACATAGATAAGACTCATGTATTCGGGACGGGAAAAGTATCTTTTTTTATTAACTTCAATATGAATCAACTTACAATGATTTCTGAGGCCGGTCACCGTTCCACGATCCTGATCCTGGGCTCTTCCTCTTCTTTTTGTCCTTCAAATGTTGCTGCATGAATTTCTCCTAAAGCTTGAAGCAAGGCTAAAGGGTTGGGACAAAACTGGCTTGGCAATTTGGTAGAGTTTCTTTGCTATCATTTTTTCTCTCTTGAATAGTACCCCTACCCCTCCTTTTATAGGCTAGAAGGAGCTAGGGTTTTTGGCGAACTCTCGGCCATGCATGGCTCGGAGTTCCAGTTAACTGCCAAAAAGCCTCGTGTCCCGGCGGAAACTTTCCTGATTTTTTGCTTTGTTAGGTACCCGCGGGCTGTTTTGGGCTAGCCTGCGGATGCTCGCGTGCAGTATAAGGACAGCAAGCGGATGCCCGTGCCCAGGGAGAAGTTAGGGCGCGGGTTTCTTGTTTTGAGTGTTTTTTTGAGGAATTGCTTAGCATGGCTTTGGCTAGGAAGAGGCACGAGTAGGCCTGATGCCAGGTAAGCAGGTATAGTGCAATTTAGGGTTATAACACTGGTCCAACCAATCCATCCCAATTAAACAGTCATAAGAGCCTAAAGGTAGAATGTTCAATTTATCCTTCATGGTCAGTCCATTCATGTCCATAGGACATGACTTAACCAACTTAGTGACTTTCCTCTTGGTTCCTGTAGCCAGCTGCACTAACCAAGAATTTTCATGTTTACTTATTGATAAATGAAAACTTTTCACCACTCTAGGATCTATATAACTATGGCTAGCCCCTAAATCAATTAAAATAGTAAATGGTCAGTTGTTAATCATACCTTCCACTTCAATCATGTGCGACTAAAATTCATCTTGCTTGTTGTCCAGGGCCGCATAGATCCTTGGCATTCTACTGCCCATGTCCTCCATTGTTTCATCTTTCTTAACATTGTGGAAAAATCTCACTTTATCATTTATGTGGGTGAAATCTCTATACCTATGGTTTCCTTTACAACCCCAACACTCCATAGGTTCCTGTCTCGGCATTTGTCCACCCATTTCAGCCTTTCTGAGCTCTCTAAAAGATGGTTGTCCCTGAGACCATTTCTGAAAAAGGATGACTTAGTTCCTTTCTTCCTCTTCTCTTTCTTGAACTTCTTCTTGTCTTCCCAAGCCTTATGGAAGGTAGGGTTTTCTTTTTGTTGTTCAAATAAGCATTTTCCCCTCCTTATTGTTTCTTCCATAGTTTTGGGGTCATCATACTGAATCTTGTCACCAATGGTAGGTGGCACTCCACTTAGATATCTCTGAATCTTCACAGTCTCATCCTTGATGAACGAAACATACTTCAACAATTCCAGAAACCTTCGTTCATACTCATCAATGGTCATGATGCCTAGCTTGAGTTCAAAGAACTCTTTCATCTTCCTGTCATAATATCTCTTAGTCAAGTATTTCTTCTCGAAATACCTCTTGAATTCCTTCCAAGTGATATCTTTCTCTCTAATGTGTTTCACCTGCACAAGCTGATCCCACCACATGGATGTTTTTCCTTTAAGTTGATACATCACAATTCTTCCTTCTGCATGAGAGGAATAATTCTGCAGTTGGAAATATTTCCTCATGTTGAGCAACCATGTTTCAGCATATTCCTCCTTCTTATGTTCTCCATCAAATGTAGGAGGTTTAATCTTATTCATTTTTGCCTTTAGTTCATCCACTCCAGATCTCCTGTGATTTCTGGTAGGAGATGGTCTTGAACTACTGTGTGCCCTTCTCTTGGAGCGACTTTGGGAGTGATGATGGTGTCTACCAACACTCCTTGATCTGCTTCTCCCCTCAGAAGTTCAGTGACTCCCTGTTCTACTCAAGTCACTCTCCTTATCCAACTTCTTTTCTATTCTCTCCAAACTCTTTAACAATTTTACGTTGAATTCTCCTTGTTTTTCCTAAACTTTTCTGAGCTTTTTGCTATCTGCTCAGCGAGTTTGGGCATCTTTCTGCAATTTTTCAATGATCTTCCTCATATTTCCTTCCTTATCTATCTCTTTTCTGTGCCCATTGGAGTTTGATCTTTCGAGCTCTGCTCAGATCTATAAATTTCGAGTGATAGCCCCCTTTTTTCTTAGTCCCTAGCCCATGCGATCACGAGTTGTGACCAAACGCTAAACTACTAGGTGCTACTCAGGTTTTCGCCTTCAGAGATTTCAAAGCACATACAACTATCTCTCGGAGTTCTGATTGTCGAACTCGCGAAGTCAAGTGGATTAATGGCCCACGTTTACCCATCATCCAACGACTAAAATCCATGGTGGTATTTTCATCTTCGAAGTTTTGAGACTTTGGGACTTCTGGACTTCAAACCTCGGGAGTTCCCACACTTGTTTCCTCCCAATCTTCTGACATCCGAAATTCTGATCTACTTTACCCTTCGGGCCCATGTAGCACAAATTTTACCAACTAAGGCGGTGGCACATGCCATATCCAGAGAGGTCTATGTCACCTTCGACGACATCATCGGGTCCCACCTTACTTGCTTTTCATTTTGGAGTTTCGGGCATCGGAAGTTCGTGCATTCGCACATCTCGTTTCTCCCGATTGCCAAAATTCTGAAATTAGGATCTACCTTCTGCTTGATCCAATGGTCAATTTTTCATCCTCTGATCTACGATGTAGATCTTTCTCGAGTTTTCAGAGTTTTGAGTATCGGGAGTTTGTGCATCAGTACACCTCGTTTCTCCCAATAGTCGAATCCCCGAAAGGTTTCCAGGATAACTCTCTTGCACCTTCTCCAAATATGACGATCGTGAAGGTTCTTCGTTCCTCCCAAATAGATCCTATGGCTCCAACACTTCTGGTGTTGAGAACTCTCTCTCCCTATGTCCATATACCATACCGGTTGTGGATTTTATAATACCGCTGCACCTCCTGAGATTTGTAACACAGCCAAGTGACTCGTTGGTACTCCAGAACATTCTAAGGTCCAAAAATTGGTTCTTCCAAACACAATTTCCACCTGAAAACTTGGGTCTAATGACCACTTGTCTAACCCATTTAGGCTCAGAACTCGAATTTTGTCTACTTTGACAATAATTCTTTCTGAAACTCTTGCTTCAACTTCCACTAACATGGCCCATCCAGGCTCAGTGTTGTAACCATGGGTCTGATACCAGATTGTAACATTCTTGACCACCAACAGGCTGGGAAACGCTACCTTGCACAACCTTAATGTAGCCTTTTGAGCTCTGATACCAGATTGTAACATCCTCAACCATCAACCCACTTGTCGGGTAATGCTACTACGTGAAACATTCTCATACTCATATATAAAACATGCATATTAAACTTAATTAACAGATTTAACTAAACAACTTAGAGTAAGCACATGATTACTGCTAATACACATCATCAAGAACATTAACAATAATTCATATGCACAACAGAATACATGATAATATATAATCATCCCAGGCATGCAAAACATAATATTAAACACAAAATGATACTTATCTTTGAAATTGTAGTAATTCCACCAACTGCATGTAGACCTTCCACGAACCTCCCAGCCTTAGACCGCGCTGCTCATCACTCTCAGCAGTAGGTCACCTCTGAGCTGGGACTAAGCTCCATCGGTCAGGGAATCCTAGACTAGACAAGGTCAACGGGAAGAAACATAGTTACAGAGGAAGGATTTTCTCCTAGGATCCACTTATGCCCACTTCTCACAGACTCTCATTCCCCACATGCTTATCCCACCCTAGGAGTATACACCTTCATTGTCACCAAGACAGTCGTTCGACTACTAAACCTCCCTTGCCCTGGGATTCAGCAACAGATCGGACCAAAAGTCTTAGAGCTCTGTAGCAACTACATGACCCCTTCCAAGACTTCTTACTTCCTCAACACACTCTCTCACCTGGGGAGTGTTGCTTACAGGTCTGGTGACCTGTTATTTTCCACTGAAACCACCTCCATCACTTGGAGAGAGTGTTACACACAAGACAAACAACTTGTTTCTTTCAACTCGGTTTCTAACACAGTCGGACAACTATGAGTCTCAACACGAAAATGCATTGGCCAACAAGCCACACGCAGCCAAGCATTGCATGGCCACAACAGTCCACAAGAAACATAAACACAGGTTTCCCAAACTGGTGACAGACGGATGCTAAAACATAACGAGGCTCAACAATTATGGGACATTCGGTTCTCCCAACCAACAATACAGGACAGAATCACGGCTCAAGTTTCAGGGATGCGTGAGGTGTACAAAGATTCCACGCAAAGTCTTAACGGTTCAGGTAAGGATTTCCCATAACAAACACTGAAATAGAGGTCGATCCTGGACACCTGCAAGTTCAGACATAGGATGGAGAATGGAAGTTCAAACCCACAACACGTCTCCCTTCTTTGGTTTTAACTGCATGTGCCCAGGTCGACACCTGTCTCCCTAGGGATGCATGCTCCCCATTTTTCACACGTTCCCCCTTCCAGGAACTTAGGATAAAACATAAACATTTACACAGCTTTGGAATAATATTTAATTATTATCCCCAAGGTCTTAAGCTTATAAGCTTAGCCCTTCTCCCAACATTTCATCCCCCTCCCCCTTACCCAGTCTTTGTGGAAGCTTAGTCCCCCATCACTCATTCATCGTGGTTGGTCCACACGCAGAGGTGTTTTTATACTAATAATGTGCATCATTACATGTATAAAAATCAAGCTCTTGGCCTTCAACACTTAGGCTCTCTGGCCTAACAAACACATAATCCCACCGGCATAGATAAACTTGGCTCACCAGCCTATAAAACAAGATTACAATTCATTATGCAATTAGGGCATGTCCTTGGGGTATTACAATCCGTTAAGGAAGTTGGTTGAATAGGATGTTAGACTCAATCATCCTAATAGTTAATGTAACCAACAAGTAATTGTACAACACACACACACACACACACACATCATTATGTAATGGAAAGACATAGGTCATTTTGGCTATACTTATAAAATTCCTTGATGGTTCTCCCACTATTGTGTATTTCTATCAGTATGCTTGTGTGCTTCTATATATGATTCTATAATGTGTATTTATCCATGTAAGGATCTACTCACAACTTATCATACTTTCCACCTGATTACAACACTCACATGACAAGGAAAATGACCCACTAAGAGAATACACAATATAGACAAACCTGAAAATGCATGTGTTGTNGGGGGGGGGTGAATCAATATGAACACTTTTACCACTTTTAACCACAATATATAAACTTTAATCTTATCAACAATATATCGTCAATGTATCATCTATTATTTCATTCAATAAATCATGAACAAATAAACATAAGTAACATCACATCAACATCATCGCATCAAATACACAACACACCATAATTTACGTGGAATCCCAAATGGGAGAAAACCACATAATGTTTTCTTATATATTATTAAGAATACATTCATTGGAAGCACCAACTTCCCAATTCTCCAACTACAAATCGAAGGAGGCTACAACCCCCTATTTACAGGATCCAACCTGAAGGAAGCTACAAATCCATGAATTCTCTGGCTCCAACCAGAAGGAGGCTACAACCCCCCTGATTATCAGGCTCCAACCTGAAGGAATCTCCAACTCCATGTTTTCTCTGGCACCAATGAGAAGGAGGCTACAAATCCATTTCCTTTCCCTATCTTGCTGCTCTGAAATATAAGTGTGTACCAACTATCACTACCACAATCATTGTCATTGTCACTATCACTGTCACTTTCACTATCACCATCACTGTCACTTTCACTGTCTCTGTCACATCAACTTGTAACTTGTCAACTTGTCACTGTATACAAATTGTCATTGTCACCAACCTGTCACTGTTAACTTTTCATTATATCCAACTTGTCACATCAACCTATCACGGTCACATCAACCTGTCACTGAGTAACTTGTCCAAGTTGTCACTATTACATCAACATGTCACTGATTAATATGTCCAACTTGTCACTATCACCGATGCTCAACTAGATCCTCTCACATGGATCATATACCAAGTACACCTCTCAAATAGATGTCCAACATCACCAACACATGCCTCTACCAATCATGTACCAAGATCACCAACAAACCATCACAAGATATGTGTCTCAACCATGTACCAAACCATCAACATGTACCATACCGAGCATCAACCATGTACCACAACTTGTACCAAAAAAAGTGCATAAACCATGCACCAACACATGTACCATGTACCTCAACCATCAACCATGTACATCAACAATGTATATCAACACCTGTACCATACCATGTACCTCAACCATCAACCATGTCCATCAACAATGTACATCAACACCTGTACCATACCATGTACCTCAACCATCAACCATGTACATCAACGCTTTTACCATAGTATGTACCAACAATTTATCTCAACCATATACCTTATCACTCAATCATGCCAGACACCATATACCATAGGATATACACAATGTAGTACCTCACCAAAGAATCTACCAACATCAACATCATATGCCTCTAACAATGCACCATATCATCAACCATATACCTCAAACACGTGATAACATCACCATACCAAACCAAATATCAAGATAGCCAATAGTGAACTTATAACAATGTATCACATCATCATCAAGGTGTACCATATCACACACCATCACCACCATGCCTTAAGTATGTACCATATCATAACCAAGCATAAGAAATATTCACATAAGCATACTTGTAAGTTGTAGCTGACATGTTGTACTGTAATATTGACTTGTAACTCTTCCACAACCTTCAACAACATGGTAGCAACATTCTCCCAATTATGTCTTTTCCTCATAGGACAAATACCACCTATCATGCGAGGCCTTGTTTGATGTTCCCTAGGACATCAATCTCCAAGGGTTGACATCAATCTCGCAAGGGCCTGCTTAATTAGGGTTACAAAAAACCCTAGCAGTCTGTAGCTCTGAAACTTTCTCCATTGCCTCAGACTTGATGTCAAATTCATCATTAGACCAAAATATTAGACCATAACATTCACAAGATAGATATTCAATGTAAGTGTGTGTGTACTTCTGAGAGAGTCCTTGAGGTGTTTATAAACCTTTTCATAGTAACCTCTTTCTTTAATCTTAGGGATTCTAGACTTTCTTCTTAAAACCACTTTACCCATTCATTAATTGAATTGTAGCCAACTAGGGGCTTCTTGACCATTCTTCGTGGATTTCAACTTCATGAGGGCATATCTCTCTAACTGTAAGGAACCACGTGGTGGTCCACCTATCACTGGAAATGAAACGACAAGGACTATCCATCTATGAGTGTCTTACCTACATTTGCACTATCCTTCATTTCCTTATTCCTCAAACAAATTGGGGTCTCATGACCACATGCCGAGGGCTTCATGTAGACTTCATCCAATCCACCCATCACATATGCTGACATCAACCACTCTTGTTGACATCAATGAAAACTAACTCACCATCAATCTCAACCACATCTCTAGGGCTTCCAAACTTCTCCAAAGGTTGACATCAATGACAACCAACTATCCAATAGTATGACCCTGTACTGACACACTTCCCAAGGTGTATGCAAATTTCCTTCAGAAAACCTACATACATATGCAACTGTCTCCACTGAAACCTGCATACATATACAAAAATATTGTATGACAACTTTCGTATGGTGCTATGCTTTCCTCTGGTTTCTATCAGCTAAAACCTACTTCTGGTTGCCTATGCTCTATCTTCGTCTTTACCTATATGATATCTAGATGGAAGTCCTTCTCTACCTATCTGAGATATTGAATCACATATTTTTATGATCCAACCTTCTCTGCATCAACACTTGGATGAAATATGTTCACCCAATTAGTGAGATATCCTCACTCGTGTGTAAGAAAATGTTCTTCTTTGCTTCTACACTCCTCACACTAGGAAAAATCCTTCTTTTCTAGGTCTAATATTGATCTCTCATCAAGGTAAATTACCTTGACATCTCACCAAATTTCCCAAACTTGGCATCTCACCAAAGGTCCCCACCTTGGTCTCTCACCAAGGGTCTCTTCATCTTGGCATGTCACCAAAGATCCTCACCTTCGTCTCTCACCAAGGGTCTCTTCATCTTGGCATGTCACCAAAGATCCTCACCTTCGTCTCTCACCAAGGTCTTTGTGTTGACTCCCTCAACACAAGTGACTCCTCAAGAGTGTCTTCTTATTTACCCTAGCCTTGCTTTTATAATCATGAGTTATAATCTAAATCTGATCTCCAAATTGATTGATAGTTGATATTACTTCTCACACTCACTTTAGATTTGCATACTTAGATTACATGCTAATTACTTTTAGCACTTTCCTTAAATAAATCAATTAGCTAATAAAAACATTTTACTTTAATTAATTCCTTTTAACTAAAGTAAAGTCTCACATTTAGAAGGCCCTCAACGACTTCCACATGCTATACACACACCAATGCAGAAGTACCTGTTTGATGCTACCACTAACATCAACAACATCAACTAAAGGGTTACTTGCACAACAAGACTTTCTATTAATAAAAATTGAATATGAAACAGAAGAAGAGATTATGTAATATATATCTACTACAACATTTCCTTCATCCCATGAAATTTTTTGATAAGGCATAAGATTATTAAGTTCATGGGAAGAGGCATTATCCTATATATGTTCCATATGCACATTAACACCATCAAGCACTTCAAAAGGGTCGGCCCTATAGAGTTTATTTGAATAGGACAATGGGTGGCTTCCTATAAGATTAAACATTAAAGAGATTAGGATACAAAAAATAATAAGTAGAAGAATTAAGATAATGAAAAACCTCTCTTGAAAAGAAGCATTTCCAAAAGGTGCTTATTTGAATGGTATTTCCTCTTCCTTAAGCACATTAGTGACTAATTGTGAATCAATAGGCTCCACACTAGGAATGATTTCGCAATCAACCCCTTTTTCATCAACATTATTTTCCTCTTTCAAGCAAAAAGTGGATTCTTGTGCTAAAAGTGTTATTTCTTGTATGTTAATTTCTTCTCCTTGAGTGAAATGATCAACATTATTGTTTTTCTCTTGAAAAATATGAGAATCTGTAATATCTTTCAAAACATTCGCATGGTTAGAAGAGATGAGAAAATCACGATAATTTTCAAAACATGAAGGTTCAATAAATGATATGGAAATGATAGGAAAACATTATTGATCCATCTCGGTTAAACTAGGAGAGATTGTGATAGAAGAAGAAATCAGATCAACATAAATTAATTCCACTTTATCCATTTTTTATGAAGTTTTCATGTTATGTGTGTCTATATCTTCTTCATTAATAGATTGATCAACATTCATGTGTTTTTCCATACCTTCCTCCTCCATTTATTGTAATGGAAAATATGATATAGGATAATGAGATCTTGACATAACCATCAATGTGACCTGAAGTATCCCATTTTAAGCAAAACAACCCTCCTCTTGATTAGTTATAGAAAAATATAAACTTGAATTTACTACACAAGAGGTTTCTTTTTCATCACAAGGAAAGAAAGGGGCAATGACATGGTGGGACGACACATATGGTTCTTCCGAAAAATCATGTTCTCTCTGATCTATATCCCCCAGAGTAAAGAAAGATCATAACATATGATGTTAACCAAGTCATTAATATTTTCAACATTTTCATGTAAATCTAAATCAACATGTAAAGTATCATTAAGACATGATTCAGATTCTTCATCCTCTAGCTGAACCATTTTAGTAGTAAGAGAAATTAAATGGAGAATCAAATCACTAAAAAAGGGCCTATCATCCAAAGGAAATCTATAGAAAAGATGCATAAATCTAATAAAAAATTCTTCAAGAGATTCATCTTTGTTCTTCCTAAGATCCAATATTTTTGCACACAATTCATCATAATTATAATTCTTAAATGCACGCCAAAGTTCACACATAAACTACCCCCATGTGTGAATAGAAACAGTCGACAATGTCTCATACCAATTCTTGACCCGACTTGCGAAAGTGAGAGTAAACAACCTGCAAATGACACCTTCACGAGAGATATTTTGAGAAAAAACAAATTTTCTGAAACTGAAAAATATGTTCAGATGCATATGTTTCCCCCTCCCCATTAAATTTAATTTGAGACAAGAGATGAAAAATATTTCTAGGAGTTTTAAGAGGTACAAAAATAGAAACACATCTCCATAAAGGGATATGGGAAGGATCCATTATTAAATTAAAATAATTAACGAGAATGACTCCATAGGATCAACTTGTCACCTAGCGCTCCTTCTAGTGCCATTTATGTTGAGGGGTCTAAATGGTATGTTAAGCAAGTAAGGGAGAATTCCCAATGGAAGGTCCCAATCAAACCTACTCCCATTTGGGGTAGTCTTTTTAACTAGTATGTGTGTCTGGTTTCCACTATGAATTAAAAGAAAAAGAGCGAAAGACAATAAATTGTCCCCAAAGAATTCTTATCAATTCTAAATCCAATTAAAACATAATCAAACTAACTAATCTAATTACTTATAAAATATCCTCTGCAGGAGAAAATATTTAGAATGAAAACAACATAAAACAATGCCATTAATTGCATAAATAGTTGATGGGAATCAATAACATGTTAAAACAATAACTTTGCCATTAAATCACAAATAGTTGCAAATTGAACCTATAACATTACCACTATATTCATCAGAAATAGTAACATCTTAAACATCTCAAATACTACACACATAAATAGTTCATATGATAAATATTCAAGAAGCTTAAAAGACAAAGACAAATGTAGAATAGTCCCAAATTTATTCAATAACAATCATGATCTTGAAATTCCTTCTTCTCTTCATTGCTGAGATAATAGTACCGCCATCAATAATGGGAAAAAGTCCCTCTTACATTCAATGGTTTTACTTTCATAAAACAAGGAAGACCTTTCACCTTTTGAAACAACCAACAATTACATCTCTTCAACTTGCTTATTTTGTCTCATTAAATGACTCGAATCCCATACATTTTTGTAAATGATTATACATATGATTATGTGGACTTCCACAATTAGTCACGATGCTAGATAATTTTTTTGGATGTAAACTGTGTAGAAAATTTCGAAGCCTCATACAAAATTTACATATAGAAAATTTCTCCAACATAATGATTATACAAGCGTTATAAATAGAATTTAAAAAGACTCATGAGTAGCCAATGTCGCTTTATAGGTTGTTCATGAGTGATATTTATTGAAAATATCACTGGCTCTACTCGGTTGTATCTGCTTCTGCTATTCAAAATTTTCTAGGTGTTTCCGTTATCAACTTGTCAATAATAGTTGTATTAGCATGTTCTTATCTCTGCTAGATTTCCAACATGCTCTCATGGGCTTGATTTCATCTTTTCGATCATGAGTTATGGACTTCTGAAAGTGGTGAATGAAAACTAGATGATTTATTTCTTTGAAACACACATAGTTGCCAGGTTTGGTGTTCCCCAATCTTAAGTATTTGATAATGAAAATTACTTTTCATCATTGAATTAATTGAATATTCTCTAGAAAAGAATATCAAAATAAAGTATGCAACAAATTATTACGCCCAAGGAAATGGTATGGAAGAATCCACAAATAAAAATATGGTAAGAATCCTTAAGAAAATTGTAATTGACCATTAAATAAAATGGCATCTACCTTTACCAAATGCCCTGTGGGATGATAGGGTGACACCCAAAGATTCCATAGGAAACTTTCCTTTCTTCTTGTTTTATGGGCAGGAAGCCATTTTACCTACTCACATTTTATTACCTTCTTTGCAACTATCTCAATCTATCTAGGAGAAAAATTTCCCTATCACGCAACATAGGTTGAATACACTTCTCAAATTGGAAGAAGAAAGAGAGAAATCTAAAACAAGGTTAGACCAACACCAAGATCTAGTAAAACATTGGTTTGAAAAAAGCTCAATCAATAATAAGTATTTTCAAGTTGGGGACTTAGTAATCAAGTGGGATAAAACCAATAAAACAAAAGGAAAACACACAAAGTTTCAACACCTCTGACTTGGCCCATATAAAATTTGTGAAAAGATTGGATATATAACTTCCAAACTCAAAACCTTGGAAGGGGAGGTCGAGGAATTCCTTTTCAATGACCAAATCCTCAAAAAGTATTTCCTGTAATCACTTAAGCTGATGTAGACATGTACATAGTAGTTTTCCTTTCATGAATGTTTCTTTAGGAAATTTTATTTTTCTTTTATTACAATTGCTATTTTAATAACGGTTTCCTTTTGAACAGACTTTGGATTAATTTCCCTGCCTTGATTGTCAATCATCCATTCCAAGTCTATTTGTATAATGGAAATTACAAGTTGGATACTATTAGAAAGGAATATAAACTTCATCTAAGGCTCCATCTCAATAAGTTCATGTTTCTACCATATGATCTTTTTGAAACCATTATGCCATAAGCTTTACGAGGTAACCTTTTCTGCAAGTATTCCTCTATTTGAAATGTGTTATGTTTATCGGATTTTGTTCCCCGCGAGCCAATCATAGACAAACATGTAATCCTATAACCATAATCCATGCGAGAAGGTCTTTGCGCATGGGCTCCTTGTTAGAACATGGACTTATTTTAGTTTATCCATAGCCCACAACCCCACGATCCAATAGATTCTTTCCTCACCAAACTTTGGACCGCAAGCTTATTTTTGGTAAGTGTGCTTTACCTTTATAAAGGATAGTTATGAACAATTTTATTAAACAATTATTCCCATAACCCTTTGTAAATCCTAATTTTTTTTTCTCTGCTTTGTGAGCCAATCAAATTCATTCTCATGTGTATTTTAAATCATTTTATTCTTTCCTCACCAAACTTTGGACCGCAAGCTTATTTTTGGTAAGTGTGTTTTACCTTTATAAAGGATAGTTATGAACAATTTTATTAAACAATTATTCCCACTCCCACAAACATGACGGAAGGATACTTGCGCATAGACCCCAAACCTATTGTCATACATAATGCTTATCTTTTGAATCCCCACCCATGAAATCGTTCCCACGAAGCATGAGTCCATAACACGAAAAAATATTGTATTTCTCCCACTTGTGTGAACCTCGAATTGAAGAATATTAATGGTTTGAAGTTCATCTAGAGGAAAACTAAGGTCAATATTTGATTGATTGAAGCACTTCATTTATTATACACGGTTTAAGTTAATAAGCATAGGAAGCCTAGGTGTTGAATTATTTTGAGTTAATTTCATTTGTAAATACTGTGGTAGAATTATATCGCTCTACGTAAATCCCTCACTTCTTTTTGAATTATACAGGGGCACCAGGTAGAGAATGTCTAGAAGTAGTGGTCCACGCAGGAGAGCTACAACACCTAGCACTCCAGTTCATATGAAGAACACTAAATACGCCCTCTTAGCATATACTAGTTCTCAAAACAGGCTAGGCACATTCTCGTCATGGAAGATTTCCCAACGAAAGATGAAAATTTGAAAGCATATGCAAACATAAGGAAGAGTGGAATAAATGTATGTGGTTGTTATACCAACCCTTCTTCCTCACAATGATGCAACCCACTTGGAATACACACATTTTAACCTGCTAGCATAGATAATCAAATATTAGGTAGGAAATCCCTTAGCCTCACTAGGGGAGGATACTCTCCTTAAAATGTACAAGTTTCTAGTGCCAAGTCATTTCTTCACCATGCAATTTCTAGAGGAATTTGCTAAAAAGCACCCTAATTTCATTGAATTACTGGAGGATTAGTGGGATGAATAAAAAAGTAAAATGGGGTAGACAATACACGATACTTCTTTTATCACTGAAAAATCGTCTGCAACATTGCACACAATGCTTAAGAAAAAATATCAATTCCAGCATCAATTAGTCCACTTACAACACCAAAATTCATCCGAAAGGAAAAAAATAATATATAATTGGGTCAAAAATTGAAGTGCATAGATCCACCAAAGGAGACGCACGCACAATGAGCAACATGTGTGGGCCAACACATCCCTCAGTGCACACTATGCGCAAAATACGCGACTGTCTATGACAAAAGCCACAAACTTCCATGAACAATGCATTTATGAATCTTGTCGGCCCCTCAACCACTTCTAGTCCGACCGCCAAAGTGATTTGACACTCATATCTGAGCGAAATCTAGGTTGGAGGCTGGTAAAGGGATAGAGAGTGCCTTAAAGGCCCCTTGTTCACACTATGAACCAATTACATTTTTCCATGAATGGATGTTATAAATCAGATCCATGGGTGTGCTAAGAAACCAAGATCTTCAAGATATTGTTATGATGCAAGAATTATTCCTTGAGAATCATGTTTTCTCTTTGAATCCTTTAAGAACCATTGCAATAGGCCATTCCACTCACCTCTTGAGGGAACAAGCATTGTTTTTCTTCATCATTTTCCATTCTTCCATTGTCTGAAGAGAAGAGCTCTCAATTAGGGAACTCAAGAGCCCTCCGAAGGAGGAAGAGGGGACTCACAAGTCCCTTCCTTTTTCTACGGTGTTTTTCCTACTAATCTATTGATCCATTGGTAGCAATATGTAACTTGGTCATTGTTTGATTTTCATGGTTCTAAGTGTCTCAAGCTTTCTAACATTTATTTCTTATTTGTTTTTAGTTGTATTTATTTGTTTTCATATGTGTTTCATTTGTCTAATCCACTCACAAACTTATGTCTTGTCTAGTAGGCTTATCTAGACATGCAAGTGTTGTTGTTTTGCTCACCCAAGTGACAAAACCAACACAACAGATTGGCGACCATACTAGGGATCGATATCAAATTCCTCCCTATTTGAGCCTTGAGAGCAATTCATTTTGATTTTTTTGACTTGCAGGTACCAAAACCGGCCTAGCCCAACCTTCCAAAGTCCAAATTCAAAGCTAAGGAAGGAGTATTTCACTTGGAAATTTCTCCCCCAACGTGTGACAGGAAGTGTGTGGCTTTTCAGGCCCATAGACGTGCACTATGCACACTGTGCACGAAACATGCCTCACTACTCTGCGTATTCTGTGCATTATGCACCCTTTGCACACCTTTCAGAACTGTAACCCGCGCATAAGTCCACCCTTTCAAAATTGTAAGGGTTTTTGTGAATGGTTTGAGGGCCCCTAGCCTTCAGATTTTTAATTTCTTGCAAATAATAAGGAAACTACACTCCACTTAGAGTCCTTTCCCATAATAAAGGTTAGCTAACATATGCGCTTAGGGGTTAAAAAGAATCATTGTTCTCCTCTTTTTCTTTGTTGCCACATGGATGGCTCATTTGGCTTGTAAAATTTTAAGTTTAAGTTATTGCTTTTATACACATATCACTTAAATTGGGAATATAAGTTAATTTTGACCCTCAAGTATGCTCTTCCCCCGCACCTTAGTCTGATCTTGGGAATCAGAAAGGTGGTTAAAAGGACATTTCATATCCCTTAAAAAATATTTAGTAGAGAACAAAACCCCCCTAGGGTTCCTCTTCGTTTATGAAATTATCTTAAAGATTTGTAAAGGCCGATACATGCCCACATATTTGCAATCATAGTATAGTTTCTTAAAATGATTTCTTAGTTTAGATCACAATCTAGGGAAGTTTAAAGATCAAAGTAACGGGCCCATACATTCCCACATGTCTAAAAATCTAGGATAGTTTCAAAGCTTTCTTAGTATAGACAACATTTTAGGGAGTTTAAAGGATTTGTAAGACCCATATGTCCACATTACTAGTTCTTTAGGGATTTAAATATTCCCCAAGGTTGTACCAAAGACACATAGTAAGCTAGGTAAAGAAGATTTGTAAGGACCACAGGAAGTCCACATGTTGCAATCTCACACTTAACTTATTAAAATCATTACACACTTGTCACTTTCTTGCACACAAAGCCACTCCTCACACACATAATTTCTATTTGAATAGTGGAGGTCGAAGTAGGTTTTCTCCAAAGGAATTTCGAAAGATCCGACTACTTCTTTGGAAATTATCCACACCCAATTAAATCAAACGAGGTTGGTCCATGACCCCAATCTCTCAGCCCACCACATCTAAATTTGTTTTTAATAACACACTAAATATTCCTCCACAGGGGTTGCTAAAAGAATTTTTTTAGTCTAGGTAGGATCTCGGGGGTGGGCATCCAAATAACCCCCTGATACCAGGTTCTCACATTTTCAAACATTAGAAGTTGAGAAATAGGGAACTTTCAAATCCTCTAAGTCAAGTGTTCCTACACCATAAGGCAGGGAGATATCCGTGAAGGGTCGAAGGCCAAGGTCTGATTGTTCTATGCATCCCTCCTTGAGTCACCCAACTCTTTTGAGGGCATCCAGCCCATGACCCATTTCTGAGGCTAAAAATATAAATGTTGCACTTTGACCGAGGTACCTAGTGGCCAAAATTTCGGACATCTACCCAGGTGCTGATTGTGGGCTGCAATCGCACCTTGATCAGATTTTTTGTGGCTATTGGGAAATATCGCTAGTTCTTTCGCGATATGCACCCTCTACCCCTCATTATAAATTATTACTTCAACCTTCACTAGTTCCTCTTCCAGTGGCTTCAGACCCCACTGTTGAGTTCTATTGAAAGGCCCATTGCTAATTGAGATGAAGGACGTTAGGTATTTTAGGACACGAGCATTTGTTTTTATTGTTCCCCCACACGGACAAAATCCACCCATCCACATGCTTGTTATTTACAGTTGATTTATGTATGATGTTCATTTGATTACATGCAATTGTAAGTTATACTATCTTGTGAAGGTCAACAAATATACCAAGCTATTTCTCATTTATTTATCTCTTGTCACCATTTGCACACATTCACTTTGCTAGTTGGAAACCATAGGGGAACCACAAAAACCCTGTCATTCCAGATGCTTTCATAACCTCCCTCCTATTCTAGGAGAGGTGCCTAGTCTTTCCAACTCACCAGCTCAACCATCTCACAGCCCCCGTGAGTGCTACTGTTTTGGGATCATCTTTACTTGGTTCCACTTTACTTGGGTCAAGTACCCAAGGTCATCCATCTATTAGTTCTCCTTCACAAGGAGGCAGGGGTCAAACTTCTTCTCAAAGGAGAAGTGCAAGCCCACCGAATCTCGCTCACGGGACAAGACCAATACCTACACACACAATGGATGGGACTAATCCTCTACCAAATCCCCCTATTCCATACTTGGCATCCCTCAACATTCTTGATTTAACCAAACTCATGAATGATTCCATTTTGCATGATGCCACTTGGCCCAATATGTCTACCAAATATCCTTAAGACATTCCAAAGTTTGAAGGAAAACCAGGGGCAGACCCCACCAACCATGTTATGACTTTCAACTTATGGTACTCTTCAAATAGCATCATGGATGATTCCATCCACTTGAGGCTATTTCAAAGAACCTTCACTGGTTTGTCAGCCAAATGGTAAGTGGATGAAAAATCAAGGTCCCATGTGACCTTTGAATCATTGGTCAAGGCCTTTCTGTCCTTTTTCCAATTACTAGTTCATCATGACATTGGCTTAGAACTTCTCTCCGAGTTCAAACAAACCACTGATGTCCATATCGATGACCACATCCATGAATGGCGTCGACAAAATAGTTTGTGTAACGCAGAAACCACCAAAGAAAAATGTGTCGATTGGTTTCTCAAATCACTCATCTCTGTTATTGACAAGGATGTAGAATCCACTCTTCCCCAGTCAGAAGAGGAAGCCATCAACAAGGACCAATTATTTGACCTCATCTATGCTCAATCAGGTTAATTGTACACATTATTTCTTGATTCACCCAGACCCATATCATTTGGCCAAGACAAACATGGGGTTTCTCATGCTGCGGATGGGTTGATAGGTTCTATGATACATCGCAAACCTTATGGCCACCCATCACCTAATTATAGTTAAAATCAGTATCCTCAACCGTATGGAGGGACGTCCTATTACCCTCCCCCCACTCACCAACAGCCATATACTCTTGTTCCCCTTCTATCTTTAGGAGGACCCCCCACCGGCACCACCGATGCATCCAGTCTCTCAACCAAGCATGGGTCCCCTCCCAACCCCCGTATATAACCCCAATAGTGGTGGAAGTACTTCAACTTCCTATACGACATATGGATCGGCTCCACACAACAACCCATATTTCTGATTTCCTGGTCCTCCCAGTCGGTTGCTCCCCCACCAGGACAACCACATGCCAACATTAATTTTGTTCATCCCTCTCCCATTCAAAAACTTCATGCTTTTGAACATTTGAATATGGAAAATCCATCCCATCCACCAAATAATTCCAAGAAGAAAGGAAAAATTTGAAACAATAACAACTCGGGACCCGGAGAAAATAACCCCCAACCAAACCATCCTGCTGGGTGCTATAGTGGGAAAACTCCCCTACGGACTACACTAGGGTTCTAAAGTGTAGTCAGAGCTAACCATCTAAAGTCTCCTACTTTTAACAACTATCCCAACAACACCCCACATTCATGCATAAAATACAAAGTATAGGGATCCGGTAGTCCTACCTTAAACTTCGCGTCTAGTGTCGATCCCTTTGCGCCCAGTCGTTTCTCAACTGCAAATATCCTCCCAATGCTGACTTGCATTCACCAAAAGAAAAACAAGAAACTACGAACATTCATTCTATATATGAATTAGTGGGTTAGATGTCATACCAAAATGTAAGTCAAACATAAAGATTGAACACATCATGGGCAGGATGACAAAAATAATTCTTTATATTAATCTCACAAAGTCAGTTACAAAATGAGATCGACGACTGTTCCTCGAACCCAGTCCTGGGCTCGTCTTCACCAAGCTCCAACTGCTTCCACATATCCTTCTTCTCTCCTACTTCCATCTAGAGAATGGGCATAGGCTTATGGATGAGGAAAAAGGGAAAGAATAAGGAATTCTAGCTCAAAACTCACAATGTGGCTACAAATTCTTGGGGCAAGGAGGAAAAGAAAAATGGGTAGAGTTTCACTGTTGCTATGTTTTTCCTTGGAATGAGAACCCAACACCTTTTTTTATATTCCAAAAAGATGGTTATTCAGTTGGGTGACGGGCTATAGGCGGTCAATTGGTTAGGAAACCACCCAATAGCCCGTAATATCAACGAATCCCTTGCAACTTTTTATTTTTTTCAACTTTTATGACTATGTTACACATTATTTTCGTCATCCCTATGATCGTTAATGATGTAAACCTATCTATTGCCTTTAGAGGGGTCACAGTGGCCTGAGTTCCTGAAGAGAGAAGGAAGAAGAACTTTTCCTGAGAAAAGAAGTTGCTTTTTTCTA
>ML779126.1:705336-753100 GCA_009831015.1 Picea engelmannii | reverse complement strand
TATGTTACTTATTCTTGCCTCTTAGTAAATTCAATATTTAAAACTTAAGGAAAGCGTCCTATTCTGTCATGTTTTGTTCTAGATCCAGGTGGATCTAGGGAGATCGGTTTGTGTCCGCACTTACGGATTTATCCTTAAACAGACTATACGGGGGCTGTAATGGTCCAGCTAGCATACGTACGTGGGCAGTAGTGGTGTAGCTAGCATACATATGTAGGGAATAGTGGTGCAGAGCATGTACATCTTCAAAAATTTGGTTTTTAAGAAGAGTTATTCAGTATTGGCTTGGAAAAAATAGTAAGTAAGGTGGCCTGCTGCTAGGTATGCATGTCTAGTGAAAATTAGGGTTATAACAGATGCCCCCTAATGTGTGAGGTCAGAAGAGCATCTGATGGCCGAAATACGTTACAAATATTTACCAACGTACAAAGTGATTCATCCTGGGACCAGAGTTCAGGAGGTGCCATCTGCAAAATAACAATTGTCTCACCGAGGCGGGCATACCCATACTCGGGATGAAATAAATCATGGTTGTCAATCAAATACATTGCAAATCCATGTCATATAACTATATAAAGTGTAGCCACGAGCAATACACAATGGATCTACATCTCAAAATCAAAGATATACATGTATAGTATCCATCTTCAAGAAGCCAACAACGCCTAATGGATAGAGATGAGGTCTTCAAAGCTCAAACAACAACTTCAAGATCTTCACAACTCGGGTAGGAGTGTAATGTGAGTGTACAAATTTAATACCCTGAGGTGTTTGATGGCTTGTCAGGGAACAAAAAATAGAATCTCAATGATCAGGCAGAGAACTTCATTGATTTTGAACAAGGACTTGATTGGACTTTAAAGAAGGTCGGGCATGAGGTCAAGAGACAAACTACAGAGAGGCCGAATCAAGTTGGGTAAAAATTCCCTTGGACAATAACACGACTGATGATGAGACTCAGGAAGCATGACATTGACATAAGTTCATGATGTAGGAGGCAACGCAATCTCTCCATATGTTTCGAAGAATAACCAAATGGAGGAGGACACAACTCTATGTTATGATAAAATCTTCCTAAGGTCATATTAAATCCCAATGCTTGACGAAAAATGAAAGGATGTGCTTTGTCCAAGGGCGACTCATTGTGCTGCCATAAAACCAAAATACTTTTCCCTTCCTCTTTTTGGGGTATATTTGATTTTTTTGTCTTTTTCAATATTTTGAAAGCTTGAAAAAGAATAAAAGAATGCTACATTACAAATGAGGAACGAGTGTCACGAGCATACTAGTTCCAAGCACAAGGAACACACTAATTCTCATAGCAAGGAGACGTGTGCAGGAAAAGGGAACTCGGGGAAAATTCCTCCATGGGTCAAGGTGTCAGATCGTAGAGGCAAAGTGCTATAAGGCTTGCGTATAAGGCATGCTTCAAAAGTTCAGTTGAGAGCAAAATGGAGCCGACATTAGGCCAAAGATGCAAAGATGAAACTATGATTAGCAAGACACGGTGAAACCCCCTTCAATGTATTTTTTACGAGCCCAAAGAAGGTAAGTTCAGTGGTTTTTCATTTTTAGAGAGTCTGAAAAAGCATAAAAGAAGACTCCATTGGGGTACCTTTTTTGAAGATAGTATAGTTAGCTTGAAAAAGGATAAATTAGCACCGAAAAAATGTCTATTCAAAACCATTTTAATGAGTGTGACACAGACAAGATCACTCGACAATCTTTTGAATTTTAAGGAGTCTGAAAAGAGATTTATCTATGGACTCGTTGCCTTTTTCTAGATTTAGTCTACTTAGCCTGAAAAAGTATAAAATCTACTAAAGAGAACTCTCCCGACGAGATGAATCTCCCGAGGTGTACCTTTTTCCTCCTTAATCTACAGGCCGGAAAAGGGGCAAATTCATGCCAGTAGATGTTTTTCTGAACCAATTAACGAGTGTGAAAGAACAAGGTCACTCAGTGATCTTTTCACTTTTAAGGAGTCTGAAAAGAGCTTAACTATGGACTCCATAATGGATTTTATTCTGGACCAGTTTAACGAGTGTGAAGAAACAATCTCACTCGACGATCTTTTCAATTTTATGGAGTCTGAAAAGAGCTTAACTATGGACTCTGTGGGGGTTCCTTTTTCATAAATTTAGTCCCTCAGGCCCGAAAAAGGATTAAACTTATACCTAAGAATACTCTTCTAGCGAACCGAAGCTCCTAGAGTATACCTTTGCTCATACAATTGACCATCTAGACCAAAAAAGGGATAAACTACTGCCAGACAGACGTGCCTTCAAATTTGAGTTTGACGAGCATGAAGGGCAACAAGATCGCTCGACAATCTTTTCATGTTTAGAGGGTCTGAAAAGGGCTTAAAAGAAGACCCGTTATTTTGGGAGTCTCGAGGGTGAAGACAAGAGTGATAACATATCAGACATGTGAAGTCCCAAACTCATAATCAGGACAAGACTAAAAGGACTCCCAAGCCTAAAGTCATTAGCGACGACATGGACACCAAAGTGCAACCAGGATCTACCTAGGGCATTCATGTGAAAGTAGGCTCTACCACTAAATTACGACACTTCTAGAGAAGTAATTATGGTTCCGTGTCACAATTCGGTGGGATCGATCCTATCGAAAAGAGAAAAAGACAACGAGGTGCAACAAGTGGAGGTGGAATCCTAACTTAAATGCACAAAGTTGGAAAAAAAGACTTTTCACCAAAGGACCTTAAAAGTGCCCCAACTCCCAAAAAGTCCATTGAATCAAAAGAAAAGTGTATTGTAACATCCAATGAGAAAGTCAAGAACCATGTTACATGGTTTTCAAACCACGAAAAACGACAACGGGGGTCAAAAAATGACAAAAAGGGTCCAAAAAAGTCTATAAATAGAAGCTAGCAGCTCATTATCACCATTGCAAATTGAGAATTGACCAAAAAGCCAAAAACACCCCTTTGTTAAAGAATTTTATTCTGGGAGCTTTAATGGATGAAATGAACTTCCGCTTGGACTAAGTAAGTACAAATTAGCCCCTCCTGCATTTCCATTCTTTCTTTTTGTATTTTTTGTATTTTTTATGGTGGGGCACACACCTTTAAAAAGATTTTCCCTGTGTGTATGCGGGTTGTCCAAGCACAACCAGTGTATGCACATAGGAAGAGAATAGTCTACCATCATACATATGCGACTATCCCCAATACAACCTGCGTACATCCTCAAACATATGAAAACATAAAAAATGCATCATTTAACTCTCCTTTGAACTTGTCATTTTGTAGAATGTATGTCCATTGGAGAGAGAGAGAGAGAGCATGAGGACATTGATAAAATGGTCGAGGAAGACCTTGTTGCTGTTGCCGCATTAAAACAATGCAGGTTGTGGAAATTATTTTGGTTTCCACTCATGTGGGCACAACCCAGGCTGTTGAATGCCTTGGTGGATTACTGGCACCCAGATGCAGAGGCTTTTATGCTCGAGGGGCAGTCATTGACTCCAACAACTGAGGACATTTAATTCCTAATTGGCCTCTCAAGGAGAGGTGAACCATTCAACCTTCGTTCTTTTCCCCCTAGGCCACACAACATTGCCAAATTGATCGGACAATACTGTGAGGCTGGAACAAATAATGTGGGTTCCCAAGTACCGATCCACAAAATCACCAACCTATCACTGAAAGTGATAGTTTTAATTATTGGGTGGATCACTGGATCCGCGACTTTACATCAGGCCTCTCGAGTGTTCGATTGGAGTACAACCATGCTAGAGTGCATGAAGAGAAAACTCATAGAGTGTCGTGGGTGGAAAAACAAGAACTTCGGGTCAAGACTGTTCTTTTCTCTTTCTTCTTCGAGAGGGTACCTAGTCTTAGTCCCCGAGAGACAATACGGGGTCACATGGCCTCCTTCCCAGCAGTGTGCATATGGGTAGCATTGTTGCCACGACAGGGGGGAGGGAGGACCATCGAGGCCTTCGATGATACTTTTTTCAACTGGTGGTCTTGGAAGATTCCGGCTATAGATGACTACCCCTATGCCAGTATAAAATTCTCCAGAGATCCCGACATGCCCGTACCTCCTGGAGCGGAGAGAGGAGAGTTATGTACATTTTCTTTTTAAATTTTTTTTAATTAATTAATTTATTTTTATATATATCATTTTTATGTGTACCAGAGCACCTGACGACTATGTATCTGTTATGTACAGATGTGGGACCAGTGCGTCCAACTGATTTTGTGCGGAGAAGGCATCATCCACGACTAGAGGCAGCAGCATTAGCGGTCATCGGACCAGCGACGGCGGCGGGGGTACCTCCAGCCGAAGAGGCTAAGAGAGTTTTCAGACGAGTGGAGCGGAACCTGACCGCACTCACCCGTACTATTTCTATGGCCGAGATCGAGGATCTCCTGCCATCTATGCAGCCTCATGTTGTTGGGGTGCCATGGAGCTGGGTTCAGCAATTTCGGCATTTGAAAAATGTTGTAGTCCACTATGAAAGGACCAATAGGCCTCATGCTTAGCTTAGGGTGGACCATTTACGTGCCAAGGGCACTCTTTGTATATTTTTTAGGGCATAAGCCCCGTGTTATATACTAGACTTGTTATTTGTTTGAGGCACTTGCGCCCACTTATGTACTTTGATACTTTCGATATATATATATATATATATATATATACATCTTTTTGTCTTATGGGTTACATTTATTTACAAATGTATTTACATGTGTATGTGTGTGCTTTTCTTTATGTGTGTGCAATATGCCAATCTAATATTTGATTAGCTAGAGTATCTGTCATATGATTTAGTCTCCTAGGAACATGGATATACGTAATGTAATCAAAGCAACGTTATAAGAGATGTACCCTAAGGAATCGTCAATGTAGAGTAGGATCGTAAACATGGTAAACCCCATTTAACTAGGACACAACCAATTGTGCATCTAAGTAGACCCAGAGGTAAGAGATACCATGTGACGAGGTGTCATGAAGTAACTCTATTAATGCACTGTATTCGATGACATTGTTTATGGTGTCACCTAAACAGATACCTCCAGAAGATAACAACTGGCCTTGAGGTGTGAAGATCACCCAAGTTGTGGAAGCAAGCCTCTCAGTGTGTCGCCTAGCACCGTTCGCAAATCCAACGAGCACATCGGATTCACTTGACATATGCCATAGTGAAAAAGATGACATCAAAATGACGCGTCCATAAGAACAAAAAGACAAAAACTAAAAATGTATAAGAACTATACATATGTACAAGAAGTCACCCAAGGCGACTGACCTACGAGTAATACTTCTTGAGGTAGAGCCCATTTCTAGGCTCCGCTAAAGAATTCCCTTCAAAATCAACCAGATGATAAGTGCCCTTCTTTAATACCTCCTTCAAGATAAATGGTCCAAACCACATGGGTTTAAACTTGCCTGCCCCCAGGGGATCCTTATCTTGGTCATAGACCAAGACAAAGTCTCCCTTGGAGAAAATCCAATGAACGAACCGATCATATTGACACTTGACTCTTTTCTTGTGAGCCTTTTTAGCCAAGGCTGCATCACATCATTATTCATCGAGTTGCTCGAGATATAATAAGCGTTCCTGAAGAGGTGAAGTGTTTGGCAAGAATTTTACTGCCAACTTAAGATATGGGATCTGACATTCTATTGGCAACATTGCTTCCAACCCATAAATGAGTTGGAAAGGTGAAAAACTAGTGGCAGTCTTCACAGACGTTTGGTAGGCCCATAATGCCAAGTATAAAATCAAATGATAATTTGACTTGGCCAAATTGATCATTCACTGTAGAATGGTCTTGAGAGACTTATTCAGAGCTTCCACTTGACCATTCGCTTATGGGTAATAAGGTGATGAGTGTTCTTTCCTCAACCCAAGCTTTGATGTTAATTCAAACATCATTTTGTTCTGAAAGTGACTGCCATGGTCAGTGACAATCTCCTTCAGGACACCGAATCTTTCTATTATCTAATTAAAAAAGAAGAGAGTTGATGTCTCTCCATCATCTTGAATGTTGGCATAGCCTTGACCCACTTAGTAAAGTAGTCTACTGCTACGATGATATAGCGGTGCCCCCTGGCTGAAGGGGGGTGGCATGTAGTATAATCAATCCCCCACTTGGTGAATTGGCCAACTGTGATGACATGAAACATAGGAGTAGGGTGTGCCCTCATCTTCCATGAGAATATCTGACATGGGTTTCACTTCTTGACTGATTCAACGCAATCTTTGATTAATGTCGTCCAATAGTAACTGGCTCGTAGAATCTTTTGGGATGTTGCCAACCCAGAAAAATGACCGCCACATGCTCCAGTGTGGCAATCTTTAAGCACGAGTTCCACTTTTTCATGAATGAGACATCGACGAAGGATGCAATATAGACCTCAGCGATACAAAGTGTCCTCGAGAATGAGATATTTCTTGGCCTGATGGCGTATACATCGACATTCATCGCGAGAACTAGATGCGGGGAACTTCAAAGTCTAGAGATAGACTAGTATATATCCATACCAGGGGTCCGAATATGAAATCAGAAAAATATCTCCTTTAATCAGTGATTCTTTAGACGTGACACCACCTGATTTGACCGGAAGTTCCGAGATGAGTTCTGAAAAGACCAGTGACTTTTTATATTTTGCAGACACAAAATCCAAGTCAAACTCCTGGAGGATAACTATCCATCTATTGATCCTTCCGCTGAGTACACATCGCATCAACACGTATTGAAATGGATTCATGATGGTAATGATGGTGGTCTTGCGAAACATGATATAATGATGGAACTGTTGGATAGCATGTACTGCTTCCAATGCAAGTTTCTCAACATGAGAGTAGTTGATTTATGGTCAAACCATGCCTCGGATCTGGTAATCAATGACATGTTATTCAAGAAAATCATCCTCCTAACCAAGACCATACCGATGGCCGACTATGTAGCGGCCAAGTACAATAATAAATCTTTATTATAGTTGGGTGGTCGAAGCAGAGGGGAAGACGTGAGGGCGCGTTTCAATGCTTCGAAAGAGTGTTGAGAGGCTTCATCCTAATGAAAAGGAATGCCCTTCTTCAGTAAACACATAAAACCTTTTGTGATCTCAGTATAGTTTGCGATAAAACACCGAAGAAAATTAGCTTTTCCCTGTAAACTATGAAGGACTATGCACGAGGGAGGAAATTGAAGAATCACCTCAACCTTTAGAGGATCGACCATGATCCTTGTTTTTGACACTATGAAACCTAATAGTCGACCTGACGTCACGCAAAAACTACACTTGTTTGGATTCAAGTGAATATGATAGTAGCGACATCGCTCAAAGATAAGTCGAAGGTGTGTAGGATGATCATCTCTCTTATGATATCGTGACACTAAACCATCGAGATAAGCCTCATCTATATGTTTGAGATCATGAAAGAGAAAGACATGGCCCGTTGAAAGGTGGCTCTATCATTTTTTAGGCCAAAAGGCATCTTCGGATAAGTGAATGTACCCCATGAAGAGATAAAAGTTGTTTTATGCTGATCTTCGGGCTTAATCTGGATCTGATTGTATCCCAAAAAACCATACATGAAAAAAATGACCTCGCAGCCTGTGCATTCATTGACAATCTGGTCAATGAATGGGGTGGGGAAATTATCCTTTGGAAAGGCCTTGCTCAGATCATGGAAGTTCGTACATACGTGAATCATTCCCTACATTTTGTTGACCAGAACGGGGTTTGACACCCATTGAGTCAATTGGACGGGGTAGATGAAAACAACTTTGAGTAATTTCTCTACTTCAACCTTAATAGTTTCTTCTTTCCGAGGATTAACTAGACGAAGCTTCTATCGGACCGGCTTGGCGTTAGGATAAGTCTTTATTTCATGTTCAATGATTCTGGGATCAATGCTTGGAATTTCCTTGTAAGACTAGGCAAAAACGTCATAGAATTCTTTAAATAAATATGTATATATTTGAATCTCTTCAAGGGAATAGTTTGTTCTGATGAAGACATTCTCAACGATGCTAGGGGTTCTGTAGATATTGATAGGTATCATTTTAGCGATGGTTTCCATATTAACGTTGGCATAAACTATGTGTGTAGACAGAGGATTTATAGGATAAGACCTATCTCCAGTCATAGTCAACACAAATTCTCTTGCCTCTATTCTTTCTAACTCTCAGAGGAAATATGATCTGTGATGGAGATCATCCCAGGGTTTGTCCGGACCAGTCAATGCCTCTAAAATCACCTCGTCAGAGGGAAATACTAAGTCTAAAGAATTGACAATGGCAAGGGAACCTTGACCCCAAGAAGGCTTGAGAACTAGATCTAACTTTGGTGCAGGAGTCAGATCGGGGTTGACTGAAGCTTGCTGGACTATAGAGTACACAACTTATACCACGGACAAGGGCATGGACATGCCATGATGCCCTGTCCCTTCCATCATGGCTGATGGGGAAGGAAGAATCCATGGATAATTAAAGTAAGTCGTACGGAATGACGACACTCAAAATATTTCATCCTTAGGCTGGTCGGGGACAATCGATATCATTTTGACATCGTCGAAAAGAGGTGGGTAATCAAAAGTACCCATCAGATGTGGGCACAAACCAGCCCTTACGTTGATGATGCTAGGTTGTGGGTTATCAATCATTGGGACCGTGGATGCCCCCGATGAAGGGTCAGGCCTAGAGAAATACAATTGATCAATGGTCATGATTACACCCTCATGTGGAAACATCAAGAGCCAAAATACTGTGGCGACCACAACATGCATGGAATATGTCCAACACCTTCCTAACGGGAGGTTGTAGTCAAGAGGTTGATCGACCACTTCAACTTCAACACACATGGTCTTCCCTCCTAACTGCATGGGAAAAGAAGGAATGATTCCATGTGGTCTGAATGAACGACCGTCGAAAGATGTAAGAAGAGCAGGTGACGAAGAAAAAACGGGTTGGCCTATGGCCTTCCAACATGCCAACAAAATCACGCATGTCGAGGCACCCTCATCAGCCACCATGCAAAAAATATTCTGAGTAAAATATTTTGTGGGATGAGCCACTACTATCTGAAATGCGACATGGTATGGGAGACAAGGCTTTAAGTCGGTCATATCAATCATGATAGTTCTTGGATTACATGTCTCAACAGATCCTAAGGTAGCTAGAAGAGCCTTTCTCTGTGAAGGACAGCTCTGGAGGACTTCCAAAGAAGACATTGTGCAAGGGGTTTGTGACAAATCCTCCACCACAGAGTAATTCTAGGCGGCCCTCACATTTGGAATGTGTGAATCCTTTTTGAACGCCCCTTTCAAGATGCATGTCATTATCTCGCCCATCGTTCTCTCAATCTAGGTAGGAATGAATGGGTTCTCGGCCTCTTTACCCTTCTCATAAATGTTTGGCATTCCATAATCATGTGTCCTAGTAGCTATATGAGCATCACCTTTCAACATATATGCATTTGAAGTTGAGGGATTTCTAGATGACAAAGGGGTTCCCTGACTGCCCCCATCCGTGTTCGCAGAGGCTTGAGTTGAATTTTTCCCATGAGGAAATGGGTTCATTAACACTGCAGGCTGTTATTGTGCCAATAACTTTTGGGACTCTGCGAGTCGAGGGAACAGATGAGTTGGGTGGTATTTTGCGCAAAGGTTGCACAGATACTTAGACTTCTTTCTCTCTATGTTTCCCTCACCAACATTATTGGTGGGTTTCTTATCCCCCTTACCCTTGTTTCATTTTTTTTTCTTCCCTTCATCCTGTTGGTTGGCCTTTGGGTTTGTCTATTTCACGTTGTGTACATCCGATGTCTGAGTAGGGGGAGTAGCCGAACTAGAAGTTTGGCTGGCCATTGTCTGCTATATCGACAATTGATGCAATTAGTTTGGCAGTGGATCAGTGGGATTCGATTGTGCTGAACCAACAATATCGTCAGCATGTGGTCCAGACTTATGTCTAGTCTTATCAAGAATAGACCATGGTGCATCTGGTAAAACTTCGTAAAGAAAACCAGAAAGAGAGTAAATCATCTCTAGCTTTTGAGCTCTCATTATTGCTTCTTCCTTCGAAAAGACCCCCGACGTTGCTACGTCCTTGAATAACTGGGCTACCAAAGAGTTAAGGAACCATTCCAGCAGGAATGCTGGTGGAACGGGTACTTTAATCAAACTCTTCCAGTGCCTCCATTCTCGAATGTGATCAGAGATATGGTCGGCCTTTGTCTTCTCAAAATTGGCCAGTAGTTCGGTGCCAGCATTTTATCTCACAAGTAATTGAAAGTGATTTAAGAAAACCATTGCCAATTCACCAAAAGTAGAGTATCTTGAGCGGTCGAGCTCGATGTACCATTTCGTGGCACTCCTAATAAGAGTGCGTTGAAACAGACGCAACTGGACGGATTCATCTCTCAAAGAGTTGGATGAGCACCATAAGTGAAAGGTAGTCACATGATCACCTGGATCTTCATCAAGCTTGCCTTCAAACTTTGGAATGTTCAAGGGCAACTTGGTTGGCATAGCAGGCCAACGTGGATCATCACATATTGGGTCGTTCAATAATATTGACAAGTCTGGCAAATGAAAAGTTGCCAGAAATGGTAGCTTAGGTTGTTGAGTATGTACAAGAGGATAAGAGCCTGGGATTTGGCTAGCACGAGGTTGCCAGGAAAAGTTAGGTTGTTGTCTTGGGTTCTAGTAAAAACCATGGCCTAGGCCGACATTCAGATGTTTCTCTTGTTGAGAAGTCATCGACTGAATCCCATAGTAGAATGTTGAGGGTTGAGAAGGGATTTCTCCTGGTGTAGTGTTCCAAAGGTTTTGGAAAGGGTTACCCCCTACTGATCCGATGGGAATGGGTCCTGAGCCTTGCCTGAGGTTCCATTTCCCATGGAAGGGGTTGCCCCTGGTCGACATCCCTGATGAGGGAACTGATCCCTACCATGGATTCCAAGGTCCTTGAAAATTGTGTTCCCTCTGTGCAAGAATAGTACCCTGCGTAGGATTTTGTGATCCAAAACCAGGGTTGCCCCAGGCTGAGATGGCAGCTCATGAGAATGCGTTGTTACCAAATGCACCAAACAAAGAGAACGAAAAAGAACCCACCGGTGTGGTACTAGAAGAAGGTCTTTAACTACCTGCTCTGAACAAGCTGTAGTTCATATTCAACCAGGAGGGTTACTAAGAAGTACTGCCACGCGAAGGGGACGACGGAGGTATATGACCCTTTCAGAGAAACCTTTGAGACCCCTGCCCCCAGACCCATGGTATGAAGGGTGGAGTAGGTGAGGATTGAGTTCATTTCAAAGTTGGGCATACCATATGAAAACAAAGGGCCCGTCGAACTCTGCATAAACGGTGCAGTGTTCGCCGCCATGGACGGAATTAGACCACTGCCCAAGGTAGAGGTGGCCAAGATCATGTTGGCCTGGACCTGCGAAGGTGAGTTAGGAGGCAGAATGCTCCCAATTGTGGCAGTCGTAGATGGAGTATGAGGATTCCCTAAAGAACTAGCATCATTTTCTTCCATCGTTGCTTGCAGGACTATTTGGCGCTCGTGATGTGTTACCCTTGGGGGGGCAAGTTGTATCAAAAGTGGCGTCGACAAGTCAGTGATCGGAGGGTTATATAGACCGAGAGCTTCTACTCCAAGGTCTAAAATAGTCGGTTCCTCCAGAAACAAATGTTCTGCTCTTGGAGTTGGCTCGGGTACAGTTTCCTATGGCCTGATCGCCTCAAAATACCCTTGCTACTCTAGTCTTCTCCTTCGCGGTGGTAGTGGTGGCTCCAAGTTAACCGGCGGTAGGCCCAAGAGCCTTCATGACCAATGGAGCTCTTGATATTCCACTATGGGAGAAGATCAATGACACACTAGGGCTTTCTAAGGTTGAAGACAAAAACACTCACTAGAAAATTTCCTAGAGATAAAGCAATCAAACCACTACAAGTAGTTGGAAGAACAGTTACACCAACCAATACTAAAGAAAATTACCGGTGCAAGTGAAACTCCAATACGGAAGCACCCTTCAGTTATACTCTACAAAGCGTGGCCTGATGTCTGCCCTAGGTACCACAGTATACCCCTGTAGTCACCTGTGTAAGTCCCTAAAGTAAAGGAAAATAGGTTGTCATCTCATGAAAAACTACCAGGTAGGTACAGTCGACAATCGAGTGAACCGCAATATGCAGGGAATCAACCCCAAAACCTATTGAGGGTATAGAAATCAAGTGTTTCGGAAGACAACTGAGGACCTCGAACGGATTTGAGACCCATGAAGCTTTGTGGCAAATGCAATCAACGTAATCCCAAGATAAGTCCTCTATATGTGTTCCTCCGCTACGATTGGTCCGGATTTGGAGGGGTTATCTCCGCTACCTTTCTGCATGTGACCTCATGTTTAGCCCCTTTGTTAGAGGGGGGTCCTATATAGTTTCCATGTAACTGGACTTTTTCACTCCCTAGCATAGACTCCTATGTTTGTTTTGTAGCCTTGAAGAGTTTCCTCTCCAACCTAAATCAAGGCTCTAGCCTAATCTAGTTAATGGACCCTACAAACACAAAGTCTAATAAATTTTAATTAAGCGTTGATTTTAAGTGGTTTTTCTTAATTCAAAGGAACGAAAATGAAACTGGTGATGTTTTTTAAGAGACTAAAGAGAAGAACAAATGTTGGAAACAAAATTACTTCTTTTTCAACAAACAAAGATTTGCAAATTGAACACTCTTTAACCAACTTTCCTAACTAACTTTTCTCTCTAATATCATTTAAATGAAAAACTCAAAAATGAATTTTGCTCGACTGCGAGCTACTTAAAGTCCTAAGTATTCAGTAAAGAACTTAAGAAAGCACTCTTCTTCTTGAAAAAACAACTAACCTAACTACTTAACAAACCAACAAACTGAAATTCTTTTTTCTTATGCTCCAAAATAAGAAACTTGAAAATGAATTCTTTTCTTTTCTTCTAAAGCAAGTAAAAAGGGAAATCAATGACAAGACAAGACCCAAGAAACTAACTTAAGGCCTACTGCAGATTGCAGGGAGTAACTGAAAAAACCACTAAGGCTGAGACAGAAAAGACTCACAGACTAATCACAAAATCCCTTTCAATGAAAACACAAACAATCATTAAAATATAAAGAAATTGACGTCAAACCTAGGCTCAAAGAGTGTAACTATAGAGACCAGGATGAAATCAAGAAACCCCTGAGAAGTCAGACTTCAATCAGGGGAGAGGATGACTGCCTCTCCTTAACAAAAGGCTTCTTGACACAAGCATGCTACTGAAACTTAAGAAACCTGCGTATGTACGTGGGCTATCCAAAGGTAGGGTGTGTATGTACGTGGGAAGACCTTCTGCAGGTCACGTACACCTCTATAACTCCTTAAAAAAAAAAAAAACAATTTAAGGAACAAGGCAGGGAATACTGGTATGGAAGACTAGAATCCCTTAAAGACACAGTAACTTACAGAGAACTCAAAGAGGTAATTAAACCAATTAAAACACCCAAAAAAATCCCCAAAAAACCCTAGAGGCTCCCCAGTATGGTCGCCAATTCTTCTATAGTGGGAGAACCCCCCTACAGACTACACTAGGGTTCTAATGTGTAGGCAGAGTTAACTATCTAAAGTCTCCTACTTTTAACAACTATCCCGACAACACCCCACATTTATGCATAAAATACAAAGTATAGGGATCTGGTAGTCCTACCTTAAACTCTGCATCCGGTGTCGATCCCTTTGCGCCCGGTCGTTTCTCGAATGAAAATATCCTCCCAAGGCTGACCCGCATTCACCAAAAGACAAATAAGAAACTACGAACATGCATTCTATATATGAATTAGTGGGTTAGATGTCATAACAAAATGTAAATCAAACATAAAGATTGAACACATCATGTGGCGGGATGACAAAAGTACTTCTTTATATTAATCTCACAAAGTCACTTACAAAATGAGATCAGTGACTGCTCCTCGAACCCGGTCCTGGGATCCTCTTCACCAAGATCCAACTACTTCCATGTATCCTTATTATCTCATACTTCTCTCTAGAGAATGGGCATAGGCTTATGGATGAGGAAAAAGGACAAGAATAAGTAATTCTGGCTCAAAACTCACAATGTGGCTGCAAATTCTTGGGGCAAGGGGGAATAGAAAAATGGGCAGAGTTTCATTGTTTCTATGTTTCTCCTTGGAATGAGACCCCAAAACCTCTTTTTATATGCCAAAAAGATGGTTATTCGGTTGGGTGATGGGCTATAGGCAGTCAATTGGTTAGGAAACCACCCAATAGCCCGTAATCTTAACGAATCCCTTGCAACTTTTTATTTTTTGAAACTTTTATGAGTATACATGGGCTGTAGTGGTGCAGCTAGCATACGTACGTGGGAAGTAGTGGTGAAGCTAGCATACATATGCGGTAGTAGTGGTGCAGGGCACGTACATCTTCAAAAATTTGTTTTTTAAGAAGAGTTATTCAGTATTGGCTTGGAAAAAATAGTAAGTAAGATGGCCTGCTTCTAGGTATGCATGTCTGGTGCAAATTAAGGCTATAACACTGGGGGAAACTAGAATCAAGGAAACCAGAACCCCCAAGGGTGTAACAACAACAAAATACCAGGGAAGAACAAAAACAATCTCTGAACTAACTTCCCTTTCTCTCTATGTGGTGAGTACGGGAATTATACTCACCATTGCCCCCAAATTTCTGACTTCAAACAGATGAAAGAATCCATGAAGATGCAACGCCCTCTAGGACTGCCTTCCCCTTAGCAGGCCCCACAACATTATTTGCAACCACCACCTCCGACTGTTTTGAAAAAACCTATTCCACACTAAGGTGTGATGAATACCCAACATAAGATAATCCCCGCCCCACCACAAATGGGGTAGTATAAAAAACCAGGTCCCCATCAACCCGAAAATCTAGTTGATCGCAGTATCCTCCTTACCAACAAAGAAGAGATTCTTCTGCAAACATGCAACCGTCAATACAGCATGCCTCCCGAATCTACCCCAACCACAACAGAAACAACTCCAGCTACAATAGGACAACCATTGATGATTCCACGCCCTAACACTGAACCAAACCCCCGTATACCTCATGTGTGGTTATGACGGAGTGTACATAACCCTCATGCTAGGGAAACACATAACTACAACTTGGTCAATGACTTATCATAGTCTCTTGGAACCATGTCTATATTGGAAGTCGTCCAAACCTGTCCATCTAAGAAAAAATCCTTGCTTTCCGCCTTGGGGGCAGTTGACCCTGCCGACACTCGACTCATCACCTTTGATCTAGATAGTGGAGAACCATGCCTCCCCACCTTGGTATCTTTTCAGATACCTTTTAATATCCATAACATCAAAGTTCATTGGTGTATCATCGATGAAGGTGCATCCATATGCATCATGTCCGAAGTAGTATGGAAAAAACTTGGCTCACCTGAGCTAGTACCATATGCCATCACCCTAAGAGCTTACGATGGTCGCCCATCGTCCCTCAAAGGGCTCTTCCAAAATGTCCCTGTAGAAATTGGGGGAAAAACCATCCTCATCGATATTGAATTTATCGACGCCCCACTTGATTACAATATCTTGTTCAGACATAGCTACATGTATGCTATGAAGGCGGTAGCCTCTTCTATGTTTTGAATGATGATGTTCCCCCACAACGAGAAAATCATCGTCGTCGACCAACTTACACATTACGAGCCTAATCATTTTTCCAACATTGATAACATTCTCTCCCTTGTTTGCACTAGCTCAGATGATTTTTCGGTCATCAAAATGGGCCCTGGAATATTCAAAGACCCATCCTTGTTGGGGGCATATCATGGAGCACCACCTCTCCTACACCCTACTATTTCAGCGCAAGTGTGTTTAGTTTCCTCGAACTGAATAAATATCAAATAAAATACTCCTCTCACTGAAGTACCTCCCCACATCGAAGTTCCACCAGTAGAAGAACTATTCCCTCAAAAGTTCCCTGAGAATCCCACTGCACCGCTTGTCCCAGATTCCCTTTTTCTACCCCCACTTAGAGTCCAATAATTCCAAGTAGCTGCTAATCTCACCTTCCAACCATGTTTCTTGTCATCCCTGTATGGTATCTCCATCCACCCGCTATGGTTCCTACACCATCTCTCCCTCCTTAGACAGAGGGATTACCGATGCAGTTCCCAGTAAATTACCCTACCACACCACCCTCTCCTCCAACTAGCAGAAACACCAGCACCACTGGGGGAATATGAAATAAGAATGAGCCCACATCTCCACTTCCTCCTTGATATCAGCCTCCTTGCACACTTTGCAAAAGAGAAGGACACCCCACTAACCGATGTCCTACTCTTCCCAAGTTATGCAATCTGATCCAACTCCCTAGAGCAACCACATTGCTTCCCACTCCACCAAGTACATCCACTAGTACTATGGAGTCCTCAACAACATGCAATAAAGGGTTGCAAACCAAATTCATTTGTGCCATCTATTCTGAATATGGCCACTACACTCATCATTTCCCAGCTCTACCTCAATTTCTCCAAACCTTAGCCGCAATACACCACACATCTCTACCTAAGACCCCTCAGGAAATCCCTACTAATGCTCACATTACTGATATTCATTATGTATCTTAGTTATCCCCCGAGCGGATGAGATGTCCTTGTGCTCTCTGTGACTCACTTTCTCATTTCACATACTAGTGTTCTTTGATTATTGAAAATCGAGGTCGTCACTCAACCCAGATTCAACCTTCTTCAATCATCTCACCACTCGTGATGCAAGTTAATCCCATCATCCACTCTCCATATAATTTCAATGTCTCCTCCCCTGAACCCGATTCACTCCCCATCCTTCCATGGTTCACATTTCGATTGTATGAGGATATTCCCCCGAATCCTTCCAATTCTCCAGAAAATTTCCCACAGGAGATATTTCCCCCCACCGCAATTTATCACCCATAGTGTCTTGACATTTGGTTTATGTCCAACGAAACATCACACCCCATACATGATACCACTTCCACATGCTCATCCCTTGAGGCCAATGACACTTCTCCATTGACATTTCTCCCTACTATCCTCCATGATCCTCTATATTAATGCATTTTTCACTACGATGAAGATATCTTGGAGGAACTAGTTATCCATGATTTCCCTTGGAACGTGCTCCATCATCAAGCACTTTTCCTCTCACAAGAGGCCTTTCACCCCCCTATCCAAGCCTCCATATGTGCAATTGAAACCAAGTATTTTATTCTTTCGGGGCATATAGATTGGTTCAACAACCCTATCCCTGCCCTAGATTATTTTGAGGAAGGAAACATGGCCAACATATCCCCCACCGTCAAAATTGACATTTCCATTAAACTTGACATCATAGAATAAATCACCATTGGCACTGCATGCTCCCCTGAATAAATTATTTCTTACAAAGCTCTATTTTAGGAATGCCAGGATATTTTTTCCTAGTCATATACGGAGATGCCTGGCCTCGATCCTTCCATAATCGAACATCGAAGTGACACATGGCTAGATGTCGCCCCATTTCATCAAAATCAACGCCCCCTTTACCCATCCAAAGTTGTGTCTATGAAAGACGAAATTGACAAGTTACATGTTGTTGGTTTCATTTATCCCATTACATACACTTCTTGGGTCTCCAACCTCGTCCCCATTAACAAAAAACAAGGGACTATTTGTGTCTTCACAGACTTTCATGACCTCAACCACACTTGTCCCAAAGACAAATTCCCAACCCCTTTCATCTTCCAAATAATCGATGATTGTGTTGGCCACGAAGCACTTTCCTTTATGGATGGGTTCTCTGGCTACAACCAAATTCAAATCCATCAAGCAGATTAGTACAAAACCACTTTTACTACCCCTTGGGGTACCCTTGCTTATCACATCATGCATTTTGGACTAAAAAATGCCAGTGATACATTCCAATGGGCCATGATCTACATTTTTCATGATCTTGCATGCATCATCCTTGCTTATTCGGACGACCTCACTACTCGATCCAAAAAGTGAACCCAACATTTAGACATCTTACACATCATTTTCCAATGATGTCGCCAATATAATATTCACTTGAACCCCCTCAAGTGTGTATTTTGTGTCACTATCGGGCGTCTCCTTGGGTTCATTGTTTCTCAACATGGAATCACTGTGGACCCCCTCAAGTTCCAATCTATCACAAAGATTCCACCACCACGGAATTTACACCAACTACATAGCTTGCAAGGAAAATCCAATTTTCTACATCGCTTTGTTCCAGACTACACCACTCGTGCACATGGTTTTCTCCTCTTACTGCGTCACGATATCCCATTTCGATGGGAAGAACATGCTCAATCAACTTTTGATGATTTAAAATCATCCCTATTCAATGCCCCTTTAATTAGTCCCCTAGACTATGATAACGATTACATCCTCTACTTATCAACCTCAATTGTCTCAGTAGTAGGAGTCCTCATCCAATTAGGGGATGATGGGTGTGAACATGTCATTTACTACATTAGTAAAAACCTTTCATGGCCACCCTTGAAGTATAATCATGATGAGAAACTCGCACTCGTAGTTGTCCTCGCAGTCCAAAAACTGTTACATTATATCCTACTTCAAACTACCAAGGTCATCGCAGAATCCAACCCCATGAAATACTTGCTTAGTCGATGGTAGATTAATGGAAAATTTTCTCAATGGATCATTGTCCTCCAGGGATACAATCTAGAGTTCTCTACTCCCAAAAGCAAGAAATATCTCGTCCTAGCCGAACTCATTACAACTTTTCCCTTAGACGCTCAAGCTTCCCCCATAAATGATGATTTCCCTAATGAACACCTCTTCTTCATCCCCTCAATACATCCTCATCAGATATGTTCTCTATCGATGTGCATTCGACACTATTCTTCATCGGTGTCTTACCATCGATGAAGCTGATAGAGTCTTGAATGATTTCCACAATGGCACTTGCGGTGGTCACCTATCAAGTATTTCCATAGCAGAAAAAATCATTTGAGCAGGGTACTTCTGGACCACTTTGTTTCATTATTGCATCCACACTGTCAAGCGATGTGACAAATGACATCTTTATGCAAACAAAGCACGAGCACTACCAGCTCTTCTACATCCAATCATCATAGTCAGCCCCTTCTGCAAATGGGGCATCGACTTCATGAATTTCCATCCTCCATCCAGTAATGGACACAAGTACATTATCTTGGCAATAGATTAATTTATCAAATGGTTCGAGGCCATGCCCACATTTAACAACACCATTGACATAACAACACATTTTTTCTTCAAACACATTATTACCCGGTTCGAAGTACCACTACATCTAGTGTCTGATCATGGTAAGCACTTTGAGAATGAGATCTTTGCGGGACTCTTCTTGAAGTTAGGCTTCTCTCCCACGAGTTTTCCTCCCCATACTACCCTCAGTCCAATGAATGGGTTGAGGTTGTCAATAAAGTCCTCAAAATAATGCTACAATGTATCATCAACAAACATAAGACCAACTGGAATCACATGTTGTTTTCTTATTTATCGGCTTATCACATGGGAGTCAAAACTGCCATTGGTTTTACATCATTCCACCTCGTCCATGGGATTGAATCCACCCTCCCTATCTAGTGAGAAATCCTCACGTTACACACTGCCATTGAGCTATTACCTGACATTGCTCCAATGGATCAGCACCTACTGACCTTAGAGTCGCTTGATGAATATTTTCGATCTTCATTACAACACAATGAGGCAGCTAAAAAATGTCCAAAGCCACCTTCGACCACCATGTCAGCCTTCGCTCATTCAACGGAGGAGATCTTTTGTTATCCTACAATATTTCCCATGAGACTCTCGACCATGGGAAATTTGAGTCATTATGGCATGGACCCTACATTGTCCAACACTACCTCACTAAAGGTGCCTACATATTGGCCTGTCCAGAAGGATACCCTCTCAAAGAACCTGTCAACAGGTTGTACTTAAAGAGGTTTTACACCTAAGCATAGCCTCCCTAGCTTAGGTTTCTCTTTATACACATTTGTAGAGTTTTTAGTCTTCTTTATTGCCACCACTCCTCATGTCTTATCTATCATCCTTGTTATTAAAAAATGCATCATCCATCAACCTACCACATCGGTTATTCTAACGGTGCCAACTATCGTTCACGAACCCCAAGTATCCCAAGTCCATGTACTCATTATCTATGAGTGTGTTCATTTTGTTAAGCCTCTGGCATAGTTTAACCCCATTTCTAGTCATCCCCCTGACGCTAGATTTAGTTTTACGGTTGCTTCCAGTCATCCTTTAAAATTCCCCAAACAAGGGTAGTCTTGAGTCTCATAGCATCTTGACTTCATTCATGTTACCCGTCAGTACCTAATGTCACCTATTAATCAATAGATTTCACAAAGAACTTTTACTTCTTGGAGTCGTGTCTCCTTTCCTGTCGACATCAACACATTTTCCAGAAGGGTGACAATATCTTGACTCTCATTACGTTTTCAATGAGGAGTCTCAGACGACATAGAGAGAATAATCATTTCTCTCTAATTTCGTTGACCCCCATAACATTTGAATTCAACAAACTCTCATTTTATGGTGGGTCTTATGATGCGACTATTGCAATTGTTTCTAACCATTTGAAGACCTATGAATTCATTAAGCCATCAATGCCTACGATTCATTGACATTTCTTACAGTCGTCCTTGCCTCACTTCAGATTTTGTTCACCATTCAAAACTGTCATTTTTCGTTATCACCTATCCCTAAGGGTGTTGTAGTTATCTACATCAACATACTTCTTCAGTTACAGTCTCACATTTTGGTTTCATGACAGGAGCATGCGGCATGCCTGCCTTGTTTGTACACAATTTTTTTTTCTCCCTAGAGAAAGGTTTGGGTCCCACAGTTTTCCCTCTCCCTACGACAGATTGCTCTTGCAGTTCCTCTCTTTACTCTTCATTAAAATGACACTCTCAACAAAAGAAACATTGATGTATTTCATCTATATGTATGTTCCTAACCTCACACACAAGGGGGAATCTGTTATAACTGAAAAATCGTCTGCAACTTTGCACATAATCGTTAATGAAAAATATCAATGCCAACAAAAATTAGTCCACTTACAACAACAAAATTCATCCATAAGGAAAAAAAACTATATAATTGGGTCAAAACTTGAAGTGCACAGATCCACCAAAGGAGGCATGTGCATAGTGTGTAGCATGTGTGGGAAAACACAACCCTCAGCGCGCACTATGTGCAAAATGCGCGACTTTCTACGACAAAATCCACACACTTCCATGAATGATGCATTTATGAATCTTGTAGGCCCCTCAACCACTTCTAGTCCAACCCCCAAAGCAATTTGACACTCATATCTGAGGGAAATATAGCTTGGAGGCTAGTCAAGGGCTAGAGAGTGCCCTAAAAGACCCCGTGTTCACACTATGAACCAATTAAATTTTTCCATGAATGTGTGCTATAAATAAGAGCCATGGTTGTGCTAAGAAACCAAAATCTTCAAGCTATTGTTATGCTGCAATAATTCTTCCTTGAGAATCCTCTTTTCTCTTTGAATCCTTCAAGCACCATTGCAATAGGCCATTCCACTCATGTCTTGAAGGAATAAGCATTGTTTTTCTTCACTATTTGTCATTTTTTCCATTGTATGAAGAGAAGAGCTCTCAATTAGGGAACTCAAGAGCCCTCCCAAGGAGGAAGAGGGGACTCATAAGTCCCTTCCTTTCTCTACGATGTTTTTCCTACTAATCTATTGATCCATTGGTAGCAATATGTTGGTCATTGTTTGATTTTCATGGTTCTAAGTTTCTCAAGCTTTCTAACATTTATTTTTTTGTTGCTTTTAGTTGTATTTCTCTATTTTCATATGTGTTTGTTTTGTCTAACCCACTCACAAAATTCTATCTTGTCTAGCAGGCTTGTCTCGACATGCAAGTGTTGTTGTTTTGCTCACCCAAGTGACAAAACCAACACAACAACCTCAAAAGGCCATATTGGCTTATTATGACAATGATTTTTCATATGTAATGATAGGTAGACATCATACATTTCAAGTTGTATTGAATGCCCCTGGTCCTATGTCTAGCGAAAGAAGGGATAATTTTTAATTGGGCATAGATGTTGAACGACAATATCTTATGCAACGTTAATTAAGTTAACATCAACAAAAGACCAGGTTTTTATATGCTAGATTATTCTATTGATTCCATTTTCTCTTCTATTTCCTTTGTGGGAATGAACTGGACTTGGAACCATGATCTCCCACCCATACACATCTATTGTTTTGAGCTGTGGAAGTGCAACTATAATTTTTTTTTTTATGAAATTTGTTGAATTTATGGCTCCACTCTTTGATCCAAGTGGATATCGGTGGCCACCCACCTATTCCACTGGCTCCAAGAACAATTTCCATTTTGGAAATTTTTTCCTAGTTTTTCAGGTCCTAAACTTCTGGGGCCATTTTGAGGCCCTAAACAATATTTTTTGGGCCTGCCATAGACACATGGTAGGATTTAACCAAAGTGTGATGATAACATGTGTATTCCTTTGATAATTCTTTCCAACAATATATTGTGTACCTAAAACGAATATTGTATGCAAAATTTACGTCCACGAAAAGTCGATGTACCAACTTACCCCATCAGGGCCCACATGACTTTTTCCAATTCCTCTCCTAGGGTTAGGTTTTTGGATGTTTAGGGTTTTCTAATTTATGATTTACGTTAAAAATGCCTTTGGATCCTCATTGTAACCATATCTGGTGAATGAGCTTAGCCAACACATCTCTTCTCAGAGATAAGCTACCACCATTCTAGCTAGCTTGTGTGCTTTTGCATTTTACAATCTTTTATATTTCAGACAGTCATTAATAGAATCAAATCTTTACTATATTACTGTCCTTTTCATATCTCTGTTTTATTCTTTGTTATATCTATGTTATATCTCTTCCTTCATATCGTTCCTAAAATAATCTAGATCAGTGGTATTAGAGCGATTTGCTCCTTTTCATCCTTAGTGCATGTCCCTAATGGGGTCCCGGTATAGAGAGTTGGGTCTCGAGCTTGTATCTCTTGAGGAAAACCTCTCTCACACACCCAAGCAACCTTCCATGGTAGAATAAAAGAGGAACGATGGGACATGGGATCCTTTCAAGCTGTTTCTCGAGGAATCCCTCACGTGATAGAGGAATGAGATGATGGATAATTTCACCCATATCCTTCGACATTTGTCGGAAACAATGGAGGCACCTTCAACCAGAAATCACTTTAGAGTTTGACACCATTCAAGGTACAATTTAAATTTGATATTCCTTTATTTTAAAGATAGATAGATGCTTATGATTTGGAAAAATGATTAAATATGCTAAAGGGTTATTTCTTTGTCCACAATTTTTCTTAGAGTGAAAATATCACCTTTGCGCTCCTTAAGGCCCTTCCCCATGTTAGATATTGGTGGGAGAATTACTACGAGAAACATGTCGAGGATGAGTATGGAATTTTTGGGCCAAGACCCACTTGGGAGGATTTTTTTTATTCCCTCAAGGAGCAATATTATTGTGTTGGAAGTTATGATGACCAGTACATGAGATGGACCACACTGCACCAAGAGAGAGGCCAAATGGTGTTGGAGTTCACAAATACTTTCCATACCTTGCACACCAAGCTGGGTATTAAAGATTCTGAGTGGAATCTAGTCCTAAAATACCATGGGGCTCTACACAGTTACATCCAAACCAAAATGAATTTTCTGGACATCTCGTCATTGGGAGTCCCTTATCTATATGTTTTCAAAATCTAGCAGAAATTGAAGAAAAAAAAAAGCGGGAGTTCAGGCATGCAAATACACAACAAACAAAGTATGTTAAGAGTGGCCCTAACTCCCAATCCAAAGGATGGATCAAGGATGACGAACCCGAGGATAACCAACCCAAGACACCAACAAACAAGGGTAATGGGAAGTCAAATAAAGACACTAGAAAATGGTGCAAGTTTCACAAAATCATTTGACACAATACTGATGAATGTTGCTCCAAACTTATTTTTTAGCTGAGACAAAATCCCCAGGGTCATATGCTAACTCAGACTCTAATTCCGAGCCAAAAAAGAGAAGGAATATCATTGATGTAGAACCTAGTATCACCATCTCTACCACAAAATTCCATCTAGAGGAACCAGAGGAGCCTGAAGAAAGGGAACATATTTTCCACTGACAGATGTGGGTGAAGGGAACCCCACTCCATTTCATTGTTGACAGCAGTAGCCAGAAGAACTTGATCTCAACAAATGTTTTCAAGAGGTTTAACTTGACAATGACGCAACATCCTTAGCCATACACCATCGGTTGGCTCAACTAGGGACATGAAATTCGCGACATCCAACAATGTCACCTGCACTACATCATCAAACCCTTCAAAAACGAGGTATTGTGTGATGTTTCCCCAATTGATTTTTTTTTTTATGTTTTTCTAAGAAAACCATATATATGGAAGTGTAATGTTGTTTATGAAACTAGGCCTCATAGTGTCATTATTACTTTGGGACATCAACTCTATAGGGTACTGAAGGAAGTTCTCAAAGTTCTCAAATCAGTTCACAAAGTTCTCAAATAGTGTCTACGAAGCAGTGAAGAGAGGCGGTTCCTCAAACAGAGAGATTTTTCCGCTGTATGGTTCGATTGGAAGGTGAACAAAAGGTCACTAAAACCACCAAAATCTTTGCACGAGATCTCTCTTCCCAGCAACAATAGGTGGACAAAATAGTCAAAGAGTACAAAGACATATTCGCATCACCTACTAGGGTGCCTGTGGACTATCAGGTAAAGCACTCAATTTATATGACACTTGTTTATCCTCTACCTAATAACCTTGTATATAGGAGTTTTTTAATCGAGAATGAAGAAATCAAATTCCAAATATAAGAGTTAATTATGAAGGGCCACATTAGACCGAGATCCTCACCTTACGGAAGCCCAATTTTTCTAGTACAAAATAAGGACGGTACATGGTGACTTTTTATTGATTGCAAATCCCTGAACAAGATCACAGTCAAGAACTAGTATCCAATTCCATGGATTTATGATATTCTCGATCATCTCAAGGGAGCCAAGTTTTTCAGTAAAATTGATCTGAATTCATGTTACCACCAGGTGTCGATTAAGAAAACTAATGTGTGGAAGACAACCTTCAATTCCAAAGGAGGCCTCTTTGGGTGGTTGTTCATGCCTTTTGTCTTATCTAATTCCTCGGTCACATTCATGTGGATGATGGATGATATATTACATCCATTCACAAACTCCTTTGTAGTTGTGTATTTGGATGACATCCTCATCTTCAACAAAACTTGGGAGGAACATTTGTAGCATATTTAACATGTATTGGGCACCCTATGAAAACACACGTTATATGCCAATTTGGTGAAGTGTTCCTTCGGCATGCATAGAATCCAATATTTTGGATACATCATGGATGAGCAAGGTGTACATGTGGATCTAGCCAAGATCCAAGTCATCCGCGATTGGTTGGCCCCAAAGACAATGACCGAGCTTCGTAACTTCTTAGGCCTTTATAACTTCTACCGACGGCTTGTGTTGGAGTTCTCTTATATCACTTGGTACCTAAGCAAGGTGACCAAGGGTGGTGTGAAGGCCAAGTTTGTGTGGTCTGCACCCCAACATAAATCATTTGAGGATCTAAAAAAATCCACTCTGCTCAACACCAGTCCTCATTCTTCTAGACCTGCAATGGCCATTTGATATTAGTACAAATGCTTCAAATTATTCTATCATTGCAGTCCTCACTCAACATGGGCATCTGGTAGCCTATCACAATGAAATTTTGTCTGATGTTGTTCTAAGATACCCCACTTATGAAAAAGAGAAGTACTCCAATGTGCAAGCATGTTGACAGTGGAAGCATTACATTATGGGGAAGGAAACGATCATCCACATTGATCACAGGCCTCTGTAATTCATGAAGACCCAATGTAAGATACTAAATGGCCGCCATCTGAAGTGGTCCACGTACCTCCAATAATTCCACTTTAATATCAAGTACAAGGAGGGTAGCACCAATCATGTTGCAGATTTCCTCAGTTGAACCCTGGTGGCAGTGATAACCAGAGTTCTCAAATCTTGTGGACATGAGACATCTGGATGGCCACAATTATACAATAATGACTCTGACTTTTATACTTCCTATCAGACATTCAACACAGGAAAAACAGTTCCCAACTTTCATCTCCAGGATGGATTATTTTTCCATTTGAGCCACCTCTATTTTCCTTCAAGCGAGCCTGTAAAGATGATATGGGAAGCTCTTTACAAACATACAACGAGGCATTTTGGTGTAGAAAAAGGCGGTCACGTCTCTAGAAAATCATTTGATGGAAAAAGAAAATGAATTGGAGAGGAAGTTCAATACAAAATATCAACTACATTCAGCTGAAATGAAAAAGGTGAAAGAAAATCATTTGAAATATATGGAAGTGTTGAACATATCATATAGATGGCATATTTCTATCTCTAGACAACAATAAGAAAATATCAATGAATATGAAGAGATAATACAAGAGCTAGAAGAAGAATTGAAGAGTAGTGATAATATAACAAGCATCTCTTGAAGGTAGTGAAGGAAATATCCATCTTGATAAATGAAGAGTTTAGAGAAGGTCAGAATTTTTCTTTCACTGAATTGAATAACATCCAAGATTCTCATGATGAATTAACAAACCCTCAAACTAGGTAAATGAGGAAAAACAAAGTAGACATGCAACCCAAGAAGATTTCGATACAGTGGTAAGTTGGGAAGAAATACAGGAAGATACCCTTGCAGATTTACCTAGGTACAAAAAGAGAGAAAAGGAAAAGACATAATTGATATTAGATAATTGGAAAGAGGCCCATGAAGATCTTGAACAACTGATAAAAATTAGCAATAAATCATGCTTTAGAATATGGAACTTAGTTGACAATATAGTAGGAAAACTGGATATGAATGACATGGATGAACTACACTACGAATCACTAGGAAAGCTGAGAATAGCATAGGTGGAGAAAGATATAGATCAAAGTAAAAAATTAATAGAGTTGATGAATGAGATAAACGAAGGATTCCTCGAAAACAACATCATCAAACCAGTACAGTTGCACACCCTAGTAGACAATTACACCAAACTTCAAAACGACCTCAAGCAAGAAGTGTCAAGAAGATTACTCCATGGAGAGATTCAGATGAAATATGTATAGCTAGAAAAATAAAAGAAATATCAAAGAAATTTGATCTGTAGACTTCTTATAGAGAAAAATTACCTTCGAAATAATCCATCTAAATTTTTTCTAAAGCTCTTATAACTAGTAATTCTAATTGTATGAAGGACAAAAGTATTGAAAATGATAAGATGTAATTGTCATATGAGATGATAACAATTATGGAATGTAAAGGGACTCTCTTATTTTATAAAAGAGATCTCCATAGAGGAATTGAGGAATTTTTCCCATTGTGTATATTGGATGATACTATTATCTCTAATTGAATGAAGAGAAGAAGGAAATTTTGAAGTCATGATTGTTAGCAAATGTGTATGGGACTAATCTGCATATGCATATGTTATATGCGTTTCTTGAATTCTTGTCATATGAACTATTTCTATGTATAGCATTTGATATGCTTATGCCTTTGTGATTTATAATGGATATAGTGGTGGTGTTGTAGGTCTTGTCTGCAAGTATTTGTGATTGAATCTGTGGATTTATTGTTTTGATATATTGTTGATTGATATGAACTAATTCTATTGTAAATGATATTATTTCAAATTGTATCCATATTATTATATTTTCTCATGATGAGGATAAGATAAAATTGGATAGGTTAGCATTAGACTATATAGTTAGTTTTAATTCTCTTATAAGTAGTTTAATTCAACTCTAACAATAATTCTTTGGAGGACAATCTATCCTCATAATTTTAATTAACAAACCCTTAAGTGGAAACTAGTCCACATATTGGTCATAATTTTCCATCCCAAATGAGAATGAGCTTAATTTGGGCTTATCATCAGGCATCTTCCCTTACCTAATTGACATTCCATTTGGACCCTTCAACACCTAGTGCTAAAAAATGCTATTAGTACCTATATACTTAGTTAGAGGAAGAGGATTCCCTTAACAAGTGGTTCAAGGTGCCATTCATGGCCCCAAAATCCTATAAGATTCCTTTAGGGCCTAACTATTGGGTTTCCCCCCCTGACGATATCAAGATATAGAGACTCATTATAACAACCTAGTTTTGAACCGCAATGTAGCATCGTATATTGGTAAATATTATGAATGGTTAGGGGACAAGCGATGTAATATGTAAATATTGTACATTGAAAATAATAAAATGAAACACATCATCCGTTGTTAAATGGGTAAGGACTAGAGTAAAGGGGGACTATGATTCCACAAGAGAGGGGGATTAATGGGGGTTTGAGGGGTTTTTGCATGCCTTGAGTCTTAAGCCACCTTCATTAATCAGTTTGAATTTTAGCCATTTATCCCTTTGACTTATTCAACATTCAATCATTGAATTCATGAAAGAGGGTGGGTGAGAAAGTAATCATATTCAGTTATGACATCATGGGTTGAGTGCAATCATCCTTGGAGAGGAGAGAAAGTGTCAAGAAATCTTGGGAGAAGAAGAAAAACAAGTAAGAAGAAGAGGATTTGTTTTTTATAACTAGTAAGAAGAAGATGAGTTTTTGTTTACAGCTAGTAAGAAAAGAGGAAAAACAAAGATACGTACTGGAAAATAGTGGCCATCCATACTGTCTATTGAAGGCAGCTTGTTGAAACTAGTGATTATTATGAGAATGAGGTCGTTATTCTTGTGAGTGATTACTGGTGAGAAACTATGTGAAGATCTTGTGTAAATGTTGTTGTGATCACTCATGTTGCAATGAGATTTCTTGAAGCCCCCAAGAGAGAGATTCTTGGTTGGTCTATATTGGATTCTTGGAGGGGATGGATATTTTCTGAGGGGCTACAGTGTAGAGAAGGAAATCCCATCCCTTGGATTGTGTGGATTGAGGGGGAAGAGATATGGATATTTGGAATTGTTGTAGGAGTAATATCACTATATTTTACTAAATTTTGAGCTATTACAGTGGATTGTAGACACCTATAGGGGGATGTCTGTTCTTGTGGACTCATAGCCCTGGCTTGGGAGTGACCTGTTGTTGAGACAATTGGAACAACAAAGTTTTTGGTTGGGTGGAACGTCTATTGTCTATAGTTGGTTGTGTAAAACATATTAAATGATAAGTGTTGTGATCATTGTGTCATTTACAATTTTAATGCTATGACCAAATGTTGCATTTACTTTGTATTTTATATGTATGAATGGAATTGTCTTTGTTTAATCAATTGCATTCACATTTTAAAATTTAATGATATTATCATGAGAGTGTATTTCATGCTACACATATTTTCCTCAATTGAAATCAATATGTTAGATATCATTTTCGAGATTAACTATGTAGAGTAAGTCATTAATCTATGACCCATATCCATGAGTATTAGTCACAACTGACCAATAATTCTCATGATTTGAATAGTCCACTTAGCACTCATTACATTGGGTGATGCTCATAGGGGTGAAGAAGTGGGATTGAAACCAATGAAATCAATTGCAAGAACTTCTGGGGCTTGCACCCAATAACTAAGACTTCCCAAGTGGTCACCCATCCCAAGATGCCTATGATTCAAGCGCACTTAACTGTGGATTTTCCCCCACAATCGAGCACACTTAACTTTCTATCCCATTTGCAAAACCTTAGCAAGTATTGTGCCTTATGAACTATCCAGTTAGAGCTCCCTTCATTCTTATTATTTAGGCATATAGGGGCTTCCGCAGTGCAACATATTAGATATCGTTTTTTGGGATTAACTATGTAGAGTAAGTCATTAATCTATTACCCATATCCATGAGTATTAGTTGCAATTGACCAATAATTCTCATGATTTGAATAGTCCACTTAACACTCATTGCATCAAGTGATTCTCACAGGGGTGAAGAAGTGGGATTGAAACTAGCGAAATGAATCACATAGCATCAACCATCACTTCTAGGGCTTGCACCCGATAACCAAGACTTCCCAGGTGGTCACCCATCCAAAGACGTCTCTAGCTCAAGCACACTTAAATATGGGGTTTTACCCACAATAAAGTACACTTAGCTTGCTACCCCATTTGGAAAACCTTAGCAAGTATTGTGCCTTATGAACTATCCAGTTAGAGCTCACTTCACTCTTATTATTTAAGCATAGAGGGGCTTCTGTAGTGAAACATATTAGATATCATTTTCGATATTAACTATGTAGAATAAGTAAATAATCTATGACTCATATCCATGATTATTTGCCACAACTAGACAATAATTTTCATGATTTGAATAGTCCACTTAGAACTCATTACATCGGGTGATGCTCACAGGGGTGAAGAAATGGGATTGAAACCAACAAAATGAATCACGTAGCATCAATCATCACTTCCAAGGCTTTCACCCTATAACCAAGACTTCCCAGGTGGTCACCCATCCCAAGACGCCTTTAGCTCAAGCGTGCTTAACTATGGAGTTGGGTATGTTACACTCATACTCAATGTAGCCTAGCAAAGGATTTAGGTATGTTACACTCATACTCAATGTTCAATATCTCATAATGCTAACTATTCCCATTTGGAGACCAAGGATACCTTAAAAAGGTCCTTTGTGGTGGTTCAACATGTTGTTGATGGCCCTAGATTTCTTGAAGCTTCCTTTAGAACCTAAGGCCTAGGTTTCCTCTCTTGATCATGTCCAAGGACAGAAGGCCCATAACCAGTGCTCAAAATATCCTAATGATTCCAATAACCCAACTTGAATGCCAAACATCCATTCAAGAGGTCATCTATGGTTGTTTGAGGTGCCATTCATGACCCTTGAGCCCTAGAATATTCCTAATACCTCAAGAGGTTAGGTGTAGTTATTTTAGGCATTGTGTTTAGTTGTAGATAATTTCAAGGGCCGTGGGACACACACATACTTCTCAAAACCACCTTGTGGCACTAACATACCCAATTATAGACTAATGATATCCTTAGGGGGGCATGTGTGGTTTTTTGAGGCATCCTTATTAGCCCTGAATGGATAAAAGCTTCCTTTAGGGCCTGGCATTCATTTTTCCTCCACTAGATATGTCTATGGCTCAGAGACCCATACCTAGTGCTAAAAAATGCCAATGGTACCTATATATCTAGTTGGAGGTATAGGATGCCCTCGGTAGGTGGTTCAAGATGTCATTCTTGGCCCCAAAAGCCTATTAGCTTCCTTTAGGACCTAAATATTGGGTTTTTTCCCTTGACCATATCTAGGGTCCAAAAACACATACTCAGTGCTCGTAATACTAGTTATCCCCATCTAGAGACCAAGGATACCCTAGAAAGGTGTTTGTGGTAGTTCAAAATGTCATTTATGGCCCTACATTCCTTGAATATTCCTTTAGGATCCAAGGCCTAGGTTCCCTCTATTGATCATGTCCAAGGACCCAAAATCCATACCCTATGCTCAAAATATCCTAGCAATGCCCATATCTCCAATTGAACACAACAAATCCCATAGAGAAGTCATCTATGATTGCTTATGGTTTCATTCATGAGCCTTAAGCCCTACAAGTTTCCTAAGACCTTGATAGGTTAAGTGTGGTGATTTGAAGCATCATTTTTGGCCCTAGGACACACACCTACTCGTCAAAATCACCTAGTGGCACTAGAATTCCCAATCATAGGATAATGATACCCTCAGGGGGTCATGTGTGGTTGTTAAAGGAATTATTCATAGATCTAGATGACTAGAATCTTCCTTTATGTCCTAACATTCATGCTTTTTCCCCTCATCATGTATATGGCCTCGAAATCCATATCCAATGATAAAAAATGATAGTGGTACCCATATACCTAGTTAGAGGAAAATGATGCCCTAGATAGGTGGTTCAAAGTGTCATTCTTGGCCCCAAAATTCTACACGCTTCCTTTAATTTCTAACTCTTGGTTTTGTTCCCTTGATCATATATAAGGTCCATAGAATCATACCCAATTTATAGAAAATCATAATACTGACTATCCCCATCCAGAGATCAAGGATACCCTCTAAAGGTCCTTTGTGGTGGTTCAACATGTCATTGATGGCCTCAAATGCCTTGAATCTTCCTTTAGGACCTAAGGCCTGGGTTTCCTCTTTTGATCATGTTTAAGGACCCAAGACCCATACCCTCTGCTCAAAATCTCTTAGCAATTCCCATATCCACACTTGAAGGGAAAATATCCTCTTGAGAGCTCATCTATGGTCGTTTGAGGTGTCATTCATGACCCTTGAGCCCTAGAAGATACAAAAGACCTTAAGAGGTCATGTGTGTTGGTTATAAGTGTCATGTTTGGCCCTAGACCATTTCAAGGGACCTATGTCACATACCTACTACTCCAAACTACCTAATGGCACTTACATCCCCAATCATATGCCAATGATACCCTTAAGGGGCCATGTGTGGTTGTTTAAGGCATCCTTCTTAGATCTATATGGCTAGAATCTTCCTTCAAGGAAAAACATTGACGTTTCTTCTCTTGGCCATCTCTAGGCCATAATACCCATACCTAGTGCTAAAAAATGATTGTGGTACCTATATACCCAGTTAGAGGCAAAGGACGCCCTTGATAGGTGGTTCAAGGTGTCATCCTTGGAATCAAAAGCATATAAGCTTCCTTTAGGGCCTAAATCTTGGGTTTCTTCCCCTGACCATATTTAGGGTCTAGAGACTCATACTCAATGTTCAAAACCTCATAATGCCAACTATCCCCATCAAGAGATGAAAGACACCCTAGAAAGGTCTTTTGTAGTGGTTCAACATATTGTCGATGGCCCTAGATGTATTGAAGATTCCTTTAGAACCTAAGTCATGGGTTTCCTCTCTCAATCATATCCAAGGACCCAAGACCCATACCCTATACTCAAAATCTCCTAACGATTCCCATATCCTCACTTGGAGGCTAAAGATTCTCTTGAAAGGTCATTTATGATTGTTTGAGATGTCACTCAAGAAACTTGAGCCCTAGAAGTCACCTAAGACCTTGAGAGATATAGTGTGGTGGTTTGAGGCATCATGTTTGGCCCCAGATCATTTCAATGGCCCTAGACACATACCTACTTCTCAAAACTACCTTAAGGAACTTACATTCCCAATCATTGACCAATGATACCCTCAGTGGGCCATGTGTGGTTGTTTTAGGCTTCCTTCTTGACCCTGGATGGCTATAATATTCCTCTAGGGAATAACACTCATTTTTACTCCCTTGGCCATGTCTAGGGCACCAAGACCCATACCGAGTGTTCAAAAGTGCTAGTGGCACCTATATCATAGTTAGAGGAAAATGATTCCCTCAATAGGTGGTCTAGGGTGTAATTCTTGGACCTAGAAGCCTATAAGATTCCTTTAGGGCCTAACTTTTGGGTTTGTTCCCCTAACCATATCTAGGGTCCAAATAATCGTAATCAACATTCAAAAACTCATAATGCTGACTATCCCCACTCAAAGACAAATGATACCCTAGAAAGGTCCTTTGTGGTTGTTCACCATGTAGTTGATGGCCCTAGATGCCTAAAAGATTCCTTTAGAACCTAAGGATTGAGTTTCCTTTCTAGATCATGTCCAAGGACCCAAGACCCATACCACGTGCTCAAAATATATTAATGATTCCCATTGCCCCACTTGAAGGCCAAACATCTCCTTGAGAGGTCATCTATGGTTGTTTGAGGTGTCATGCATGACTCTTGAGCCCTAGAAGCTACCTAATACCTTGGGAGGTCGAGTGTGGTAGTTTGACACATTGTGTTTGGTCCTATATGCCTATAATGTTTGTAATTTAGCTAAGGCTTTGATTTCCCCCCTCAACCACACCATGGTCTTGAGACCCATACCTAAGGATCAAAACCTTGTGAGGGTACTAACATATTTTTTAGAGGCCAAGAATATTGTCTCGAGGTAATGTGGAGTTCTTCAAGGAATTTTTCATGGCTTTGGATGCCTCAAAGATGTTTTTAGGACCTAAGGCATGACCTCCTTCCCTAGATCATTTTCAGGGCCTTAGGACACATACCTATTGCTCAAAACTACATAGTGGCATCGGCATCCCTAATCATAGGCCAATGATACCTATAGGAGGCCATTTGTGGTTGTTTGAGGCTTCCTTCTTGGCCCTATATGGATATAATCTTCATTTAGGGCCTAACATTCATGTTTCCTCCAATGGACATGTCCAAGGACCCAAAACCCATACCTAGTGCTAAAAAATGCTAGTGGTACCTATATACCCAATTAGAGGAAAATGATTCCCTCGATAGGTCATTTTTAGTGGTTGAATATCTCATTCTTAGCCCTAAAATCCTATAATATTTCTTTAAGGCCTAACTCTTGGGTTTTTTCTCCTAACCATATCTAGGTTCTAACGATTCATACTAAATTTTCAAAAACTCATAATGATAACTATCCCCATCCATAGACTAAGGATACCCTAGAAAGGTCCTTTCTGGTGGTTCAACATGTCATTGATGGCCCTAGATGCCTATAAGTTTCCTTTAGGACCCGAGGCCTGGGTTTATTCTCTTGATCATTTCCAAGGACCCAAGACCCATACCTAATTTTCAAATTCTCTAAACGATGACATATCCCCACTTGAAGGCCAAATATCCCCTCAAGATGTCATCTATGATCTTTTGAGGTGTCATGCACAAGCCTTGACCCTTAGAATCTACCTACAACCTCAAGTAGGGATGATTTTAGGGGATAAATTTCGCTCATTGGCTAATTTTCCATGGTTTTTCCAAAAACAAGATTTGCTATTTTAAAAATGATTCACCCAAATTCTATAGGAAAAAATTATTTTACCTTAAAAATCGCCAAAATTTTATAAAAAATTAAAAAAAATACTTAGAAATTTGAATATTTTTACAAAAATATCGCCAAACATTTATAGTTGACATATGAAGGATTAGTAAGATTCGCCAAGGTTTCTACATTTAAAAATAAATTTCCATCCTTAAAATCATCCCTGAGGTCCTCAAGTTGTTGTCTATGTTTTTTTGAGGTGTCTTGTTTGGCCCTAGATGCCTACAAGATTTGTACTTCAACTAAGGCTTGGGTTCCCCCCCTCGACGATATCAAGGCCTTGAAACCCATACCTAATGATCAAAACCTTGTGAGGGAACTAACATCATTTCTTAGAAGCCAAGGATACCCTCAAGAGGTAACATGCAATGCTTTGACGAATTTTTCATGGCTCTAGATTCCTCAAAGATTTATTTCATTCCTTAGGCATGGCCTTCTTCCCTAGATCATTTCCAAGGCCTTGGGACATATACTTACTCCTCATAACTACCTAGTGGAACTAATCTCCTAAATCATAGGCCAATGATACCTATAGGAAGCCACGTGTGGTTGTTTGAGGCATCCTTCTTGGCCCTAGATAGCTAGAAGCTTCTTTTAGGTCCTAAAGTTCATGTTTCCTCCCCTAGCCATGTCTAGGGCCTTGACACCCATACCCCGTGCTCCAAAAAACTAGTGGTACCTATATACCTAGTTAAAGGCAAAGGATGCCCTTGATAGGTCATTTGTGATGGTTCAATATGTCACTCTTGGGCCCAGAATCTTAACCTTCCTTTAGTGATTAACTCTTGGGTTTGTTCCCTTGTCTAGATTGAGGTTCTAGAGACTCATACTCAATGTTCAAAAACTCATGATGTTGACTATCCCCAATATCCCGAGACCAAGGATACCTTGGAAAGGTCCTTTTTGGTGGTTCAACATGTTGTTGATGGCCCTAGAATTCAAGAATCTTCCTTTAGGACCTAAGGCCTAGGTTTCCTCTCTCAATCGTTTCCAAGGACCTAACATCCATACCTAGTTCTCAAAATATCCTAACAATGCCCATATCCCTAGTGGAAGGTTGAAGATTCCCTCAAGAGGTCATCTATGATCACTAGAGGTGTCATTCACGACCCTTCAACCCTAGAAGTTGGCTAAAACCTTGAGAGGCCAAGTGTGGTGATTTGTGGCATCATGTTTGGTAATAGATGCCTAGAATCTTTTCACTTTAGCTAAGGCTTGGGTTCCCCCCCTCGACAATATCAAGGCACTTGACCTCTATTGGTGTTGTTCATGGAACATGAACTTGCGAAGCTATGTTTAGGGCCCAAGGTTATTGTTTCCCTCCCCTAACCATAGCACTTAATCTATAGAAGGTTCATTTAGGGATTAAGTCACTTATTTCCCCTCTTACCATATTTATAACTTGAAGCCCAATTTTAGTGCACAAAACCTACTCATGCACTTGTATCCCACGTGGATGTTGAAGAACACTAACCATGGCCCCAAGAATGATTTGTGGTATGGGCCTGACACACATTCTCATTCAAGACATGTTGTTATTTAATCATAGTGCATGTATCCCTCCAATAGGCCAAATATACCATACACGGTTCTAGCATGGTTGTTTGAGGACGTGTTTAGAACTATAGTTGTATAATTCTTGTGGGTAGCAGGTGTTTTCATGGCTATTGAGCCTAACCAATGTAATTTAGGGCACAAGGCCCATTACTCTCATCATGTGACCTTGTTAGACCTCTAAACACATTACTTGTGCACAAGTAAGCTTAGTCACAATCTATGACGCGTGTGCATTATTTTCATTCAATTTTTTTTAGATGCGATTGAGAACTTTAACATACATATTGTTTGACATGGTTGCTTCGAATTTAGGTTTAGAATGACAAACCTAGTAGTTTGGGCTACAAATACATCAAAAGCTCCATTTTTTTGAATGACTCTCAATATCTCTATTTTTCATGTTATTTTTGTATAGGCTACACAAATCCATCATTGATGAAACTACACACACATACAAAGTCCATTTCAAATATGTAATTAAAAATTTATATATTGTTTACTATTTTTAATATATATATTTTTTCACATATATCTTAAAATACATACATATTTTATTCTTGCTTAATCCTCTAGGAAAAGAAAATTCGAAAATCTTGAAGAAAGGTTTGCATCTAGAAGGATTTGATCCCTCTCAGTAATGGATCTATGTGAACTTAAACACCTTGTTATATAAAATAGGGAGATCCTTATCTCAATTGCAGATTCAGAACATCAATGGGTGTGGAGAAAAAAATATGGTTAAAACATTTTATAAGGGAGATGTGTAATTTATTTTGTGCTCAACATGGAGTTAGAAGGTAATCCTCATCAAGTTCCTCTAGGAAAAAAAAATTGAAAAATCTTGAAAAAAGTTTGCATCTAGAAGAATTTTATCCCTCGTGATGGATCTATGTGAACTTAAACACCCTGTTATCTGAAATAGGGAGATCCTTATCTCAATTGGAGATTCAGAACAATAGGAGTGGAGAAAAGTCAATTGTTGACTTTGCTCCATCCGGGTTGGATACCCAAATCTACAATAGTCTAATTACAACATGCAAAAATGCAAAAAGTTTATAAATTAATTTATTTGTTTCATGTAGATACTTGTAATAAAATTCTACCCATTGACCTAATTCCTTACATCCTTGTATTCCTTGTTATTGTTGTGTCCATTACATTTAAACTTTTGAAATATATACCCATATATTTTTTTCCATTCTACATTACTATATGATATGGTTTAAATCAAGAAATTCATAATAACTCTCTGTTATAACCTTGGTATTCCATAGTTTTCTTTTATATCTGTCATTTTGCACTGTTTACATAGGTAATGATAAACATGCTGAATTCCTTCATGTGTATTGGACTCCTTTATATGTCTTTTTGAACAGATCTATATGGAAATGAATCAATTGGCATATAAAAAAAAGTGAGACTGATGGGTATAAAAAAATAACTAATGTCATTTTGCTTTGCACTGTTTACATAGGTAATGATAAACATGCTGAATTCCTTCATGTGTATTGAACTCCTTTATATGTCTTTTTGAACAGATCTATATGGAAATGAATCAATTGGCATATAAAAAAAAAGGTGAGAATGATGGGTATAAAAAAAAAAACTAATGATGGGTATATATTGACATATAAATAAAAAAGTGAGAATGATGGGTATAAAAATAACTAATTGGCATATTAAAAAAAAAAGTGAGAATGATGGGTATAAAATAATAACTAAAATTTAATCGCTGCTGTACATAAAAAGTTGTTAGCTATTATTTCTCATATTCGAACCAAATCCTGTTATACACTTGTTAGCCATTATTTCCCATATTCTAACCAATACAATTGTTCCCCGCCTACACAATTGCTCTTCCCCACTTTTCTTAACTTCATTTCAAGCGGGCTTGTTTAAAGCTTAAATTAAAAACAGCAGAGACATTACCACTCTATATATGCTTTTCTTTTAATTAGATCGTGTTGCTTAGGATCTGCTTAGGATCGTGTTGCAGAGTCATACGACTGCAAATCGATCCAACCACGGTGGCTACTACGCCCAGAGTTATCCGAAGCACGCTAGATCTTTTACCTTCTCCAAATTTACACAAAAATTATCTATTAATTAACTATGTTTTATTTGATTACTGAAATCTTTACATGACTGTGGCAACTTCATTCATATGTCTGTCACGGAGAAAACACGCATGGCAGTTTAGTCTCTGCCAAGTAATAATTAAGCTACCATACAATATTAATGCGATTCTTATACAAGTGAATTGCTTCGTTTCATGTAATGTATAAATGAATGATTACAGATTAAACACATCTTAATCCACTGTATGGTATTATAATAAAATAATTCTTAATCAAAATATGATATTTTTGGTATATGTTTTTTTTTTTTTATATATTTGTAAGATAATCATAGTTTAATAAACTTAATATAAAATTAATTTAATAATAAATTATAATTACTTATAAATCATAAATTTATATTTAACAATTTTAAAGTTTTTTAAAATTTTAATATTTTATTTAATATATATATATATATATATTTTAAATAATTCAAAATAAAATAAATTTGATTAAAATACATTTGAAGATATCTCTATAACGGAGAAACAAATTTTATAAAAAATAAAATAATTCAAAACATGAACGTAATAATTCATGTGTACAGTTTTCGGGACCTTAGTATATGAATGAGAGTGAGAATCGAGTAGGGAATACTTATATTAAAGTGGAGTTTGAATGTACTGGAAAGCCCCAAGTGGCTGCTTGCTGGGAGGGTGTTAATTTGTATGGTCTTTTAAACACATTGTCCATAATGTGTATGTGTGTTTTATGTACCTGCATGCTGCCATTACTGTTCATTGCAAGTAGGGACTAGCACAGCTGCTAATTTGTTGTTGATAATGCTAGCGGTTGATAATGTGTGCCTTCAATATTATAATGCGTGTTTTTAATATAAAACGTTTGTGGTAATTCGTTTGTGGTAATATGAAATGTTTGATTGTATTAAGTTGATAAATGAAACGTGGCAATTACACATCCTTACAGTAATTTTTTAATGTGATTAGGTAAATGTTAAAAAGTAAACATGTTAACGGATGCCTTCATAAATGAAAGAAAGTTATGAACAATAAATCTGATCCATTGATTTTGGAGGACTACTAAGAATATGCCAGCATCTTCAATGCATAACCATCAGATTAAGGTTTAAGGTTAAATAAAGTTAAAAGATCATTAATTATGCCCAGCGTAATTAATAAGTTTATTAATACATTTATTGATGGATACATTTTATAAATAAATTCGTACAATTCCCAAAAACTCCATTATTTTTCCTAAAATGACAAGATGCAATCATTAAATAATATAAACCATTTTCACAAATATATACACATAATTAACGGATTAATATTAATGCAGGTCTAGCTGCACCTCTTATTGTAGTAAAGCGGTTCAAATTTCCGGTGTGTTGATAGTGGCAAGCTCTGCCTCAGAATCGGAAAGAGGTAGGGCCATCATGAGTAAACACACCGTGAATGTTTATATCCAATAAAAATGCAGGAAAAACATTTTTATTTATTTATATTAAATAATATAATATATACTATTGATAATTATATAGATTAAACTCTATAACTCAACAAAAAAATTTAAAATCAAAAAAATTAAAAATCAAAAGCCAACTAATAGTAAGTCAACAGTGAATCCATTGCTATAGTCCCTAAAGGGCAGGGACTAATAATGGAAAACCAAGACCTCCATCTCATCCCATTGACATACACCACTCATTATAATTTGTTAGATAGATCTCTCATCTATTTAGCTTGCTATAAATGGTTTTCTAGAAATATTTGTGTCGTCCATGAAATTTGCGAGCTATAGTTATATCATGATTTAACCTGCAAAACTATTTTAATTAAACCAACTCGTAGCACGAACATCGCAATTCCAACAACTTATAAGAGGCATTATAATTAAAATGAAACCCACCCATAGCACGAAGTTCAAAATTCTAAAAAGTTAAAAATAAATTGCAAACATAAAGTTGATGTGCTGTCAATTTGTTACTAACATGACATAGTGGTTAAGAGTCTTGAACCAATATTTAAGTTGGCCTCAATGTCACTCTAAACTTGTGAGACTTTTCAAGATGTCTAGTAAATGCTAAGCACTTTAGTGATTCCTAACTCCATTCTCATGTAGAAGTTACTTAGTTGTGAGACTTTTTAGCACAAATATCATCTTGAGTGATTCCTAACTCCATTCTCATGTAAGAGTTACTTGTGAGAATTTTTAGCACAAATATCATGTCAATCCTAATTAAACCATTCTCATTTCGAAGTCACATTACAACTTAAGATCTACATAGAATTTTTTTTTGATCGGTTGACCACATATACTTACAAATATTATTAATGGTGGACGATGTTTGGATTTGTAGTTGAATGGTCATCGGTATATGATGAAGGTTGTTTAGGGGTGTAGTCTAAATATTCTACATTTTTATTTTTTTGGTACTCATTAGTTTTGTCCATAATTCAACCATAAATTTTGAAGGATAGTTGGAATTGTAGATTTTATTGGTTGAGATAACATGGGTACCGAGGGGTTTTTGAGGGCATTGAATAGATATATGCATTCAAAAACACAATTTAAGCAATGTAAAATTGTGATTTCGCCAATAATTGTGTTGTTAGATTCCTATGATAATAGTTGGAAAAAGTAAGAAAACGTAGAATGTTTAGCCTACGCCTTTTTAGGGAACCTCAAGATTGTACTTTTTAGATAAATTAATATGGATTAAATGGGAAAAGAGGAAATTGGATTCATAAATTCTCATTATGCAAGAAAAACAAAGGAAATTAAATTGACAAATTCTCATTGTGCAAGAAAAACAAAGAAAGTTGATACAATGAACTTTGATAAAGAAAAATGTAATTATATCCTAAGGGAAAATTGATAGTCAAGTATGATTATTGGATTTATATGAATGTCAAAATTTTACAGAATTGGGGGTGGGGGGGATATCGAGATAGAAAAAGAAGATAAGTGATGGATAAATTTAGTTTAGAGAAGGGGATGGCTAAGCCAAGCAAGGCTTGGGAAGGAGCTAGAGAAGATAAAGAAAAAGAGCTCATCGAGGATAGCTTAGGAGCTCACTAAAGTAACTCAATATCTTAGCTTAGAGAGAAGAGTTAAATCAAGGGGAAGTTGTTGGCTATGAAGCCTAATTATCTTCATGTTTCATAGGTCTTTGTTTTCAGCCATGTTTATACCCCATGAAGATTGTAAGCCCCCAAAAGAAAAATTGTCTTGTAAATGTATATTGTAATTTCATAGTAAATCTGGATCGTTCATTATAAGGTCGCAGATCTGATGGTATAAGTTATGTTAGGTTTTTTTTCCTTAGATGGAAACTCTCTTTTATGAGGGAAATGTATTGCGACTATGTATCATTGTGAATATTCTATTATGAGAGAGGAGACTGTGAGAGAAAGAAGAGGAAGTTATAGTGGGTGTGTTGTAGGTTGTATCCTTTCATTTGTTGGATAATAAAAAGGAAGGACCTGCAAATTTCTCTGGTGGACGTAGCCCACACTGTGTGAACCAAGTATATCTGTGTTTCTATTGTATTATGTATCTTCTGTGTTTTATTTCCGTATTTGTTTTTATTTGATTGCTCTGCGATTATGTTTTTCTAACAACTGGTATCAAAACGAAAGGTAACTTGCAAGAAAAGAGGGCTCCTGGTTTGAGTGGGAGCAATGGCGGAAGATGGAAAGCCTAGGGTCGAGAAATTTAATGGCCAAAAATACTAGTTACGGAAGATGCAGATGGAAGATTATTTATATCAAAAAGATTTATTCCTACCATTTAGTGGAATAGAAAAGAAGTCGATGACCATGAAGGACGAAGAATGAGAGGTTCTTGACAGAAAGGTACTAGGAACAATACGACTGAGCCTGGCAGTGTCAATGGCTTTCAATATTTCAAAAGAAAATACAACGAAGGAGGTGATGGATGCATTGGCTAAATTGTATGAAAACCCCTCAACGTCCAATAAGGTATTTCTAATGAAGAGATTATTTAACATGAAGATGTCAGAAGGTGGGTCTTTTGCAGATCATTTAAATGAATTTAATACGGTTACTAATCGGCTAAGTTTTGCAAAATTTGACTTTGATGATGAGGTCAGGGCTCTTCTAATCTTGTGCTCATTGCCAGAAAGTTGGAACGTCTTGGTCATCACTGAAAGTAACTCTGTCTCTGGTTCAAACACTTTAAAATTTGATGATTTTTTTGGTGTTATCCTTAGTGAGGAAATGCGAGGAAAAAGAACAGGTGAGACATCAGGTAATGCTTTAAACATGGATAATAGGGGAAGACAAAAGGATAGAGGAAAGGGCTCAGGGAACTTCTAGGAAGCGAAGATCCAAATCCAGATTGGGAAAGATAGAGTGTTGGAATTGTGGGAAGAAAGGACATCTAAAGAAATCCTACAGAGGTTCAAAGAAACAAAGAGATGTACAACAAGAGAAAAATAAGGAAGCAAATGTAACAGGTGATGTGTTACAAGATGCTTTGATTCTTTCTGTAGATAATATTTTTGAGTCTTGGGTAGTAGATTCAGGGGCTTCATTTCATGCCACGCCCCATAGGAAACATTTTATAGATTATGTTCAAGGTGATTTTGGACAGGTTCATTTGGGTGATGATGCACCATGCAAAATTGTTGGAATGGGAAAGGTAAAAATAAAGCAAAGGAATGGAAACCAATGGTTGTTGAAAGAGGTTTAACATGTCCCATATCTAAGGAAAAATCTAATTTCAACAGGGCAGTTGGAAAGTGAATGATGTATATCTATATTTACAGATAAGGCATGGAAGGTCACCAAAGGATCATTGGTGATAACAAAATGAGAAAAGTTAGGTACATTGTATTTATGTACTGGTAAAACAAATTCTTCTATCTCTTTAGCTTCTACTGGAGTTGATACAACACCGTGGCATCATAGGATTGAACACATGAATGAGAAGGGGATGCAAATACTTCACAAAATAAATGTTTTTCCATATCTCAAACAAATTGATTTGTATTTCTGTGAGCATTGTGTTTATGTAAAACATAAGAGAGCCATATTTCTTAGATTCGGAAAAGAAAAGAAGAGTGAAAGGTTAGAGCTTGTGCATACAAATGTACAGGGAGAAGCTCATGTATCATCTCTTGTTGGATCTCGTTATTATGCTACTTTTATTGATGATGCAACTAGAAAAACTTAGGTTTATTGCATTTGACAAAAATATGATGTTTTTGATACTTTTAAGAAATGGAAAGCTTTGGTTGAGAATGAAACATGAAGAAGGTTGAAGTGTCTCAGATCAGACAATGGAGGTGAATATTGCAACAAGGAGTTTGGTGATTATTATTCATACCATGGGATTTGTAGAGAGAATATAGTTTCAAGAACACCACAAGAAAATGGTGTGTCAAAAAGGATGAACAAGAAGATCATGGAGTGTGCAAGGAGTATGAGATTGCATGTTGGGTTGCCCCTACAGTTCTAGGAAGATTTTGTAGATATTGTTGTTTACTTAATAAACAAACGATCTTCAAGCTCTTTGGATGGTGGAATTCCAGAGGAGGCATGGACAGGTAAAAAGGTAAACTATTCTTTTTTGAAGACTTTTGGTTGTGAAGCATTTTTCCATATTAATAAAGGAAATAGAAAAAAGATTGAGGAAAAATCCAAGAAGTGTACCTTTATTGGATACAGTGTTAATGATTTTGGTTATCGTTTATGGGATTATGAAAATAAAAAATCATTAGGATTAGAGATGTCATATTCAATGAGAAGGTCATGTACAAAGATCAATTGTAGGGAAAGATACAAGAAAAAAAACCCAGAATACACAGTGCTTGATGAGATCACCGAAAAAGAAATTCCAAAGGTACCAAAAAATCAAAATGTACAACAACAAGAGCAACATGTACCTCAAAATCTTGCAAGTGATGTTAGAAGATCTACTAGGTTAAGTAGACTCCCTGAACAATACTATCCTTCATTGTATTATTTATTGTTGATTGATTTTGGTGAACCAAAATGTTATGAAGAGGCAATGCATGTAGACACTAAAAATAAGTGGGATCAAGGTATGAAAGAGGAAATAGATTCCTTGGTAAATAACCAGACTTGTGACTTGGTTCAGTTTCCTGTAGGAAAATGAGCATTGCAAAATAAATGGGTTTACAAGTTGAAGGAATAAGAAGGAGGCAAAAAGTGGTACAAGGCTAGACTTGTTGTAAATGGGTTTGCGCAAAAGAAAGGTATAGATTTTGATGAAATATTTTCTCCTGTTGTTAATATGACTTCAATTAGGAGTATTTTAAGTCTTGTGGTAGTAGAATATTTTCATCTTGAACAGTTAGATGTAAAAACATCTTTTCTCCATGGGGATTTGGAGGAACAGATTTATATGTAGCAACCACATGGGTATGAGGTAAAAGGGAAGGAAAATGTGGTATGAAGGTTTAAGAAGAGCTTGTAGGGCCTAAAGCAAGCTCCAAGGAAGTGGTATTTGAAGTTTGGTAGGTTTATGATAGAACAAGTTTATAGTAGATGTCATTCTGACCACTGTGTTTATTTAAACAGGCTAGAAAATGGAAGCTATATTATCTTGCTATTCTATGTAGATGACATGCTTGTTGCGGGTTCTAATATGCAAGATATAAATGTGCTCAAGAAGAAATTAGCTAATTCATTTGCGATGAAGGATTTGGGTGTTGCAAAGAAAATATTTGGTATGAGAATAACAAGAGATAGGAAAAATTACAAATTGACATTGTCTCAGGGTGAGTACATAGAGAAGGTGTTGGACATGTTTAGAATGCAGAATGTAAAACCAATTAGTACACCTTTGGCCAACCATTTCAAATTAACTAAGTAAATGTGTCTCAAGACACGAGAGGAGATAGAATACATGTCCATGGTCCCTTATTCATCAACAGTTGGCAACTTGATGTATGCGATGGTTTGCACAAGACCGGATATTGCACATGCAGTGGGAGTTGTGAGCAATTATATGATCAATCCAGGTAAAGAAAATTGGGAGACAGTAAAGTGGATTCTCAGGTATTTGTAAGGTACTTCTACTCATGCATTATGTTTTGGAGGTTCAGACACTGTTCTACAGGGATATGTTGATTCAGATATGGGAGGTGATAAAGATAGTAGGAGGAACACCACATGGTATGTTTTTACTGTAGGTGGAACAAAATTAAGTTGGATTTTGAAACTAAAAAAGGTTGTTTCACTTTCAAAAACAAAGTCATAGTATGTTGTTACTACAGAGGCTAGTAAATAAACGATTTGGTTACAGAGGTTTATGGAGGAATTGGGAAAGAAGAAGGAGAATAGTAGGTTGTACTATGATAGTGAGAGTGTCATTCATCTTGCAAATAAATCATCCTTCCATTTGAAGACTAAGAATATACTTCTTAGGTACCATTTCATACGATCCATCTTGGAAAATGGACATTTGAAGTTGGAAAAGATACACACTAGCCAGAATCCTGTAGACATGTTAACAAAGGGAGTAACTGGGGAGAAACTGAGTTGTTGCTCAGTTTTAGTTGGTAGTCAAGCATGAAGGTGAAGATGAGAAATTTTCCAAGTCCAAAGTGGAGTATAGTCCATCAGGTACAACATCAATGGATTTGTTGTGATCAGTCTCCAAGTGGGAGATTGTTGGTTGTGGAGCTTGATTATCTTCCTGTTTCATAGTTATTTGTTTTCAGCCGTGTTTATACCCCATGAAGACTGTACACCCCTCCATGTGGGGGGGTTACAGGGGGGGATTCCCCCCCCTGCTCATCCCCTCGAATGGGGGGTCCAGGGGCAAGCGGGCCCCCGATGGGGGTTCGAGAGTGAAGCTCGCTGAAGGAAAAAATGCCTTGTAAATGTATATTGTAATTTCATAGTAAATCTGGACCATTCATTATAAGGTCGCATATGTGACGATAGAAGTTATGTTAGGGTTTTTTTCTCTAGAAGGAAACTCTCTTTTGTGAGGGAAATGTATTACGCCTATGTGTCATTGCGAATATTGTATTATGAGAGAGGAGATTGTGAGAGAAAGAATAGGAAGTTACAACAGGTGTGTTGTAGGTTGTATCCCTTCACTTGTTGGATAATAAAAAGGAAGGACCTGGAAATTTATCTGGTGGACGTAGCACACAATGGGTGAACCAAATATATCTGTGTCTCTATTGTATTGTGTATCTTTTGTGTTTTATTTCCACATTTGTTTTTATTTTATTGCTCCACGATCCTATTTTTCTAACAGAAGGATCTCAGAAGAGGGATAGAGGAGCAGTTTGTATGAGAGGGAGGAGCTTAAAGGGAATCTTAGAAGAAAAAATAATAAGGGAATAAAAAAGGAATATAGAAGAAAGATATCAAATCGAGAAGATCACAAGACAACAAAGTGAAGGAAGCAACAACATTGGAGAATGTACCTGAGGGAAGTTGTTATTCTCTTAATAACTTTTGTGTTGATTAATGTGTAATGGAAGAAGTGAATTTGAATAATGTTAAATATGATTATGAAGACCAAAGGGAAAATGAACAAAATAAAGTTGAGCATATCCTTCACATAGTTTGTGTGTAGGGATGGAAGTGGTAAGCAATAAAGGTACTATAATGTTGGAGGACGTAGTTAAGGAAATTATGACTATGTAATAATTTATCAAGTTCAAGAGGTGATTATGACATCTAAAAACAATTGGGTGGAAAAATATTGTCTCACACTACAAGTGAAACACCACTTAGTGGAGATTTTAGTGTAAGTTTTGTCAGAATATTGGGAAAAATAAAATAAAAAATCACTAAAACCTTCATGTTTGACAATGGAGGTTCCAATGGATGTTATTTATAACTAAAAATTATGGGCAATTGGAGGTTCTAATAGAAGGTTTTTTTTGTGCACCTCAAACTGTTAGTCACACCGGTGCACACACAATACTCACTAATATTTATTATGTATTTTAAAAGAACTTATTCTTATTATGTATTTTAAAGCACCAATGTGTATTAGATATTTTGAAAGCACCAGTGCACGTTAATTATTTTGTAATCCCAAGTACATATTACCAATTAATTAGTACCAATGTATATATTTTGTAAGTTATTGTTACCATTACCAAAACTTCATGATGCGAATATATATATATATATA
>ML779126.1:653369-688914 GCA_009831015.1 Picea engelmannii | reverse complement strand
GCTCCTGCTCAGAAAGGAAGGAACTAGGTGGCTTTGTTCTCTGTTAGATAGAGTTAATTGTTTTCTGCATTACTGTTTTCATGAAAGAGTGTTAGTACTGAAGTCTCTGTTTGAGAGTAAGGGTCCTGTTCTCTGATTGCAGATTCATTGTTCTTTCCCATTGCAAGTGTTATATTAATGTAATCCAGGATTCTTAGATTAATCTTTAAGGATCTGCAATAGGAAAATACTTTCCTGTGATTTAATTCAGAACTTCAGTTTAATCAAGCAAGTGTGATTAGTATAAGTTTCTTTACTACAACACTAAGTTGCTTTTGGAATTGAGCATATATAGTGCGTGGTTATCTTTGAAATAAAAGACTTCCCTGGGTTGATAATTTATGTATCACTTGATTGTTTAAATCAATTAAGCAATTATAGTGACCAACAAGTCACATGTGTGGAAGTGAGAGAAGCACATGCAATTGTTGGTGATAAAACTGAGGTTTTCATGCATGAGTAACTTCCACTAGTCTAACTAAATGTAACTTTCTCTAAACTTAAGAGAATATTCTCCTAGAATGTAGGAGAGGTTCCTAAAAAATAGGAGACCCTCAATAATGACTAATAAACATATAAAAATAAGGAAAAAAATATCCTATGTGTGTGTAATATCTCCAACACCCCCCCTGAACACTACTATGGGTTAATAAAGAATGGGTACTGTTATCGCACAGTTTGTAGCTAGGAAGAAAGGCTATAAAGTAGAAGGCCAAACTGGCATAACAGGAACCTATCCCACCCAATGTCACCATGATGGGGAGGTTCTTTCTCTTTAGGGAGGTGAGGCCCAGGGGAGACGTCCGCGATGACTTGGGGTTTTGAAGAGGATAAAGGATAATCAAACAATGACAAGTTCCCCCCTTCATAGATCACCACCAGAACAGATAGTCCAGCTTATAGCCAACAAAGATAACCAAGTAGAATCCCTGCCCGAGAACAAAGCAACAATAAACTGATATATGCAGGCTTCGGTTAGTACTTCGTATATATCAAAGACTATCTGATATTCAATATAAGCAATTTGAAAGTAAATGTTGATGAAGTCAATGTTTACAAAATAACAATAAAAGTAATGTCACTTCAACAATAAATACTAGAAGGATATGGTATTCAATGCAACAAATCAATATTTAAATCAATTAATGCCTTTAACTACCATTCAATTGCTCATAAAATGAAACGTTGCTGCATTAAAGATGTGATAACCAAGGATGACGCCAACAACTAGGGTTAGTAAGTTAGTTGAGCTTAGGGTTAGTGTAGTTAGGGTTTGAAATTCAAGTTTTGAGAGAGTTTGTGATCAAATTCCACTTCAACGCTGGAGGTCTTAAGATCAGTGCCTTCTAGGGTAAAATGTAGTCAATTTAAAGGAGGCCGCAAGGGTTGAAGGAGGACGACTAAGCAATGGAGGGAAGAGCTCTGAAGTGATTCTATGGCAGGGTCTCAGAGACAAAACCCTAGGGGAGAGAGGCTCATTCCGATGTTGCTATGGCAAGGCTTCGTGCTCTCTCCTCCTTCCTTAGATGGAAAAAACGGCTAGCATGAAAGATAAAGTCAAGACAAGAGAGTCAAATGAGGGAGAGTGTTGCTACAACAAGGCTCTATCATCAAACCCTAGAAGAAAAATGGACCTAAGTGTAGATAACCTAGGCCTGGGACGTATTCTCCTTCTTGAGCTCAAACATGTACGGCTAGCAAAGGGGAAGAGGAGAAGGGAGTGTAGCTACAGTTAGGCTCTCTTTTCCTCTTCAATGGCTGAAAAATTCTCTATCAGGGGACATGAGACAAGGACCTACTTGTGTTCTTGTCACCTAGGGTTTTAATCAGAAAATCATAAACATATGCAAGAATATAAGACTACAACCATTCATTCAAGAAGTTTTGCAGAAAAAACACTTACATATCACCATGAAATAGTATGCAAACCCTAGTTGTAACACCTTCCTTCAAGAGAATTGCCAAAATATGCCAAAAACATCTTCCTTCAACAAGTGCACCTTCCTTAAATCAGCCAAATACCCAATATAGGGCACAAATTTCAGACCTCACTAATGAGTGAGTAAGTTGTGATAAAAACATGAGAGTCAAAATCTCCCATTTATACAAAACCTTGACCTAATTTTACATTTTAGGTCAGGTAAAAAGGCCGACAAGGCCAAAATATCAAATCATACTATTTTACATTAAATTGTCAAGTTAAAACCCTAAATCAAGCTGAAAGGAGAGTAAAATCCCCTCCAAGGGAGATGTTAGCCCTTTTTAGGGCAGATGGGGCGTCCTGGAGCAAAATGTTATCCCTCCTTGGGCTTCTCCAACCTGCCACACGTGCCACTGCTGCCTAGTCTGCCTACCCCAAACGTCCATGATGTTGGGTGACGTCATGGTCAAGGTGGTGATATCCTAGGCCTCCAAAGGCCAACGTTCCACTAAGAAAGGGTCATCCCCCCTATGTCAAGCTGTGTCGGGGTGCCTTTAGTGGAATGTTCTCTTCTTCTCTGGTGCAAAGCCCCTGATCCATCTGTGTCCTATCTCCGCCCCCTGATGGGGTCTCAACATCCATCTGGCAGGCTCTTCGTCCCCATGGAGGTTCGAATTGATCATCTCCCCATGTGTACAAGTCCAAATGGTACATGTCCATCGAGCATGGTCCTGCACATCAAAGGATACACCCTCCGTTGGCTCATGAGTCATAGGGATCATAGCAATGTCAATCACATCTCATCATCAATATTATTAAACATATGCATAAAATCCCTAATACATAATTTAACAACTCAAAGACGTTACACAATCCTGCAATACAAGTCTTGAGAAAAGGACAAGGCATCCTATTGGGCTAATATCCACAGGAAAAGGAAAGTTTCTGAAAAGACCTCATCCAAGCCATGTAAGTGGGTGATGTGGTGAGGGGATGTCCAAGCATGTGGGTGCAGTGAAGGCCAAGGATGAAAACGTGTTACCTGTGGGTGCCTTTGTAGAAGGCAAGCTGTACCTGTCATGGATGCATTCTTTCCAAGCCCACTCTTACCTTCATTCCTTTTATTCTTTTTTGCTTTTTTTGTTCAAGATCTAATCAGGGGACACTGCCTTGGAATGGTGACGAGAGTTGACAGTGTTACCCACAAGTACTTTCACAAAGATGAGAAGGCTGACTCATGATGAGACCCCCTTTCCCTTGGACATGCAACCAAGAGTCACTGCCCTAGTGTGGTAACCATCTAGTGGCAATGTCATACTGTTAGGTACCCATGGACCTAATACGCTGGCTCGTGATGAGACCCCCTATCCTCTGACTAGGTCTTGTTTTACTATTTTTTCAGGTCCCTCTTGTTTCTTGCTGAGAAGATTTTTATCGCTTTCTCGGGGATCCCTGGGCAAAGCATCTCGAGGTTTTATTCTTATTCTTTTATCTTTTACCAGCTTGCTTTTACCTTCTAGGCCTTTATCCCCTTATTCCCACGAGGTAAGGTGCAGTCCTGAAAATAGGTCAACCTAATGCCCAGACAAGGGGAAAGGGATAAGTGAGCGGGAAGTAAGATGAAGAAATGGTGCTATGATGGGAGCGGATGATGGATTTTCAGAAATCCCCCCAGTGGAAAACCAAAACCTATAGATATAGGCTTGCTATGGCACTCTGTCAATCCCCCCAAACATGGTTAAGTGGGAAAATGTAATATCCAAGCAATCATTAGAAATAAAAGGAATCAGATGCATACATTTAAAGGTATTAATGATCAAATGTGACACATACCATGATACTTTGACTAATTACCTCATGAAGCAAGAACCTCCTTTGATACAGGACCAAACCGATGGTAATGGATATTGCTGCTACTGACAAGATAAAGATGATGGAAGAAGAAAAGGTGGGCCCTTCAGGGCCATTCTCAGGTCAATCCTGCACTCGGTACTCCATGTCTAGGACCTGTGGGCCTTGAGACATGATCTCCTAGTTATCACTGAAAAGTGGGGATAACAGGTACCAACAACAAGGTCCATGTTATGTACCAACGAACAATGGAACTAATGAACAATGAAGAAATAAAGTGAGGAAAGAGGGAAAACCTCATGGGAACCCCCTCCAAAAAATACAATGTATCAAAAAGAAGAGAAAAACAAGTGAGATACACCATGTGGAAGGTAGACAGTCTCCAAAACCAAGAAAATATGACAATTCAATGAAGCATGATTTGATGATGACAGATCATAATCTACTTCAATGAGTGTGCTGAAGATGAAATGTTGTAGTTGATACTAGTTGACAACAACCCGATCTCTACAAAATTTAAGACACTAGCCTACACCAATATGGCCGGGCTAGACATAGTTCTTCCTAAACATAGAATCAAACACCATAAAAGTCATCAAAATAATGGTGAATGGAATTGTAAAGACGACATAATCAGTCAAGTCAAGAGCAATGAAAATGGTTCACATTTATTATGGATGAAACACATCTGTAATATTTCCTCAAACGGTTGCTCAAATGCTACCATGAGAAATCATCAAGCCAACCACAAACAATACTCAGACTTGGTACCTTGCCAAGATGTTATCCGTATACGCCTCTTCACTAGTGAGTTGAAATAAGAGAATCTGACAAAGGGTTTTGGATACTTGATAGTAAGGCAATGTTTCCTCCGATTATGATGTTGAGTATGTTGATAAGTGGAGGATGTAGACCCTGAAGTTGACATTGAAGAGTCTATTGCTACTAAAAACTATGATGTTGGTGTTGAAGAGTCTGATACTATAAACTCTAATGCTGAAGTTGGTGTTGAATCTCGCTGTGAAATCTCCAAATTTGTATCAATAAGAGGTGTAGGCAGTGGCTTACACAACTCAACAGTAGAATATTCATCTTGTGTGATGGACTCTTGTGCTGGAACAAATTGAGTCTGAACAACAAAAATATCGACACAACTTGCTACTGGCAATGAAGTCCCAACAAAACCAAGTATGGATTTTTCTAGTCTCATTACAGGATGAATGGGATGTACAATCCCTTGTCCATTCTTACCAAGGCCACCACTAGTGTATCCCATCCAATGCATCAAGTTTGACCCAAAACCAAGATTGTGCAACTCAAAATTTGTTGAAGGAAGCTCAGTAGTGGACAACAATGCAAAAGAAACATTAGAAGGAAGAGATTGTTGCATATATTTCTTCAAACAAGAAATAATCTCTTCCTTCTCTTTTAAATAAACCAAAAAATGTTCATTTAGAAGACTGAATTTCTCCTCCATATCATTAATGTGGATGGTCCAAGTATCAACTTGAGCTTAATGCTCCTCCATTAGGATCCCAATGAGTCCATAATCCATGGAAAAATATGTACACATGTTTTGAAGACAAATCTTTGATTTCTTGAAGTTTTCTATATTCTTTGACAAGTTTTAGATTCAGACTCTAAAGGGTCGAGGTAACTAAATGTTTCTCCTCCATTACAATGATTCTCTCCCAATGAATGATATCAGTTAGATGTGTTTTTCAAAGTAGCGATCCGAGGTTTTGTTGATCTATTTCATGCAACTACAGATATGATAAAACAATTGTATCTCCTAAAATAAGATGTGGGTATTGGATATTTTTGTTGAGCGTGGGCATCCATATGCAATGAATCTGGCAACAAAAAATCAGATCAACTCAGGTCATGGATTTCGAGATATTGTTGATGGATCCATGACAACTATAGATTTGATAAAACAATTGTATCTTCTAAACTATGATGTGGGTATTGGAGAGTTTTGGTGAGCATGACCATTCCTATGCAATGCATCTTTGTACCAAAAATTAGACCTATCCATATTGTGGATTTTGAGATGTGGAGAACGGATCTATGGCACATTAATCTTGGAGATAATGTGAGGCATAAGAGGAATTGTCAGTGAGTAATTGTCACACACCCAACCCCCTAAGTACCTTTTAGGAGATGTGGTATCATATTTTCACTTCTTATAATAATATTAAATAATATCTATCACAACTTTGTCATCTTCCACTCGTCAAGATCTTTCCAACAACAATAATTTTGCTCAGAACTGAGCTATGGAACAAGAGTTGTGACCTGTCGAAGTTATCATATTTATGTAGGAAACACCTCTCCTACTGCCACTTGGCATCCACATGATCTCTCATTGTCCATGCCAACTGACGTGGAAACACCCTGGTCCTGGTGTGGCACTAGCATAGATTTCCACATAGGAACTTTGGTCCACATAGACCTATAGCTATCGTCGCTCAGACCTTATCATAGCGGGCTATTTGCTTTCCTCCGACGAGTATGGTATCGAGGAATATTCCTTCTCTATATCATCCATTTGGAAATTGGGAAATCTGTGTAGTATCATTACCCCAAACCCAAGGTATCGAGGAATATTCCCTCTCCCCTCAATGACTGGTCTCGATGTACACAAGACCTCCTGACCTATGGTTAGGATTCATTCAATGCCTAAGGTTCATATTTCCTACTAGACCACACTCAACTCATCAACCAGTTAAAGACTTACACAAATTATCCCATCGACACTCTTAGTCAGCATCAACTCACCCTTTTCTCCCAATTTGCTAAGTGGGTCCTGTGATAATCAATAATTGATATTGAGTTTCGTTTAACACCTGGGTCACTACTCTCACAATGCATCTATCTCTTGACCTAGAATGTGGCTTAGTATCTCGACACGTGGACCCATCACATCTCATCAAGTCATCATAGGGAGATGAAACTCGCTTGTCCATAGAACAACAATTGTCTGTCTCCTATAAATCAATTGGAATACTTAATTAATATTTCTCAAAAATACAACTCTTGGTATTTAATTACTTAAATCTCATTAGGGATAATTATTCTCTACAACTAATTACCCTAGTAAACACATTCTTTTTGCTTTTCCTAATAACTTTGGCCTAGTAATTAATGTAGATTCATTTTCCCTCCATTTTCCTTGGTAATGGTTTAGTGTTAGTTTAATTATCCATATTACAACACATTATAATGCAATTAATTTAATTATATCATAAGATAATCAAATTAATTGTAAAGTACCCAACTCCATCGTAACACACCTCAGTTGCATTATATTATATTTTATTATTTCATTAATAAAGAACGTGGATCTTTACCGATGCTCAAAATCTAAAAAGTAAAAGAGTTCTAATAATTTTATATAATTAAATTTATGCCACCCATGCCATCGCTCTGATGGCTTCGGACTACGAACACTACCTCCCCACTCATCACTTCAAATCCATTCAGACATCATTCAACTGCCCATTTTTATTTACTCCGAAATGGTTTTGGAATTTGTGTCGAATTATTATTATAATATTATATTGGTCATGAATCCCTTGGTCTTCATGCTCCATACGTTTACTCCTTTCTCACTATTCTAACTGTCAATCAAAATCTATTCAGTTTAAATATTATACTATATTTAAATTTTAAAAAATATATCTCATCCCAAATTGAAGTCGTCTGAGGAAATTCGCACGTGCCCTGCTCGTTACTCTAATAACCAATCAGAAAAGGGAAGGGGTAATATTAAAATGTATCCAAACTTTATAATGTCCATGCCATCGCTCCGATGGATTCCAACTTCATTCTCATGCACTCTCCCTTCTTCTACAAATGTGGGACTCCGAAGACCAATCACACACGAGCTTAGTTTAATATTTAATAACGTATTTCTTAAAACCCATTGGTCTTCGCACTCTAAACAATTGCCCCATTCTCTGTGTTTCGAAAGAAAGGATTTTTTGATAGTAATGTTTGTAAATACTATATAAATATTTTCAAGGTAGAAGGATACAAGAAGATATATATATATATATATTCCAAGCCTTTAATAATTAAATACTGTTGCATTTTCATACTTACTTCTGTGTTGAGAAAAATAGGAAGATTTTTATAACTTCAGGTATTTGAACACTAATAATTAAAAATACTCTAATATTCATGATTCTTGACGAGCACTAAGCTACCTAGGAAACATATGAATTTCGTAAATGGGGAAAATATGAGCATATTTAAAACCTTTTTGCATAGAGAAAAAGGATTTTATATTTCCATTTTTCGTGCATAGGCATGAACTTCATAAATTTAATATGTGATATTTATAATTCTTATTATTTAACTATCAAACATTTAAATGGTAAAATTAGGAATTCTACCATACTTAACCATTATTCATATTTTCCCATAAAGCATAGGAATGCACATTTACACTAATAATCTTATGTAATTTATATTAACATTCCCCTGCATGTATTCAATGCGTGGTGAGGTTTAATTTGAACAAAATTTAAGGAAATTGGTCCTAAGACAAAGAATTTCCTCCACAGTAGTTTTACATTTCTACCAAAATTTATAGCCTACCACAATTTAGGGGATCCCTCCAAAATTTATAGGAGATTTAATGCAATTTTAGCATAATTGTTATTAATTCTCAAATGAAATCTAAAGGGATTTTGTAATTTGAATTCAAGTAAGAAGGTTCAAGTATAATTCCAAAATTGTTTTCCTTATGACCAATTTATAATTATTTTTTTTGCACTCTTAAATGTTTGGGTTATTTCCCTATAGTCCAAACCCACATCTGAGATACTCTAAGTTTTCTATAATAAGGCTTGAGGACAAGCTAAAATAGAACACTATTATACATAAAATCACTCTCTCTTCCTTTAGATTCTTTATAGATATTTTTAATTGTTCAATCACCATTGCCAAATCATGCATTAAACTGTGCAACGTAGTAAACCACAACATTCACTCCCAAAAATATTATTATAACATAGAGATAGTCAAGAGATAATGAAGTAAATCATATGAGATTCAACTAAGACATTCTTTTCATTTTACCTAAACTTATCAAGCCATTTTTTGTCAAAAGTTAAACTTACACAACTTTAAAACACAGTCTATGATTTTCTATGAACTTAACACTACAAAGATATAGAAAAATATACTTATATAGAACAAATAAAATGATGCAACTGTTGAAAGGGGTGCCCTTTTCCACCCAACGTAGGAACAACAACTATGGAAGGATTTACCACTATCCACCCCCTAGCTAGATCATGTTGCTTAGAGAGATATTCTTCCTTTTGTTCAACAACAACTAGGGAAGAAGATCACTCTCCTCCTCTCACAGGAACTTGGCAGATCAGTTTTCTCTCCACCAAGAAAGGGGGTATGCAATGAGTACTTCCTCAATCACTCATCTTCTCTACAACCTCGTTTATTGTCTTGGTTATAAAATGCTACCCAACAATTCATGTACCCCCAAAAAAATTGTTTTTCATTTTTCTTCCGAATTAGAAAGCTCCACATGCTTTCCCTCTTTACAAATGGTCACCCGAACCATTCTTCTTGGACCCTCTCTTTTTGCCCATGATTTTTATACCTTTTCTTGCCTTCCTCAAAAAGAATTTGTGGGTCCAATTCCCAATTTAGTGGGTTAAGTCAGGAAGTTTCTGGATGGGTACTCTACACATTTTCTCATTGAATCTTGAGGAAAACTTCCCAACTACCAACTTGAATGGTAATTAAATTCTCTGGGTTAGAGGATTGTTCTGGGTCGGAACAATTTAAATATAGCAGAGTACTAGTCTGGTATGGCTCATCTCAACCATTACTGGTTCCCCTCACCATCTCTCTCATGCATCATGATCTACCATGGAAACCCCTTCAACAGTTATGCAACATCTTCCATTTTATTTAGTAGCATAAATATATACATTACCTTCTATAAAAAAAGGTTCATCAGTTCCAATATCCACACATAATCAGTCTTCCCATAGTCTTTTAGCAGGCTATAGTTATATTTACAAGCTGGGGGAAACATGGGTGGTACAATCCCCTCCCCGTTAAAGGAAAATTTCCCTCGGTGTTCTACCTTCCACTATGTTCTTTATGTACAATAGTGAAAAAAAATGGGTATGCATGTTTTATGGAATCCTCCATTTCCCATGTAGCTTCATCTGGAACAAAGTATTTCCACTGCACCTTGACCTGTGTAATGGTTATGTTCCTAAGTGGGATTTATTTCTTGTTTATTATGCATTGTGGATTTGGCAGGAATTCTCCCTCTGGTTCACCTGAATCAAATACCAATCAATTATATGATTAGAATCATGTACATATTTCTTCAATAACGAAACATGGAAAACATTATGTGCCTTCAATGTGGGAGGAAGTGTTAGTCTATATTCTACAGGTCCCATTATGTCCAAAATTTCAATGGGTCCACAAAACCAAGGTTCTAGCTTGGCACAAGTTCCCATTCTCAAGGAACGTTTTCTACGCCTAACTTGGAGATACACATGATCCCATTCTTTGAAATCTCTAGGAGTCATTTTTTTGTATGCATAGATTTTATGTCTATCCTGAGCTATTTTTAGATTCTGTTTTATTTGAACTACTTGTTGTTGCATTTATTTTAGAATATCTGGCCCGAGTGTAATTTTGTCTACTAGGTTATTCTAACTGATTGGAATATTGCATTGTCTACAATAGAGATCCTCAAAAGGGCTCATCTTCAATGACTCTTGATAGCCATTGTTATAAGAAAATTCTACCAGTGGTAGGTAATATTCCCACTTCTTGGGATGATGTATCAAATGCATCCTTAACATGTCCTGTAACACTTGGTTTACCCTCTCTGTCTTCCCATAATTTTGAGGGTGATAGGATGTACTAAACAACAATTTAGTTTCAAAACCAACAAACAAATATTTCCAAAAATTTGAAGTAAATTTTGTATCTTTGTCTGATATGATTTCCTTAGGTATGCCATGCAGTATAATTTTTTATTTCATGAATATATTGGCAATATCTATTGCCTTGCAAGTTGAATTTATGGGGATAAAGTGAGCAGCCTTGCTTAGTTTGTCCACAACTACCATAATGACGTCATTTTGCTTGGTTGATTTGAGAAATGCTGTGATGAAATCCATGGAGATGGTTTCCCATTTCCATTCGAGAATTGGTAGGGGATTCAACAACTCTACTGGATGTTGATGCTTTTCCTTAACCTGCTGACATACTAGACATTTAGATAAGTAATCAACTATGCCCTTTTTCATTTCAGACCAATGAAATAGTTTCTTAGTGGTTGTGATCATTTTCTGATAACCAGGATGACCAATATATGGTATTTTATGTAGTTTGTCCATTATGAACCTCTTCAAGTCATCACAATTTGGAATATACAACCTACCTTTGTAAGTTAGCAAGCCATCATTCAACAATTGATAGCCCTAAAACCTCAACCTTGTGGGATCTGGCTCTAGGTATGATTTCACAGTTTTTAAAAATGCATTTGGTTCTTGTGTACTTTTGACTCTTTCCTTGATGTCTAGTTCACAGGTGCTTATAGCTTCCAAGTGAATTACTTTCATACTTTTACTAAGGGAATCAACCACCCTATTTTCTTTTCCTTTAATATGTTTGATTTCAAAATCAAACTCACTAAGGAGAGCCATCCACCTAGCTTTTCTAACATTGAGTTTGGGTTGGTCGAAAAAATATTTCATCCCACTATGGTCTGTCATAACTACAAATATTCTTCCTAGGAGGTAATTCCTCCACAGTTTTAAAGCATGTACTATGGCATCCAATTCCAAATCATGGGTCACATAATTGATTTCATGCTCATTCAATTTTCTGGATTCGTAGCAAATCACATGCCCTTCTTGCATAAGGACTCCTCCAAGTCCTTCCTTGTAGGCACATGTACACACAAGGAAATCCTTGTTTGGGTTTGAAATATTCGACACATTTTCATTGGCTAAAAGGTGTTTCAGCTGCTGAAAACTTGCTTCACACTCTATTGTCCAAATGAATATAACTCCCTTTTTCTGAAGGTAGGTGATTGGATAACCAATCTTGGAAATCCCCTTTATGAACCTCCTATAGTATCCTTCTAGGCCCATAAAGGATCCAATATCATATACATATTTTGGCGTAGGACAATCCATAATGGATTTTATCTTGTCATGATCAATTGCCACTCCTTCTTCAGAGATAACATGGCCTAAGTAATGTACTTGTTTTTGGGAAAAGTCACACTTACTAAAATTTTCATAGAGTTGATGTTCTCTTAGAACTTGAAGCACTAAATTGAGATGTTCTTCATGTTCTTACATACTCTTAGAATATATTAGTATATTATCAGTGAAAACCAACACAAATATGTCCAAGAACTGGTGGCTAATGCATTGGTAAGCCCAAATTGTACCACCACAAATTCATAGTTCCCATATCTCGTCCTAAAGGCAGTTTTGCAGATGTCTTAATCCTTAATTCCGACTTGATGGTATTCAGACCTCAAGTCAATCTTGGAGAAAATTGTTTCACCCTTTAATTGGTCAAATAGGTCATCAATCATCGACAAGGGATACTTATTCTTAATGGTCATCTTGTTGAATTGTCTATAGTCTATGCACAACTTGAGTGTGACATCCTCCTTCTTTACAAACAAAGATATTTCTCCCTAAGGAAACACACTAGGTTGAATGTAACCTTTGTCTAACATCTCCTTTAGCTTTATTTTGAGCTCAACTAGCTCTGGTGTACACATTCTATAGGGTGCTCTAGACATTGGCACTACTCCAGGTACAAGTTCTATTGAAAATTCAATATCTTGTCTTGGAGGTAGACCTCGTACCTCTTCTGGAAAAACATCTTTATACTATCTTAATACAGTATGGTCCTCTAGGCTTGGTTTATTGTTCTCAATATATTTCAACACTTGTATTGCATACAAATGACATTGTTTTCTGCAATACTTCTTCACTTGAAGGGATGATATTTGTCTCACTGAGACAAGATTTTGAATTCCTTGTAGGGTTATTTTCCTCCCTTATTCATCTTCACACTCCAAAGTTTTATTATAATAGTACAACTTCGCTTTATGGAAAATCAACCATTCCATGCCAATCAAGAAGTCATAAGATCCTAAAGGAAGCATGTTTAGGGTCACTTGGGTGGACAATCCATTCTTAATGAATTGGCATGCTGGTATGACCTCTGTCACTTTTATTTTTGTTCCAGTGGCCATCTGTACCAACCATGATTTAGCATGGCTTACTTGCTGCAATTTACATTTCTCAATAGTGTGAGGGGTAGCATAACTTAAATTAGAATCGGGTCAATTAAAATGGAAACTAGATGGTTGGAAATCATACCTTCCATCTCCACCACTGAAACTTGGTGGTCAACTTGTCTTTTATGTAAGTCTATATAAATTTGTGGCATGATCCTAGCCACTTCATTGACTGTGGTGTCCTCTTGGATGTTTTATACCCTTCTATTGTCTTGTTTCCTATGTGGGTAGTCCCTTGGCATATGTTCTTCTCCATAACCCCAACATTTCAAGGGTTCTCTCTTTGTATTATCAGTCTTTCCTGGAGCTAATCCAAAGGGTTTATTACCACACTGAGATGGAAAATTATGTTGATACACACTTTTAGCAGGAAGGATCATCTTAGAGCCTTTCCCATGATTCTGAAATCTTGAGAATTTAAACCCCTTCTTCTTGAATCCCAATTTACTTTTCTTCTTCAAATCGTAGTGAGATTCCACCTTATTCTTGAATTTATCATAGAAGTACCTTGCCTTTTGAATAGTGCCTTATAAAGTATTATGTTCGTCAAACTCAATTCTATCCCGGAAGGACTAAGGAAGTCCACTAACAAATCGTTTGATATTTACCTTTTCATCCTTTATGTAGGGAACATACCTCATCAACTCAAGAAAATTGTTGATATGTTTATCTATTGTGAGTTGTCCTAGATCAAGTTCATAGAACTCCTTGGTCTTACCATCATAGTATGTTTCAGACATGTACTTATTCTTAAAGTATTTCTCAAATTGTTTCCATGGAAATTCCTTCTCATGGATTCCTTTCACATTCCTAAGGTCCTCCCACCAAATGGAGGTCTTTCTATTCAAGTTGAAAATGGCTATTCGGGCCTTTACATTTTCAGAGTATTCATGGAATTTGAAGTACTTCTTCAAGCCAAGTAGTCAAACTTCTTCTTCTTCCCCCTTTTCAATTTATCCATCAAGAGTGGGTGGTTTGGCTTTATTAAACTCTTCAGGGTCATGGCTCTTGGAATGTTTCCTCTTCTTTCTTCTCCTCTGAGAATGTAAACTAGTCTCACTGCCAGACAATTCCTTGGAGTTGTTAATTTCCTCACTAGAAGGTTCTTTAGTTGAATTCTTGGTGTTAGCGTGTCTCTTGGCTCCATGTTGGGCCTTCTTTGAGGTGATTCTCCTTGTGTGGTTATTTTTCAGAACCATGATTTTTCATCTCAGGTGGACTTTGTGTTTTCTTAGTATGATGTGTATCCATGTTATTGATTACTGGACCATGTTGCAGTTGCCTTTGTATATCTGATAGGCTTTGTAGTAGGACTGCATTTGTTTTTCTTGTTCTTTTAGCAGCTTTTCATTGTCATTCTTACAAATTTGTAATTCTTCCATTAGGCTTCTTACATTTTCAGTCAAATTCAGACGAGTTTCCACCGCCCTCCTCTCATCAGATTCTTCTTCTCTATTGTGGGATATTTCCCCAACTCATGGTGTGTCACCTTTATTTATGTTTTAGTTTTCCTTGTTGTTCATTGACTGTTTGAGTGTTGATAAAACATTTTCTATTAGTTAATTATATACTAATTTATGAACAACACATGCGATTTGTAAGGTGAAATCATCATCATTATTTGGAAACATTAGCAACACATAGTTAAAATTTCTAGAACATATAACAACAGTAGAAATTTTTGTTCCTCTCTTTAATAGTGGTTTAAATAAGCTTCTTATGAATGGGGTAAGATAGGGTGTTACCCTTTAAAAGTTTCCTAATAAAATTGTATTCGACTCATTCATAATCCTAAGCATGTCAAGTGTTGTTTCTCGCTCTGATACCCCTTTGTTACACACCCAACCCCCTAAGTAAATTTTAGGATATGGGGTGTCAGATTTTATCTTCTTATAATAATATTAAATCGTCTCTATCACAACTCAATCGTCTTCAGATCGTCAAGATATTTCCAATGATAGTAAGTTTTGTCATAAATGAGCTATGAAACAAGAGTTGCGACCTGTCGAAGTTCTCAGATTTATGTAGGCAACACCTCTCCTAATTCCACCCTGAATCCACATGACCTCTCATTTTCCATGCCAACTGACATGGTGACACCCTGGTCCTAGTGTGGCACTAGCCTGTCCTGCCATGGAGGAACTTTGGTCGACACAGACTTATAACTATCGTTGCTCAGATCTTATCTTAGCACAATATTTACTTTCCTCCGATGAGTATGGTATCAAGGAATATTACTTCTCGATACCATCCATTCAAAGGTTGATCAATTCACACTATCTCATTACCTCGAACCCAAGGTATCGAGGAATATTCCCTCTCCCCTCGATGAATGGTCGTGATGCACGCAAGATCTCCTGACCTACAATTAGGATTCATTTGGTGCCTAAGGTTAATATGTCCTAATAGAGCACACTCAACTCATCAACCAATTAAATACTGACACACATTATCCCAACGACATTCTTGGTCAGCATCAACTCGCTCTTTTCTCTCAATTTGCTAAGTGGGACCTGTGATAATCAACAGTTGAGACTGAGTTTCTTTTAACACCTAGGTCACTACTGTCACAGTGCATCTATCTCTTGACCTGACATGTGGCTCATTAGCCACTTGAAAAATGGACCCATTATGTCTCATCAGGTCATCATAGGAAGCTTAAACTTTCTTGGATAGAGAACAACAATTGTTTGTCTCCTATAAATCGATTGGAGTACTTAATTAATATTTCTCAAAAATACTGCTCTTGGTATTTAATGACTTAAATATCATTAGGGATATTTATTCTCCACAACTAATTACCCTAGTGAATACATTCTTTTTAATTTTCCTAATAACTCTGGCCTAGTAATTAACGCATATTCATTTTCCTTCCATTTTCCTTGGTAATGGTTTAGTGTTAGTTTAATTATCCAGATTACAACACATTATAATGAAATTAATTTGATTATCTCATAAGATAATCAAATTAATTGTAAAGTACCCAAATCCATTGTAATGCACCTAGGTTTCATTATATTATATTTTTTTATTTCATTAGCAAAGCACATGGAGATTTGGACTCTGAATTTTACATACAATTCATGTACTCGTTTTTATCTTTACCGACGGTCAATCTCCGAAAAGTAAAAGAGTTTTAATATTTTTATATAATTAACTTTATGCCACCCATGCCATCTCTCCGATGGCTTCAGACTATGAACACTATCTCCCCACTCATCACTCTAAAGCCATTCAGACATCATTCAACTACCCCTTTTTATTTACTTTGAAAGGGTATTGGAATTCATGCTGAATTATTACTATAATATTATATTTTTCATGACTACCTTGGTCTTCACACTCCATACATTTACTCCTTTATCACTATTCCGAAGGCCAATCACAATCTATCCAAGTTAAATATTATACTATATTTAAATTTTAAAACATATATCTCATCCCAAGCTGAAGTCATCGGAGTAAATTCGCACGCGCCTTTCTCATTACTCTGATAACCAAACATGGAAGGGAAGGGGCAATATTAAAATGCATCCAAAATTTATAATGTCCATGCCATCGCTCGAATGGTTTCATACTTCATTCTCATGCACTCTCCCTTATTATCCGAAGGTGGGATTCCAAAGACCAATCACCCATGAGATTAGTTTAATATTTAATAGTGTATTTCTTAAAACCCATTGGTCTTCGCACTCTAAAGAATTGCCCCATTCTCTGCATTCGGAAAGAAAGGATTTTTAGATAGTAATTTTTTTAAATACTATATAAATATTTTGAACATAGAAGGATACAAGAAGATACATATATTTTCCAAGACTTTAATAATTAAAGACTTTTGCATTTCATACTTACTTCTGTGTTGAGAAAAATGGGAGAATTTTTATAACTCCAGGTATTTGAACACTAATAATTAAAAATACTCTAATATTGTTGTTTCTTCAGGAGAACTAAGCTACCCAGACAAGATATGAATTTCGTAAATGGGGAAAAATGTGAGCATAGTTAAAACCTTTTGGCACAGAGAAAAAATATTTCATATTTCCATTTTTCATGCACCAGGCATGGACTTCATAAATTTAATATTTAATATTTATAATTCTTATTATTTAACTATCAAACATTTAAATGGTAAAATTAGGAATTCTACCATACTTTACCATTATTCATCTTTACCCAGAAAGCATAGGAGTGCCCATTAACACTAATAATCTTATGTAATTTATATTAACATTCCCCTACATGTATTCAATTCAGTTTTGTTTAATTAAACCTGTAATTAAAAGGAAATGAAAGTTATTTCTTATTTTTCAAGATTTTTAAAATAATAAAATAAAATCCTAATCTAAGGAAATATCTATATTAAAAACGTAATTATATCTCTTCTTCTTCATGGGTAAATGAGTAAATTTGTTTCCTTATTACTCTATTTTACCATTCTTACCAAAATTTAAGGAAATTGGTCCTAAGACAAAGAATTTCCTCGAGAGTAATTTTACATTTCTATCATAATTTACAACCTACCAAAATTTAGGGGATCCCTCCCAAATTTATAGGAGTTTGTACTTTGAATTCAAGTAAGAAGGGTAAAGTATAATTCCAAAATAATTTTCCTTACTACCTATTTATAATGATTTTTTTTGCATTCTTAAATGTTTGGGTTGTTTCCCTATAGTCCAAACCCACATTTAATATACTCTAAGTTTTTTGTAATAAGGCTTGAGGACAAGCTAAAATAAAACACTATTATACAGAAAAACACTCTCTCTTCCTTCAGATGCTTTATAGAGATTTTTATTTGTTCAATCATCATTGCCAAAGCATTAATTAAACTGTGCAATGCAATCAACCACAACATTCACTCCCATAAATCTTATTTTAACACACATATAGTAAAGAGATAAAGAAATAAATTAGATGAGATTCAACTAAGACATTCTCTTCCTTTTACCTAAATTTATGAAGCCATTTTTGTCAGAAGTTAAACTTACACATCTTTAAAACATAGTCTATGATTTTCTATGAACTTAACGCTACAAAGATATAGAAAAATATACTTATCTAGAACCCAGAAAGGGATGCAACTGCTGAAAGGGGTACCATTTTTCACCCAACCACAGGCACAACAAATCCTGGAAGGATTTACCACTAGACACCCCCTAGCTAGATCATGATGCTCAAAGAGATATTATTTTTTTTTTTCAGCAACAACCGGGGATGAAGATCACTCTCCTCCTCTCACAGGAACTTGGCAGATCAGTTTTATCTCCACCAAGAAAGCGAGTCTGCAATGAGTACTTCCTAAGCCACTCATCTTCTCTTCAACCCTGTTTATCAGGTTGGTTAGAAAATGCTTCCCAACAATTCTTGTACCCAGAAACAATTTTTTTTTTTTTCAGTTTTCTTCCGAACTAAAGAGCTGCACATGCTCTCCCTCTTTAGAAATGGTCACTTGACCCATTCTTCTTGCATCCTCTCTTTCTTCCCATGATTTTCCTACCTTTTCTTTCCTTCCTCAACAATATTTTGTGGGTCCAATTCCCAATTTCGTGGGTCAGGTCAGGAATTTCCATATGTGTACTCTTCCCATTTCCTCATTGACTCTTGAGAAAGACTTCCCAACTACCATATTGACTGGTAATTAAATTCTCTGGGTTAGAGGACTATTCTGGGTATGAACAATTTAAATCCAACAGAGTATTGTTCCGGTAGGGTTCATCTCAACCATTATTGGTTCCCCTCACCATCTCTCTCATGCATCATGATCTACCTTGGAAACCCCTTCAATAGTTATGCAACATATTCCACTTTATTTAGCAACATAAATATATACATTACCTTCTATAACAAAAGGTTCATCAATTCCAACATCCACACATAATCAGTCTTCCCTTAGTCTTTTAGCAGGCTATAGTTATATTTACAAGCTAGGGGAAATAAGGGTATTACAATAATCCATCTTTCCTACTTTCTTGAATCTTCAGTACCTGCAAATAAAAGTGTTGTTGTGCCTTCTTCCTAGAATCTTGTGGGTTTTGATACCATGTAGAATGTGGTGAGTACCTGCACAATAGATCTAGCTAGAATAAGAATGAACACAACTTGCAAAAGTGAGAAGATGAGACAAAAAATGGAGAGAAAAGAATATAAATGTATTTACCCAAATGAATGAATGATAATTTACACATGATATGCTCTATATATCTCAACTAATGTGCACTATAAGAGAATCCAATGTCTCATAGTGGTGGTCTAGAGAGATATGGACATGCACAGGAAGTTACTGAAGTTAACTTCCACCTAGTTCTAGTTAACTAGTCATGCAGTCTTTAGTTAACGGAGTCACACATGTGGAAGTGAGAGAAGCGCATGCAATTGCTGGTGATAAAATCGAGGTTTCCATGCATGAGTGACTTCCACTAGTATAACTAACTGTAACTATCTCTAAAATGAAGAGAATATTCTCCTAAAATGTAGGAGAGGTTCCTAAAAAATAGGAGACCCTCAATAATGACTAATAAATATAGGACAATAAGGAAAATAATATCCTAGGTGTGTGTAATATCTCCAACATCCTTGAATCACAGTCCTTTGTGACCCAACTCTCTATGTGTCAAATATTAACCAACCTTCCTTATTTACCCTATCCTTGCTTTTATAATCTTGAGTTATGACCTAACCATAATCTCCAAAGTGATTGCCAACAAATATTACTTCTCACCTCAATTGAGATCAATGGCTAAGATTTAATTCACTAATGCTAGTTAAAACATTTCTTTAAATATATCTCAACTAATTAAGAAAATCACTTTACTTTAATAATTCCTTTAATTAAAGTAAAGTATCAAGGTAGAAGAATTTGGATGACTTCCACACGTCTAGACACTTGGACCTGTGCGGGAGTACCTGTCCGATGCTACAAACATCAACACTCCATCTTAGCGAGGAAGGTATTATACACCACTCCAAGTTTCTCTTACAGTACTCAAACTTCCCCTTAACTAAGAGTTTTGTCAGAATGTCTACAACCTGCTCATATATGGAAAAATAATGGAGCTTTACTGCTCCCTTCTAGATCCTATATTGAATGAAGTAATATATGATCTCTATATGCTTGGAATTGTCATGAAATACTGGATTCTCTGAGAGTTTGATACAACTCTAATTATTGCAATATATCACCGTAGGCTCCAAATCCTGATCAAATAAACCTGTAAGGAATTTTTGAAGCCAAATGGATTCATAGTTATCCATACTCACTGCCATGTACTCTTCCTCTATTGAACGAAGTGCTACATAATTTTTCTTCCTACTAAACCATGTAATAATTGTTGATCCCAAGGTGATGCAACAACCTGGGGTGCTCTTTCAGTCTACTGCACTCCCTTCCCATTTTAAGTCTGAATATCCCTACAAACTCACTCCATCACCTACAACATACCTCAACCAATACCCCAATGTACCTCTCAAGTACCTGAGAACATGCTTCATTTTTATCCTATGCACATGCCTAGACGCCACCATGAACTGAAACAAGGTGTTCACCACAAAACATATAATTTTCCCAGTGTTGACCAAAGACATCAATGAATATTGGCACCCAATTTTTTTGGTTCATGTCATGCATGTGCACACAAACGAAGTTGTGCATGCTCAATTACAAGTGTAATATGTGCTCATTCCAAGTTTTACATGCGCCTAAGCTAACATGCGAGGAATGATAAGAAGTGTGCACCAGACTGAATTTTTTCATCATGCACCAAGCCTAAAAGGTTATCAAATTTTCACCAGTATCGGTTTTGATGCACACTAGAAATCAAGAAGACACATGCCAAAATCAAGAAAGGAATCATCAGGAAATATCCCAAAAATATTATTGCCAACAACACAAGGGATGATGGGACAACCAGAGGATGAGTTGGCCAGGAAGTTAAAATTTCCTTGATACAGAAAGCCTACATGGAATGTTGGAAGGTACTAGAAGTTTGAGAGGAAATTTTTTCAGTGGAGTGAGTGGAGAAGAGTAGAATGAGACATATCTCCCAAGCAAAGGAAAGATATAAAAGGAAGTAGTGACAACAAAGAGAGAGTTGGATAATGCATATTTGCAAAGCTATATGGTTAGATGAGATTCATTGATTCGTTGGTATTGAGCTCACTTTGATCTTGTGTAATGGTGTAATGTATCTGAATATAAATCTAATTTTGTCATATGTATGAGATCTTGAAAGTATGTGCATTGTGCAATATGTTGTATTCGTGGGGATTTAGATTAAAGAAGATATTAAGCTCTGTTTCCATCTTATATAGTTTGTTTAATGTATAGCGTGTATTATAGAATTAAAGGACTAATAAATTTGTTTCAGTTATGATCTATTGTGTGTCTATCATATGTGATTTGGATATGTGTTTCTATTGTTTTACTTCTTATTCCTAATAACTTGGCATATATGAGTTGCATGAATGTCATCCCAGATGGATCTCTATGTTATTAGCCTTCATCCCTGTCAAAAGACCTTATGGCCTCTGTGATCTTCTCTACATCTTGGGTGAGACCTTCCTTGGCCTTGGTCAAGGATCGATATGCCGATGATCTAGGGTTTTGTTGGTCAAGTTTGGATGAACCCCTAGTCTAAACTCCCCAACATTAAGAAGGAAGCGCACAAGTGTGGGAAGAAACTTCAATAAATGGTTCCATTGCCAGGAACGAAAATTCTTGTAGGGAATGATGAATGAAATAAATGAGGTGGTATGTGTCTTGGGAGGAAATTCAAGACTGACTAACTGCAAAAGAGCATGAGTTTTCCATGCACAAAACTCAGGGGCTTAGAGTGAATGTGAAGAGTTGGAAAGATAAGTATCTTTACATTGATATGCATGAGCTTATCTTTGTTGAATTTCCTTTTTTGTTGTATGAATGACTAAAAAGGAAAATGTCTACCAATTCTAGTGTGTGGTCGTTGGACCCAATGATTTGGGATCAAGGTAAGATTGAAATATCGAAAGTGTTGGATAATAAGTGAACTCGGGCCATTGATTTTTGGTTTGATCGAGTAAAGTAGGGATATGTTATTGATTTTTTTTTTGGAGTACACTAATTCTTTTAGAGAGGCTGAAAGAAAGTTCACATAAGGTTTGAGGAAGCAAATATTGGAAGAGATTCCACTTTGGATAAAGATGTTGTTCATGGAGAAAGGGTTGATGTGCATGGATATTGATCGAATGGTTGAGTAAAATCCCCTAGAACATAGGAGAAAACATCTAAGAGATATGAAAGAAGAGTTGAGGTAAGAAAAAAATAAGAGCATAGAGGTTAAAAAGAGCTAGCGAGGATCACGTTGTTACAGAATATTTCCCCTTTGGATAGGTGAAAACTCCCTTGGGTATCTAGACCCCTACTGACCAAGACAAAAAACAAAAACAAATGGACACTAAAATTTCTTTATATATATTCTTTATGTCTATGGATAGAGAATATAGAAGAAATAAGTGTGACTTACTCCTTTTTTATTGAGTATTAAAGAGTACATGAATGGTCACTTACCCCATGGACTTCATCACTGGATTACCAACATAGACCAAACAGAATGACGCCATCATGGTAGTGGTGGATAAACTGAGCAAGTCCTCTCATTTTATCCCCATCAAGTCGACTTGAAAGGAAATAGACATCGCCAACATATTCATGAAGGAGATATTCAGACTACATGGTATGCCTAAAGAGATCGTGTCTGACAGAGACACAAAATTTACCTCCAACTTTTGGAAATCCTTGATGGTTGGTATGGAGACTAAATTACTATTTAGCACAGCCTATCATCCTCAAACCGATGGACAGATGGAAAGAGTGAACCAAATATTAGAAGATATGCTAAGGATGCATGTAATGCATCAACCCAAAAAGTGGGAAGATTACCTGCCACTGGTGGAATTCGACTACAACAATGGCTACCAAGAATCCTTGAAGATGAGCCCTTTCGAAGTCCTCTATGGTAGACCATGTAACACTCCAGTCAGTTGGAGTAATCCCATGAACATAATTACTATTGGACCCGACATGTTGAAAGAAATGGAACAAGTGATTCAGATAAAACAAAATCTAAAGGTCGCTCAGAACAGATAGAAAATTTACGCCAATCGAAAGAGAACTCTAAGAGAATTCAAGATGAGAGACCACGTATATCTCAGAGTTAGGCCCAGGAAGAGTTCCCTGAGGATGGGAGCTTGTGCCAAGTTGGCACCTTGGTATTTTGGACCCTTTGAAATTCTAGATAGAGTGGGACCTGTAGCCTATAGGATAGCACTTCCTCCCACAGTAAAAGCACATAATTTTTTCCATGTTTCATTATTGAAGAAATATATATACATGATTCTAATCAAATAATTGACTGGTCTGTGATCTAGGTGGAACCGGAGGGAGAATTCCTGCCAGAACCTCAATGCATACTGGACAGAAAGGAAGCCCCACTCAGGAACCGAACCATTGCATAGGTCAAGGTGTAGTGGAAACATTTTGGACCAGATGAGGCTACATGAGAAATGGAAGATGCCATGAAACAGGCATATCCAATTTTGTTTACTTCTATACATACACGTCATATTGATAGATAGAACATCGAGGATGANTGTAAAAATAACTATATTGGCCAAGAACTATGGCAAACTCAAAGATGTGAATGTTTGATTTGACGTACCTTTGTATAAAAGGGTCGATGAATGTAAATTATGTTATGATTATGTGTTGCATGACTGTTGGGAGGGAGGTTGTGCTACAAGAGACCATAATGGCTAATGAGAGGTGGTGGAAGGGACCTGGAATGGCTGCGTTAACTTCCACCGAACCAATACCGTACTGGTTTTTACTTTCTCAAAGACCAAGAGCAACTCTCTGACCCTGGAATGAATTACCCGTCAGGATGGTAGGTGGGGAGGCTCTTTAAAAGTTAATGAGGGGATGGTGGTGAACCACCCATATGTAGAATCTCTCAAACCTGACCATGGACGGGGGAATTCACACCACACACAATCTTGCAGAAAAGACAAGAAAAGAAGTGTGGGGAACGGGGAAGAGAGAACACGCACGATAGGGATCGCGGAAGAGAACCAGGAGGATATCTGGAAATACAGGGAGTTATGAACAGAGGAGAAGGAGAGTAACCTTCGTCCTTGACTTCCATTGAGTTGGAAGTAGGAGACTGAATCTCAAGCATCGTGGTCTAGCTCGAAGGTGGCTAGTGGTAAATCCATTTGGAGTCACTGAGCCTACAGTTGGGTGGAAACAAGCACCCCTCTTAGCAGTCGCGTCACGCCTGGTGGTTCTGATAAGTGTTTATGTCTTGTATTTTGAATTGAATATCCTGGATGCATGCTCATGTTTATACGCTCATAAATGGTTTTTGTATAGAAGTGATTGCCTTGTGTTTTGATTGGGAATAATGAATGCATGCCTATACTTATATATGACCATAATCGGTTTATGTATAGAATGAATAAGTTCAGAATACGAGTCTGTTCTCTTGAGAATTGTCCTATCTACTTGACTCGCGCTCCGTCCTGGTTTAATTTTCTGAAGGCACCTTTTTCCGGGGAGTTTCCTCACATTTCAGAGATGGAGTGAGTTCCTTGAAAAGACTATCGTTATAGTAAACCCACGAGTTTAACTTTCCCCTGTCACAGAGTTCATAGCTCGGCGAATTAGGAAGGCTTTTCAGTTAGGTCAGAAAGCCTAGGGATAATTACCTAAGAACCATCTGAAGGATCATGCGATCTGAGTCTGGAAACCTTGTACAAGAAAGAGTAGTTCTCTCAGGTTTCGAAGTCATGGGAGTTCAAAGCTCCGAGAGGTTGAATCTCGCGGTTCAAGCTTAGAAAGGACAGCGAGTCCAGTTATCGAAAGAGAATACCCCATCATTTGGTAGATGAATGATCAAAATCCTTTCAGAAATACCCCAGATCGGTTAAGACCGATGGATATAGAGGAGGAGTGCAGGCATTAACACCTCGACCCCTTCAGCCTTCGCAAGTAGCGATGGCACCCAGGACCGTAGATCCAAGGATCCGTCGGAGCTCTATTGACCGTCGATCTTAACCTTTGCATAAGAAGGAGAGTGGACTCGACAAACGTCCTAAAAGTCCCGAAGTATTCAGAACCATCCATCAACACAGGACACATGGTAGTTGGGTAGCATTTCGCTAACTCACGACCTGAAGTGATCAAAGGGTAGGACTACACAAACTCACGATTCGTGAAATCGCGATGTGATCATGGTCATTGATCCATGAGTGATCTGGACCATCAGTTTAGCGTGAATAATTTCGACGTTTCGACACCCGGAAAACCAAAGGGCAAGACCCCTCGTTTTCGCCAGTCGTGAAATCCTGGTATACGAAACCCTGAATCGGTTTAGCGTGAATAAGTTTCAGCGTTTCGGCACCCGGGAAACCAAAGGGAAAGACCCATCGTTTTCTCCAGTCGAGAAATCCCATTATACGAAACCCCGAATCAGTTTAGCGTGAATAAGTTTTGGCGTTTCGGCACCTAGGAAACCAAAGGGCAAGACCCCTCGTTTTCGCCAGTCTCAAAATCCCAGTATACGAAACCCTGAATCGGTTTAGCGTGAATAAGTTTCGGCATTTCGGCACCCAGCAAACCAAAGGGAAATACCCCTCGTCTTCACAAGTCACGAAATCCCAGTATACGAAACGCCAACACACTCTATGGATGAGCCCTAGGTCACAGGACATGGTCATGTGGTAGAAGGATGAAGTAGGCGCTAGCAGTTAATCAAGGGTCTAAACTTGGGAATCGACATTTCGGGTCCCGAAAGAATCTGGACCGTCCATTTGTAGAGGACGTGTGGCGAATATCTAAAGTCGTCGGGGTTCTGGAGATCGGGGAAATAGGAGTGAAGACCCCACCAAAATCCCGAAAGGTAGAATGCTGGGATTTAATCTGGGTCGTTGATCAAGTCGATGATTTGGACCGTATATCTAGATGATACCAAGCTTTTAGGTTTTGGGGATTGAAGGAACAAGGGTTCCTTGCAACAAGAATCTCGAAAGTCAAGTTCTGGTAGCGCCATTTGGTGTTAGCGTGTGTTCACTGAGGTGGTCACATGGAGTAGGAAAAAGGGGAGCCAAGGAGCTCGTTAACCCCATTTCGGGTTTTGGCATTTCAAGGGACAGGGAGCCAAGGAGAGATTGCACATAGAAATCCCGAAACGCGAAAGCTGGAAGCGCCTTTTTGGTAAGGCCTGTGGTCATAGCCAACGATCACATGGAGGAGGATAAGGGAAGCGATGGTTTGCGCTAGGCCCCATAGAAATTTGGGGATGTTGTCCCTCGAAGAAAAGACGAAAAATCTAGGTTGTCATAGTGGGTATGTGACAATTTGTCTTCAAATTCCAAGAAGAAACAAGAGGATACAAACAACAATTCCAATCGCACTTGGACAAATTTGTCTTCCAATTCCAAGAAGATACGAACAACAATTTCAATTGCACATGGAAAAATTTGTCTTCCAATTCCAACAAGACACAATTAGATACAAACAATACTTTGAATTTCACTTGACAAAGTTGTCTTCCAAATTTTCCTACAATGGTCTAGAAATAACACAAAAGTCTCTATGAATCTAACAAGAACATTAAAATAAGTAAAAACTATCTGTGTGGGTTGTTTTTTTTCTGAAGTTGTCACAGTTTTTTCTCTGCCATGAGATAGATGAGGTGGGGTGTGCTTGGCACCAAACAATTCCCAGAAGAACATGCACGTGTGCACACTAAATCTTGTGCACATTCTAGGAATGTGCGCGCATTCTTGCTGAGCATAAATGAAAAACTCAGTCAAGTCATAGGAGCATGTGTGATCTCTTAATGCAACAAATATAGCATTTAATATACACCAAACCTCTTTATGAATAAATATGTATAGTGGTATGGGGACAACTAAGGCCTAAGGGGTTAGGACTGAAAGTGTTTTCAAGGATAGAGAAATGGTTAGAGCACCAATATGTGGATGATGTGGGTGCAAGGGTTGTACACAAGGTATATGCATAGTGCACTCATGACTCAAGTGAAGATAGGGTTAAGGATTGAGTATAAGTTATGCCTAGGATTAGATGGAGCTAGGGGGGTCTATGTCATGGTCTACAACAATATCTAGGTCAACGTCTAAATCTAGACCTAGCTCTATGTGGTGGTCTAGGTCATGGTCTACGTCAATATTTGGTTTTGGTGACATGATATTTGGAGGAATGGAACCTACTGAAATGGACATTATGACCGTTTGGAGGCTTAGATATTATGAGATTGAAGTGCACCCAAATTGAAAGGACCGTTTGGAGGCAAAGAGATAGTGAGATTGCAATGAGCCTTTTGGAGGCCCAAACATCATGAGATTGCAGTACACTTGAGTTGAAATGATTGTTTGAGGAGGAAATATGTGAGATTGCAGTTCACCCTTTGGAGTGTTGGATCGGATCAGATTATGATTACGGTTATAATCTATATTTTCTAGGAAGGGGTGGAGATTAGAAAATGTGTTGCAAAGAGAACATTTGCATTCATTACATTTACATTTTAATTTTGCACTTTGTTTTCTTTGTTGATATGAATTTCCTTGAGACTGGAAGAGAATAGCAGAGTAGGTATGAGATTTGATTTTAGGAATATACAAAGTAATCTTCTCTATGTGAGTGGATTAATCAAGATTGATCTGAAATTGATTTTTTAAAGACTATTGTTAAGTTTATGCATGATTTGATTTGCCATTTAGAAATTAAGAGAAGAAGCTTAATGAAAGAAGTTGCAGCCATATAAGAAGTAAAAAAAACAAACCATAACACCAAGATTGTTAACGGATTTTGGCACAAGTTTGCCTACGTCTCCGGGCCTTTGTCTCAGTGGGGAAGGATTCTTATTAATCTTCAATGATTTAAGAATACAAAAGAAAGGCTTACATAACATCTCCTGAAACCACCTTTCATATCTGCAACTTCTTAACAGAAACATACATCACCATTGGATAGAACAAGAAATTATGAAACTTTTGAGTATAAATTCGACTATGCTTGGATCGACATCTCGGGATCTGGAGGCACTTTTATATTCGGCTACTCGGATGCAACAACAAAATCCATATTTGGACTCCCTTCAAAATTCAACAAATTTTGAGTATAAAGTCGCCTTGCTTTTGAACAGTCTCTTGGGGCTTCCCCTTGGCACAAATCCCAATGTTGCACTCTATCATAACTGTACAATCCGTATAGTCTCAATTTGAATTCCAAAATACTTAACTTTTCTCGATTTTTGTGCTCAGCTAAATAAGCCAAACTCTGCCAAATTTAGCGACAATCTCCAAACTTAGCGCTAGTTAGCCAGATTTAGCGAGATTCCGCTAGATTTGGGGGATCTCCGCCAGATTTGGGGGTAACCTCCATAATTGGTTAACCTTCTAGAAGGTGCCACATGGCAACTCCTCATTGGGCCATGTGTCACCTCACCATTGGCTGATCCATGGCATTGCTCGCCATGTCAGTCTGCATAGTCATGATACGACTGCCAAGTGTCATTCGTACAGCTACCACATCATCATACGGACTGCCATGTGTCAGTTCATAGAGTCCACGTCATCGCCACATCAACCACCACGTGTCATCCGTACGGTTGCCATGTCATCGTACGACCTTGCCACATCAACATTCATACTACCATGTCACACTGCCACATCAGCATCCATACTACCACATCACTACCCAATCAACCACCACATATCATCTCTACGGTTGCCACATCATCCTTCCATATTTCCACATTTCTCTTTCGTACAATGCCATGTGCCACCTCCGTATGGTGCCATGTGTCACTTCTGTACTAGTTCAAGTCATCCTGAAAAATGCCAATTCTTCCTGCCACATGTTAGCCTCTGGTGCTACCACATCAGGATGCTAACATCAGCATGACATACTGCTGACATCATCTGTTGACTTTTGACTGTTGACTTTGACTTTTTTCCTGTTTGACGTGATCTTCAGATCATGATAACTTCTGCATACAATGTCCATTTTCATAAAACAATATATGGATGGAATTGGCACAACGAGCCCGACGCATTAATGTTGGTTTCATCCAATTTTGAGAAATTTGATTTTTAGGCTTTCCTGGATCCATTTTGGATCATTCCTTCCAACTAAGACCTTTTGGTCCTCCAAAATGATATTAACCAGTCATCAAGTGTGGGATAGGCCTCCCAACTTGTCCTTTGTCTTTAAACTCTGTCTCATGCACCTGTCACATCATAATCAATTTCATAATAACCATGAAAACTAAAAGCATATTGTTAGCCATTTGAACTCATTCACATCTTACTGAATTCACTACCATCCATGTAGAAAACATTAGTAGTGATAACATAAAAAATATGACTAAAACTGAACCAATATGTTTGATGTGCTTGCACGAAATTAAATTATCTTGAAGCAAAGTATGATTGAACTCCCATCCTACAACCATCTCATGTTCATGCTTAAGATCAACTGCTTTACTTGACACAATTATAGGTGTATTGCTTGCATAAGATGCCTTCTTTAATTGTTCCATTGTTAGAAGAGATTGATTTTTTTTTATGTGATGACCATGTATAACATATTCGTTTCCTTCTTTAGTTAAGTGATATTGATTTTGTTCCCTGTAAAAGATTTCTTTGCGTTCATATAAATAAGGGCTACCTAACACCATTCCACATGTTTCTAGTGGCACCACATCACATGTTACTTCATCCACATACTTAGATGTAATTGCAAACCTTATGATACATTGTTTTGTTATGGGTAATTTATGATCTTTGCTTATCCAATTAAGTGAATAGGGTTTGTGATGCATCTCAGTGTTTAATCCAAATTGCTTAACCACTTCTTCTGAAATTAAGTTAGATTGAGATCCATTATCTATCAATGTGTCGATCTTAGTATGTTTCATTACGACCCTTATATGAAACACTTTACTTATTGAATCAAAATCATCACCAATTTTACCTGTCAAACCAACTGTTGTGATTTTAGACTCATCACCTGAATCATAACCCAAGTTTGTTGGTTGTGTTGTTATTGCAACTTTTTGCCTCCCTTTCCTCTCTTTGAATCACTTCGGTCTCTTCTCTAGGTGCAATTTCCAGCAATCTTCATCATCGTGCCCTTATTTCTTGCAATGCTTGCAAGAGAGCTTCTCTTCCTTTATTGTTATTGAATTTTCTTTCTTCCCATTCTCTTTGCCTTTGCCATATTTATTTGAAGATGTTTCCCCTTATACACTAACCCCAGTTTTTCTTGCTTCAATATACGTTGCTTGAATATAAACTTCATCAAGATTAGTAGGTCCAAACATAAACACAGTATTATGAATATACGCAGGCAAACCTCCTATATACTTCATAAGATTTTCTTGTGTAGTTAATGGAACATCTAACATTAAAACCATCTTACGAAACACATCTATATATTCCTGCACCCATTGTAGTTTTATTAATTTAAGACTTTTCCATTCAATTAAAGCCTTTTCTTTATATCCCAATGGATAGAACTGTTTTCTAAGTGCAAAAATAAAATCATGCCATGATGGAAAAATATTACCAACTTGTTGAGTTGCATGTTGCATCTTACTTTACTACCAAATGAGAGTTGTGCTTTCAAGACGAAGCGAGGCCAAACTGATTTTGGTTGCCTCATCTTTGATTTGTTGCACATTACGATATACCTCCATCTGTCTAACCCATTTATCAAGTTTCTCAGCATTAACTTCGCCATCATACATAGGTAAAACAAATTTTACATCAAGTTAAAGTAATGGCATATCAGGCTTAGGTTTATGAGAATGTTTTCTGGAAGAAATAGTATCTGAACTTGTACTTGAAGAAGAAGAAGATGATGTAGATGAAGGAGGTGAAGGAGGATTTTTAGGAGGGTACTCTCCTTCTTCACCTTTTTATTTCTTTGAAGATTCCCCTTGAACTGGTCTCTTCTGTTCCAAGTAATCATAATACAATACTTTTACCATCTCCGACATGGCAAAGAAATTTCTTTGAAACTCTCTTTCATTTTGAGAAATAGCTTCTTCCAATGCCATCTTCTCACTTTGATATGTCCTCTTTCTTGATCCAATCTCAGGATATCATTCTACAATCTCTCCTTCACTATGGTTTAGATTTTCCTTGGTAATCATGAAAACTGAAACAACCAATTGTCAACCTGCTCTGATACCACTTGATCCGAAATTGATCTTTTAAAGACTATGGTTAAGTTTATGCATGAGTTGATTTACAATTTAGGAATTAAGAGAAGAAGCTTAATCAAATAATTTGCAACCATATAAGAAGTAAAAACAACAAAACATAACACCAAGATTGTTAACGAAGTTCGACACAAGTTTGTTTGTCTCCAGGCCTTTTTCTTAGTGGGGAAGGCTTCTTATTAATATTCAATGATTTAAGAATACAAAAGAAAGGCTTACATAACAACTCTTGAAACCATATTTCAGATCTGCAACTTCTAGACCGAAACATACATCACCATTGGTTGGAAGAATAAATTCTGAGACTTTTGAGCATAAAGTCGACTATGCTTGGATCGACATCTCGGGCTCTGGACACACTTTTATTTTCGACTAATCAAATGCAAAAACAAAATCCATATTCAGACTCCCCTCGAAATTCTACAACTTTTGAGTATAAATTCGACCTGCTTTTGAACAGTCCCTCGGGGCCTCCCCTCGACACGAATCCCAATGTTGCACCATGTTAGATCCGTATAGTCTGTATAGTATCAATTTACGTTCCAAAAAACTTAACTTTTCTAGATTTTTGTGCCCAGATAAATAAGCCAGACTCTACCAAATTTAGCAACAATTGCCAAACTTAGTGTCAGTTAGCCTGATTTAGTAAGATTCCGCCAGATTTGGTTGAACTTCTAGAAGGTGCCATGTGGCACCTCCTCATTGGGCCACGTGTTACCTTAGTATTGGCCAAGCCATGTCACTGCTTGCCACGTCAGCCTGCATAGTCATCATATGGATACCACATGTCATCCATACGGCTACCATGTCATCGTACAAACTGCCACGTCTCAGTCCATATAGTCCACGTCATCACCACATCATCCACCATGTGTCATCTGTACGACTTCCACATCATCGTATGACCCTACCACATCAGCATCTGTACTGCCATGTCACCCTTCCACATCAACATATGTACTTCTATGTCCTTGCCCAGTTAGCCACCATGTGTCATTCGTATGGCTGCTACGTCAACCTTCTGTACTGCCACCTATCATGTCTATATAGTTCCATGTGTCGCCTCCGTACAGTGTCACGTGTCAGTTCCGTACTGGTCCAAGTCGGCCTGAAAACGCCAAATCTTCCTGCCATGTGTCAGCCTCTGGTGCTACCATGTCAGCATGCTGATGTCAACATGACATACTGCTAACGTCATCTATCATAATGCTGATGTCATCTGTTGAATTTTGATCGTTGACTTTGACTTTGACTTTTTGCATGTTTGACTTGATCTTCAGATCACAATAACTTCTACATACAATGTCCATTTTCAGAAAACAATATATGGTTGGAATTGACACGACAAGCCTGACACAATGGCGCTAGTTTCATTCGATTCCGATCCATTTGATTTTTAGGCCTTCCTCGATCCATTTTGGATCATGTGTGCAGGTTAAAGATAATGAGTAATAGAGTAAAAAAGACAAGTCATGATAGGTTTCATTATTTTTTGCATTTCAAGCTCTAGGTTGATGTCTAAATATATATCTAGATCTATATCATTGTCTAGGTCATGGTCTACATCAAGCTCTGGGTCATCATTTAAATATAGCTCTAGATCTATGTCGTGGTCTAGGTCATGGTATAGGTTTATGTTATGGTCTAGGTCTAGGTCGTGGTGTAGGTCATGGTATAGGTCTATGTCTAGGGGGGGGTAGAGAGTAAGAGAGTGAGAGTATGGGGGTGAGGGGTCTATGTCAATCTCTAGGTCACCTTCTAAATCTAGATCTAGATCTATGTCATGGTCTAGGTCATGGGGGGAGATAGTGAGAGTGAGAGAGTGAGAGGAAGAGGGTAAAAATAGTGGGGGTGGAGAGTGAGAGAGTGACAGGAAGGGGAGGAAATAGGTAAGGGGGGTTAGATAGATGAAAATAGAGCAAGGTGGCAAGAGTGGGGGAGAGAGGAGGATATAGGGACTATGAGAGAGAGGGTTAGATGCAAGAGGCAAAGATACAATGGGATAGATATGAATTGTTTAAGAGTGTGATAGGGTGGGAGAGGAAGACCAAGAGGGGGGGTTAGAGAGAGAGAGGTGGAAGAGAGAGTGAGAGTGAGACTAACAATAAGGAGAGAGACAAAGAGGTGGTAGATGTAGGAGACAAAGAGAGTAGATATAGTGGGAGGGAGGTACAAAGGGGAGGCGAAAGGAGGAGAGAGACAAAGAGAGAGAGGAGGAGACTTGGAGAGAGAGAGAGAGGGGGGGTGAGGGGAGGGAAAGGGAGGCAGGATGGAGGAGGGAGATAAATAGAGAGAGAGAGAGAGAGAGAGAGAGAGAGAGAGTTGAGGAGGTGGGATATAGAGCGGGATTTAAACATTGATTTTGAATAAAAAATATTGAATCAACTATAAGATTATGCTTATATTAAAATAAAAAAGAAAAATCAATGTACCATAACCATCATTAACTCATGTGAGATCATTATTAAACTATAGGTGAATGGTCATATCTATATAATATCCTCATAAAACAAGAGGTATAGGCATATTGCACTTAGGTCTTGGGTGTGCATGGGGTTAAGGGTAGAGTATAGGTTATGTGTAGGATTAGATGGAGCTAGAGGTGTCTAGGTGATGGTCTAGGTCTAGGTCTAGTTCATGGTCTATGTCATGGTCATGTTCATAGAATTACTTGTATAAGTAATCCATTGGAAGAAGAAAAAAAACTTAACACTCACCTTATAAGCGAGGCTACATTTCTCTCTTGCACATATCCTTTATTCGTTGTGAGACATTTTCTCCTTCAGATGAACAGAGAGAGAGGGAGGTAGAACTAGGAGCAAAGAGGAGGAGACAGGGAGGGAGATAGAGAGAGGAAAAGAGAAAGTAAGAGTGAGACTAACAACAAGGAGAGAGAGAGTGAGATTGAGTGTGAGGGGAAGGGGGGCTAGAGAGATATAAATAGATAAATGGGAGGAGAGTATAGGAGAGAGGGGGCGGGGGATATAGTGAGAGTGAGAATAACAAAAGAGAGAGAGAGAGAAAGAGGTGTTATATGTAGGATAGAAAGAGAGGATAGATAATGGGAGGGAGTGGGAGAGATATAGAGAGGAGGGGAGTAGAGAGAGAATGTGTGAGTGTGAGAGGGGGGAACAAAAAGAAAGAGATGGGGGTTGGACAATGAGTCTTTGAGTGTGTGAGAGGGAGGGAGATGAAGACAAAGATAGTGGGTAGAGAGAGAGTGAGAGGAAGGGGGGGAGACATAGTTGGGAGGGGTAGATGTATGAGAGACAGACTGTAGAGATAGTGTGAGGGAGGGGGAGAGAGAGAGGGAGGAAGGAAGGGGTGGAGAGAGAGTGAAAATGATTGTGAGAAGAAGGGGGGAGATAGAGGGAAAGGGTGGTAGAGATATATAAAGAGAGAAATGGGGGGAAAGTAGAGAAGAGAGAGGGAGGGGGATATAGTGAGAGTGAGACTAGCAATGAGAGAGAGAAAGTGATGTTAGATGTAGGATATAAAGAGATGAGAGATGGCAGGAGGGAGGAGGAGAGAGGAATGAGAGGTACAAAGAGAAAGTGTGAGTGTGAGAAGGGGGGAAGAGAAAGAAAGAGAGGGGGTGTGGACAAGGAGTGTTTGAGTGTGTGAGAGGGAGAGACAGGGAGATAAAGAGAGTGGGTAGAGAGAGATTGAGAGGAAGGGGGGGAGAGAAAGTGGGGAGGGGTAGATGTATGAGAGAGAGAGAGAGAGGAGAGGTAGTGAGAGGGAGGGGGAGAGAGGAAGGGGTGGAGAGAGAGTGATAATTATTGTGAGAGGAAGGAGGATATAGAGGGAAGGGAGGGTAGAGATATATAAAGAGAAAAATAAGGGGAGAGTAGAGGAGAGAGAGAAAGAGGTGGTAGATGTAGGAGAGAAAGAGAGGAGAAATATTGGGAGGGAGGAGGAGAGATAGAGGGAGGAGGGAGGTAGAGAAAGAACGTGTGAGTGTGAGATGGGGAGGAGAGAAAGAAAAATATGGGGGTTGGACAAGGATGGAGTGGAGAGAGAGTGAGACTGATTGTGAGTGGAGAGATAGTGAGAGGGAGGGAGAAGGGGGTGGAGAGAGAGTGAGACTGATTGTGAGAGGAAGGGGGGAGATAGAGG
>ML779126.1:639578-652733 GCA_009831015.1 Picea engelmannii | reverse complement strand
CTTTTTGATGTCTAAATCTTTCCATGTCTAGGTCTTACCATGTATAGGAGTGTGAGGGAGAGAGAGGTAGACAGAAAAGGGGGGTAGAGAGGGAGAGTGAGAGTGAGATAGAGAGGGGGGGTATATGTAGGAGAGGAAGTCCAAAGATAGAGAAGGAAGGAAATGATTTTTAGGATTGCACACGCGTTCCTGGAGTGTGTGCGCGCTCTAGAGCACGTGCACGCTTGTTTGAATTCAATTTTTTTGGGCGGGATTGACAAGGTGTATGCTGACTTGGTTGGCTTGGATTTAGGTTCGGGATGACAAACCTAGTGGTTCGGTCTGCAAATTCATAAAAACCTCCACTTTTGTGAATACTCATTTATATCTCTATCTTTGACATTATTTTTCTATAGGATAAACAATTCAATTGTTGACGAAATTATAGACATAGATCGAGTCAGCTATGCAGATTTAAAATATATATATGTGTGTGTGTATTTAAATTATCATTGTTTAATATTTTTAATCTATTGTTGTCTTCACATGTATCAATATCCTAGAATACATACCTCTCTTATTTATGCTATAAATATTTATCGTCTTAAAAATTTATCAAATGAGTTATATGCAACACAAGAGGAGACCGATACCTATGATCTGAAAATAAAGAAAATTTGTTTTGATCATTTTAAGACCCTTTTAGCCTGCACAAACAAAAGACATTGTAATTTCAGGCATATGTTGAATTTGATAGTTTTAAAAAAATATAAAATTAATATTAAAAATTTCCAAAAAATACATGGCACAAGAAAAAGGGTTCTCTAAAATTATACATTTTATTGGAATGAAAATCCATCATTAATACACTCAACACCAGCATGAACGAAAACATATACCTTATATTTTGTTGGAAAAATAAGATACCACTTTGAGAAAAAATCAAATTTGACCTAGTTATTCAAAATTTCTATGAATAAAAGTTGTATATTCAGAAAGCTAATTCAATTTCCTATGTTTCATCTTCTTACACCATATTCAAATTCATTGTAAAATTATCTTGAATAATCCCTCCAAGTTAATAGATTGTTGTTTTTCCAGGTTTGCATTGCCACTAATGCATCATGAGAGACCATCATTAGCTTGCACTCACCCAATACCATTGGAATCCAACAACAAAATTATGTTGAACCATTAAAATCTGCCATTCCAACTATTCTTTTAAAATTTTGATTTTTTTTTAAACAAAACTTATCAAAAAATATACAAAAAAGAAAAAAAGTAAAAACCTAGAAAACTTAGACTACTTCCATATTATTATCAATGTTAATGGTGGATGGGATTATTATATCCTTAAGCCTACAAACATATAGAAATTTCACAAGTCAATTATTTTTTTCATAGGATAGTATAACCCTTTTCGATAGTTTACTTCATGGATGATTTTCAACAATTTAAATGTTTTTGACAATTTTTTGAACTTTGACTGGTTTTTTGGTTTTCATGTTGTTCACGATGGTTTTGGGATTTGGATTATTCGGGTGGAAAAGTGTTGACATCACTAGAGGACTACAATGTGATGACATGGGTGTACGAGGCACAAGCTAGCAATTGAGGTGAAGGTGTTTTGGGTTCGGTTTGTAAGCTTCAACGAGTGATTTTCAATGGTTTCTTGCAATAGAAACAGAGGGTGGCGGCATGCTAACATCATTAGAGGACTACAATGGGATGACATGGGTCTATGAGGCACAAGCTAGAAACAGAGGTGAAGGTGTTTTGGGGTCATTTTGTAAGCTTCAGTGAGTGATTTTCAATGGTTTCTTAGGATAGAAACACAGGTGAAGGTGTTATGGGATCATGTTGTAAGCTTTGGTGAGTAATTTTCAATGGTTGCTTGAGATAGAAACACTCGTATGAGGGTAAAAAAATTCTTTTCATTAGCAAAAATCTTGTTTATGAGCACCATACTAGGGACGTTTTTGGGGTCCAAGGTTTTTTGGTTGAATAATCAGTTGGGTCCTAATAAGTTTTCCTCCATTGAGGTTCTTTTAGGGATGAAAGAACTTTTAATTAGGTTTTTTTTCACTCAAATAAATTTATAGGCCCCAGTCCTAACCTTTGCAAGTTCTTGTTGTTGGAAGATCTTAGTTAGTAGGATAATATGTTAATTCATTAGTTTCTAAGACTTTCACTTCTCTTCCCTTATAGTAGAGTGTTTTTTTCATCAACAATGCATCACAAGGTCACTATCCCATTTTCCCCAATAAAATAGATGCACTCATTTGGAACCCTGTGGAAATAATTTCTATTTTCCTAACTTGGGTCTGTGTGACTGAAAGGTGGATGTAGTGATTTCATTTTCTTAGGGTGTTGGGTATCCTTTATTTTTTTGCCTCTAACTAGAAAGGAAACAATCCCTGCGTTGAGTGGTGGTATGTTCCATGTTATAGTGATGTTGACATTGTTGTTTTGAATCCTACAAAGTTGCATTTCAATTAAAATATATCACTTACATTAGATAATATTATGTCTTTGAGGACATCGGTGTTGAGTAATAATAATATAACAAGGTCTCTACCTAGCCAACTCACCTTGTGACTACCCCTTATTGGTGTGAAAAGAGACATAGTTTTGAGAATTTTGGATATCCTTTGTTGCCTTGTTTTCCTAGGCACAACATTAAGGATCTAGAAAGGTTGTCTTCCAATGGTTTGAAGGCAGTGTTGCATCACCCTCAATTCCTTCTTTTCCCGTGATTTGAAGGGATTAACTTTTTCTACAGGGTTGGATTGTGAATACCTTGAGCCTTTTTATGTTCTATGTAATTCTTCTCTGCGAAGAGCTTGTGATTAGGTTCTACTTATTAAGAGAAAACACATATTTCTCTCTTATCCTCTCTCCATTTTGACTCAATCTAGCGTTTTTTTCACAAACATTGACTTCTTCTTTTAATCTTTTACATGGGTTGTCAAGGTTTTTCTCCATTCTATTTTATGTTTTCATTATTTTATTTTTAATGTCTACTGCTTTTGTTTTGCGCTGGTGGAAGTAGTGATTTTGAGATTGCCAGAGAAAGTGATTTTTAAAGGTGCTCTGATTTTAGGTCCACCTTTTCCTCATCTTTTATGGGGATAGTTTCCTTTCGCACAGAGAACTTGTACCCATTTTGGAAAGAAGTATCCTCTATAGTTGTCATCTTATTGAATAGCTAATTCGATCTTGTCTCTTAGTTTGAAACTTTTCACACAAGAACTAGTTTTTAAGCTGCAAGAAATTTTCAAGATATTAGTGACAAGGGATACATATTTTCATTACTGCATATTTTCTCATTACCTCTCCACATGTGATTTAGTAATAACAATGCTACAAAGGATGCCATCATGTAGAGTTCATTTACATATTATTTTCAATCTTTTATATTGTAGTCAGGATAGTAGTTAGTGACCAAGGATGAATATTTTCATTACTATATATTTCCTCACTTCTTGTAATTTAGTAATAACAATGATACAGAGCTACAAAGGACACCATTATGTAGAGTGGATTTAAAGAATATTTTCAATCTCTTATATCATAGTTTGGATAGTAAAAAACGTGAACCACACTCTTTACAATGAGAAAATGCATTGCAATGTGTGGGTGAGAGAGAGCTTGTAGGGGGAAGTATCTACTATTAATTGAATCCAATTATATTGATAATTTTGTTTTTTGAACACATAAGGTATTAATTTAGTGAAATGAAAACAATATCGTGACAAATGGTTAAGCTGACAATTAATTTTTATGTCTAGGATGTTCTACATCTTCTTTGGGTCAAGGGGAAGTAAAGTGAATGGCCTTTTTATGATTTGGATGATTACAGATAACCATTAGACATATGAATTCCATGGTTATCCATGGACATGTGTTTGATCATACTTTCCACATATTATCCAGTTCACTCTCACTTGATGACTATGATGCTTGACATACAAGGGATAACTTGTTCAATACATCACATTAAGTGTTAATGTTTTATATATTTGTCATGAAAGTAGTGATCACGTGGTTGAGTCAGATAATGGATCATGATGCTCTAAATATTTGTCTTTTGTCTGGTTTTACCTTGGTGGTCATCATCCCCTTCTATATAATTGTTTTCACTCTTGCATAGAGTTGTACTACTAGGGGGATAGGGGTAGCATGTCCATACCTCAATCTATATATAACATTCTCCATCCTTCCCAATATTTGTTGTCCCCACTTTTGAGTTGGTGGTCATATGTCACACATATAGGTTCATGCTTCATAATCCCATGAGAAAAATAAACTTGAATGCATGGAGATGAATTGGATTGAGCCTTGTTCCTTTGGAGAACATTGAAGAGGTCACTTGCACACTTGATGGAGGTTGTTTCACTTATTATAAAATTTGTTTCACACCTTGATGAGATTTTAGCAACTATTTTGAGGGCGGCCAACTTCTAGAGCAATACAAAATTACGCCAAATCAACTCCATTAAATGCATAATGGCCACAAAACTTATGAAACATGCTCATAATAGAATTTCAGAAAAAACTTGACACATTTATGGTGCTTTTAAAATCTTCTTGCAAGAAGATTATTGTGAATTTGTTACCACTCGTGTGATGTCTTTTGGAGGAGTTCATTGAGGTTTTTGAGGAGGTTATTCCACACGTTGAGGAGGATGTTTGGGATCTTTATTCATTCACTCATGTATCATGGATATTATTGTAAATGAGGCATATCCACCTCATAGTTTATGTATTTTTTACCATATCTCTAGGGTTTGTAAAGAGATACTGATGTTTTATATTATATTTTAGGCTAAAAGCTAGGAGAATATTATTTTTATATTGAGAGTGTTGCTAGATCTATTCATATAAATAAAGAAGCACCTCTCATGTAAATAGAGAAGGTTGATTGCCAAAGGTGTTTACAATTGGAACAACAAATTCTATCCATCCTATGAACTGTCCATAAAACTTTGTGGTGAGTTAAAACTTAACCATCTAATTCTTAACCCTGGTGGAAAGCTAGGTTTATCATGCAGTTGCTTTGGAAATATTCTAGAGATGATATTTGAAAGTTGTTTGTCTGATAGGGAAGCCACTTCCATAAATGTGCATATTGAATATGGCTTCCATAAATGCACATTTATGGAAGGCGAATTTCGTATATGCACATTTATGGAAGCTTGCCACTTTCGTAAATGCATATTTATAGAATTTGGATTTAGTATATGCGCATATATGGAATCCAACTTCCATAAATGCACATTTATGGAAGGCAACTTCCGTAAATGCACATATATGTAAGCCAAATTCCATAAATCTGCATTTACAAATGACAACTTTTGTATATGCAAATTTGAGGAAGTTTACCACTTCCTTAAATGCACATTTGAAGATGACAACTTCTATATATCCTCACTTCCATATATATACATTTATATAAGTTGGACTCCATATATGCAAATATACATAAGCGCGCATATGCGGAAGTCGAATTCCATAAATGCACATTTACATAAGCCAACTTCCATAAATGTGCATTCATAGAAGGAAACTTTTGTATATGTGTACTTTCATATATGTGCATTTATGGAAGTTGGATTTCATATATGTGCATATATGGAAGCATGAATATGCGGAAGCCAACTTCTATAAATGTGCATTTATAGAAGTCAGCTTCCGTATATGCACATTTACAGAATGAGGCTTCTGTATATGTATGCATTCATAAATGCAAATTTATGGAAGTTGGATCAGGTATATGTGCATATAAAAAAGTGCACATATACAGAAGATGACTTCCATAAATACGCATTTGTGGATGACAACTTCCTTATATGTGCATTTACAAAAGCTGACCACTTCCATATATGCGCATTTATGGAAGGAGGCTTCCGTATATGCACACTTCCATATATGCACATTCATGGAAGTTGGATTCTGTATATGTGCATATACAGCAGAAAAATTCTGTAAATATGCATATATGAAAGTCACTTCCATAAATGTGCATTTATGGAAGACGAATTCCATAAATGGACATTTACAGAAGGAGGCTTTTGTATATGCACATTTATGGAAGCTAGTTACTTCTGTAAATGCATATTTATGGAATTTGGATTCAGTATATAGGTATATATGAAAGCAAGCATATATGGAATCTAACTTTTGTAAATGCGCATTTATGAAATCCAACTTCCACAAATGCACATTTACGGAAGGTGGCTTTTGTAAATGCGCATATATGGAAGCCAACTTCCATAAATGTGAATTTATGGACAACACCTTCTATATATGTGCATTTACAGAAGCTAACCACTTCCATAAATGCACATTTACAGATGAGAGCTTTCATATATGCATGATTTCATATATGCACATTTATAAAAGGCAACTTCTGTATATGCATGCTTTCGTAAATGCACATTTATGGAAGTTTGATTTTGTATATTCGCATATATGGAAGTGCACACATATGAAAGATGACCACTTTCATATATGCATATTTATGGAATTTGGATTCTGTATATGCTCAGATATGGAAGTGCACATATACATAAGTTGCCTTCTATAAATGCACATTTATGGAAGGGGGATTCCATATATGCACACTTCCGTAACTGTGTATTTATGGAAGTTGGATTTTGTAGATGCGCATATACGAAAGCGCACATATACAAAAGACAACTTCCATAAATGCTCATTTACGGAAGGTGGTTTCCGTATATGCGCATTTATGAAAGACGACTTTCGTATATGCACGCTTCCGTAAATGCACATTTATGGAAATTGGATTTTGTATATGTGCATATACGTAAGTGCAGATATACGGAAGTTGATCACTTTCGTATATGCTCATTTGTGGAAGTTCGATTCTGTATATGCTCACATACTGAAGCGGGCATATACATAATCCAACTTCCATATATGGAAGTGTCTTGCATAAATGAGCATATATGGAATGGTAGTGCCTTATGTAAATGGAAGTTATGAAAGTGTCAACTTCCAAGGCATTTATGGAAGTGCCTTCTGTAAATGAGAATTTATGGAAGTTGGCTTCCGATTATGCACGCTTTAGTTTGTGAGCATATATGAAATCCAAATTCCATAAATGAGGATATATGGAAGTGGTCATCTTCTATATATGTGCATATACAAAATCCAACTTCCATAAATGTGCATTTACGGAAGCGTGAATATACGGAAGCCACCTTTTGTAAATGCACATATACAGAAGCCTCCTTTCGTAAATGAGCTTTTATGGAAGCTGGCTTCTGTATATGTGCATATACGGAATCCAACTTCCATAAATACACATTTACAAAAGTGAACATATATGGAAGCTTCCTTCCATAAATGCGCATTTATAGAAGTTGGTTTCCATATATGCATGCTTCTGTATCTGAGCATATACATAATCCAACTTCCATAAATATGCATATATGGAAGTGGTCAACTTTCATATATGTGCACTTCCGTATATGCGCATATACATAATCCAACTTCCATAAATGTGCATTTAAAAAATCATTCATATACGACCAGCTTTCATAAATGCACATATATGGAAGTCACTTTCCATAAATGAGCATTTATGGAAGTTGGATTTCATATATGTGGGATTCCGTATATGCGTATATATGGAATCCAACTTTCATAAATATGCATTTATGGAGGTGTGCATATATGGAAGCCGCCTTCTGTAAATGAAAATTTATATAAGTTGGCTTTCATATATGCACGCTTCAATATATGAGCATATACAGAATCCCACTTCAATGAATGAACATATACAAAAGCGCACATATACAGAAGCTATCATCTATAAATGTGCATTTATGGAAGTGGTTAGCTTCCCTAAATGCACATATATAGAAGTTTTCATCCATAAATGCACATTTATGGAAGATAACTTCCATATATGCACATTTCTAGAAGCCACCTTTCGTAAATGTGCATTTATGGAAGTTGGATTTCGTAAATGTGCATTTACGGAAGTTAGATTCCGTATATGCATGATTTCATATATTCCTATATAATGAATCCAAATTCAATAAATTTTCATTTACGAAAGTTGCTAGATTTCGTAAATATGCATATACAGAAGCCTTCTTTTGTAAATGTGCATTTATGGAAGTCAGCATCCGTAAATTCACATTTATGGAAGTGGATTTCGTATATGTGCATTTACAGATGTTTACTTTTGTATATGCGCATATATAGAATATAACTTCCATGAATGCACATATACGGAGGCCACCTTCCATAAATGCACATATATGGAAGTGGCCATCTTCTGTAAATGCACATATAAGGAATTTTTCATCCATAAATACGTATTTATGGAAATCGGATTTTGTATATGTGCGCTTCCGTATATACACATATACATAATCCAACTTCCATAAATGTGCATTTATGGATGCAAGCATATACGAAAGCCTCATTCTGTAAATGTGTATATATGGAATTTTCCTTTCATAAATGCACATTTATAGAAGTTGGCTTCCGCATATGCGTGCTTCTGTTTATGTGCATATATGGAGTGCAACTTTTGTAAATGCATATATACTGAAGAGTGCATATACATAAGTTGTCATCCGTAAATGTGCATTTATGGAAGTGGTCAACTTCCTTAAATGCACATATATGATAGTTGTCACTCGTAAATGAATATTTATGGAATTTGGCTTCTGTATATGTGCATTTACAAAAGCTTCATTCCATAAATGTGTATTTATGGAAGTTGGCTTTCATAACTGTGCATTTACAAAAGTTGTCTTCTGTATATGCTCATATAATGAATCCAGCTTCCATAAATATGCATTTATGAAAGTGGCTAGCTTCCGTAAATGTGCATATACGGAAGTCACCTTCCATAAATGTGCATCTATGGAAGCCAACTGCCATAGATGCAAATTTATGGAAGTGGCTTCCCTATCAAAAAAAAAAACTTGAAAATATCCTCTTTGGAATATTTCCAAAGAAACTACATGATAATCCTAGCTTTCCACAAAGGGTAAGCATTAGATGGTTAATTTTTAACTCACCATGAAGTTTTATGGACAGTTTGTAGGATGGATAGAATTTGTTGATCCAATTGTAAACACCTACGGAAATCAAAGCCATCTCCAATGCATAATCTTTATTATTTACACTCGATTGTTGGATCAATATGTAAATTACAAATAGAAAATCCCTACAGGAAGTTTGAAACATGCATAGATGAAAAATGAGCTTTTATAATCTTCCTTATGCATCTAACTTCTTTGTAAAAGTCATTTTAATTGAAATTTATGGTAAATACTAAAAATAGAATGGATTTCCATGCCCATTAGTTATAGTTGTCTCGTTAACCTCCATATAGAGAAGCACAAAGGTGATAATCCAGAAAACAGGAGAAAAAGTCATACAACAAATGACAAGAATGTGACATGTCATACCTTCAAATTTATTAGACATATGGGGATAATTAAGGACTCACTTGAGGAAACGTAAGTGGATCTAGGGTTATATCTGGGTTTGTCCACTACAAACCTGAAAAGATCCTCCCAACGCCTTACAAAATTTCAAGATGGTTCAAGGGAAGACACTCCATTAGTAATTTTCTGAGAGCTTTGAAAAGAGGGATTTGTTCAAGAAAAATATGAAGATAATGCACAACCAGGACTAGAAAAGAACAATTACACTTAAAATTATTCATAAGAAAATCCACAAGATAAAGAGAGACCACTTATTCAATAAATATTTCAATATTTAAAACCCTAACAATGAGCATCCATAAAGAAGTAAATCCATCCACAAGATAATCTCCTCAAGAAGTCAGTCTAACTATCCATCCATATCGATTTTAGAGAAGAAAAGTAGTATTAGTTCTCCATAAGCTCTAGCAATGAGTTAAAAATGAGAGGTTCTTCTCTATTTATATGAATATATCTACCAAGACTCTCAATATAAAAATAATATTCTCCTAGCTTTTAGCCTAAAATATAATATAAAACATCATTATCTCTTTACAAACCATAGAGATATAGTAAAAAATACATAAACTATGAGGTTGATATTCCTCATTTACAATAATATCCATGATACATGAGTGAATGAATAAAGGCCCCAAAGATGCTCCCCAAATCAAGGAAGTTTCAAGTTGTCCTCCTCATCATGTGGAACGACCTCCTCAAAAACCTCAATGACCTCCTCCAAAAGACGTCCCACGAGTGGTCAAAAATTCACAATAATATTCCTATAGAATATTTTAAAAGCACCATAATTGTTTAAAAAAAATTCTGAAATTCTATTATGACCACATTTCATAAATTTTGTTTCCATTCTGCATTTAATGGCATTGATTTGGCGGAATTCTGGTTATCTATCAAAATATAATTTCTCTAGAAGTTGGCCTCCCTCAAAATAGTTGCTAAAATATCCTCAAGGTGTGAAACAACTTTTAGAAGAAGTGAAACAAGCTCCATCAAGCGTACAAGTGACCTCTTCAATGCCCTCCAAAGGAACAAGGCTCAATCCAATTCATCTCCATGCATTAAAGTTTCTTTTTCTCATGGGATTATGAAGCATGAACCTATATGTGTGACATATTACCACCAACTCAAAAGCGGGGAAAACAAATTTTAGGAAAGATGGACAATGTTACATATAGATTGATGTATGGACACAATACCCCTATCCCTCCAGTAGTACAACTCTATGCAAGAACGACAACACTTATATAGAAGGGGATGATGATCACCAAGGTAAAACCAGACAAAAGATACAAATTTAGAGCATCGTGATCCATTATCTGACTCAACCGTGTGATCACTACTTTCATGACAAATACATAAATAATTAGCACTTAATGTGATGTATTGAACTATTTACCCCTTGTATGTCAAGCATCATATTCATCAAGTGAGTGAACTATAAAATCTGTGGAAAGTATGATCAAACATCTGTCTGTGGAGAATCATGGATGTCATATGTCTAACGGTTGTCTGTAATATGGATCATAGGAAAAAAAAACTCTAGTTACCCCTAGATGTAAGGGGGTAACAAGATTCATTTTCTTAAAACACAACTAGTTCAGCAATACAACCAAGGCCACCAATCATCCAAAGCATAAAAGGCCATCCACTTTACTTCCCCCTGACTCAAAGAAGATGTAGAACATCCTAGACATAAAAATTAATTGTCAGTTTAACCATTTGTCACGACATTGTTTTTATTTCACTAAATTAATACCTTATGTGTTCAAAAAAATTCCAACACACTAGGAGACCAAATTAACTGACAAGAAAACTATACCCACGCACCCAAGCAACAAGTCAACAAGACGCAAGATGACATCACTCGATTTCAAATTGCGCAAATGACCGAAGGATTCTTGTTTCCTACAAGGAAACCTATATTGTGAAACGGCTATGACCAACCACCCTTTACAGCTCGACATAAGGCGCAAGGCGTATAGTCGCCAATTAACTGTTAACTATTAAATGTTTTAGTTGATAAAACTACTAATCCCTCGACCATTAAGCTTGTGCAAGATAATAGACTAGTACGCCAATAAACCATTATGTCTAACAAATCCTATTAATCCAACAATTATAACTCTGTCCAACAAATGATAATCCTATTATTTTTAATACAATCAATTAAATTTTCAAACCTTTATATTATTTAATATTAATAAAATTGTTATTTTCCATGTATAACAATCTACTTTGTTTTCTTCAAGTTCATTACACTTTAAATGTTAGGTAAGTTAATGTACCTACTTAGTCATGTTAGTTAATGTAATTAAGTGTAGGTTGAAATATCTGATTGAATTTCAATTATGAAGAAAGGTTATGTGAAATTTGTTCACCCTTGGTAAAGCAAATTATTGCAATTAACTAAACCTTGAAACATGGAACATTAAAACATTGAAACTAGAATATTATCGATGTGATATAAGATATTGCTTTCTGTTAATATTATATTGCTTGCATATAATATATTGTCATCTATTAAATATTGTTGTCTGTTAAATAGGATATTGTTGGTATAAGATAAATGAAATCATTGTCCAATCACTACGGGTATCCTTGTCGATCAACATTATTTCTAAAAAGGAAAAACATTGTCATCCACAACATACCATGCAGTGATTACAACACACTAAAACACCATCCAAAACGCAGCTACTACACAGTCTCAACGCAATAATGCATAGTCACAATGCAACTATAAATTCGCCTTCCTTCCATTGTATAAACTCATTGTTCATATATTATTTTAGTTGTCCATTCAATGTAGTTATTGTCTTGTTGCCCATCATTATACTTACTATCTTTAAATACCTCACCATACATTTTTTGTCTCTTAAATATATCGTTTTCAAAGGAAATAAAAAATATAAGGAATTTAATGAGGAATTAATGATACAATTCGTTGTCTAATTAAAGGAATTAATCAAATACATATCTCTGTCTCATTAATTCAATGTCATATAATTTCGCTGTCATATAATCAAGATTATGTCCTTTAATAAGTCATGGTTGTACGTTGTCAACAACATTGAAAGCATGCTAACCAAAGGAAAACAATGGATTGGGGCACTTTATAATATAATCCATCTAAATCTGGAAATAAAATAAACTTGTGGCCCTTTCCAATCCAATGGGTCGCTGTATATTCAATATTCTTATAATAGGAAAATTTTATTCTATAGGTAGTCGTATTTGTAATGACAAAATATGGAGAACTTGCAGGCCAGGATTATAAAAATTCACAACCAATAATGACCACCATAGTTCCAGACACATCACAGACTAGCATTATATCACATCATGGCCCCCAACTCGAGGCCAAGAGTCCGAGTTACGCCATGATATGGTGTTCAAAGGGATACCCAACGAGTTGGGTCCACTTCAAAGCACAAGATTGTATCTACATGGAGACCAACCCACTCAACCATTCATTCTTCATCGGTAGGAAAAACATGGGCGATGTAGACCAATGGCTGCCAACAATAAACGGAATGAGGATAGTTGTATATGTAGAAAAAAATCATAGCATAGGTACTTCGTTTCAATGACCAAACGAGTATATGTACAGGGGAATATTTGGTCAATGTCAACAATGGCTTAAGATTTTCAATATAGCCAAACATTTCCACCTAGGCAT
>ML779126.1:624679-639472 GCA_009831015.1 Picea engelmannii | reverse complement strand
TCAGTAAATCACCCAGTAAATAACGCATATGGTAATTAAAACACAAGGGTATAAAACACCATGGTAACTCGCAACCATATCGTTTAAACAACGCAAACATAGTCTTGAAAGAAAATGTAGACAATCACTATGTAATAAAGATTCAAAATGCAGCCACCCAATACATAAAAGTCGATGTGTACAAGAGATTGAATCACAATCAACAATTAAAAATGCAGTCAATACCTAAATAAAAAAAATTTCATTCACATATTAATGATGTTGATATTTTACCAATCAAGGAGCTGGGAACTGTCATTAAAATCGCAGAGAATAAAATGCCATCCAAGAACGCAAAGTTGATATTAAAAGCACAGAGATTATTAAGTTGTTTGCAGAGAGAAATGATAACAATACGCAGAGATACTCAATCAAAAGAAGGAGCAAGGACAATCATTCAATCATGAATCAATCAAACGCAAACATAAGCAAGGGATAGATAGCTGGGGAAAAATTACCCTTCGCTCATCATCCATGCACAGAAAAGCAGGGCATTAGAATCTATAGGTATTTAAACATCGAACTGACGATAGTCGATTCAACTCATGGTCGACTGCTCAGGAATGGACTGATGACCTAGGGATAAGGGTGGAAGATAAAGCACAATCTCTTCATAATAATCAATAAAACCCACACAGATAAGTTATTGAAATCAAAAGTTGGGTTCACCAAGGGAAATCCATTCAGAAAACAACAAGCAAGGGGATTACAATACCGTAGGAAAGAAGGTGCAAGACAACACACGGAAATGAAATCTTAAACCAAGCACAGAGAAATAACATGAGTAAATTTAATTTCATTACAAGTAACAGTTAAACCGGCGTACCTTAGCCAAACGCTACTGCTCAGCAGTTTCTATCCCGCACGCGCTCCGTCCAACTTTCGCTTGTCGCCCTATTTGACCTCACCGGAACCTCGCAGCCCCCCGAGCTTAAAATGGGCTACACACACTTTACCAGAGAACAACTATCACCCAACTTGCCTCGCAAGGTCGAGCCACCACTCGTTACCCAAGCTGGGTATCCCAACTCCCACAAGATAAGTTTAGTCAAGACAAAAATTCAGCAACGTAACGTTATGCACAAAAGATGAGATCCATACTCCTCCTCCTCCTCCATCCTTTTTATAGAGTTTTTAAGTGATTTCTTTCCCAATTTTTCATTTAATTTCTTTTTCATTATTTTAATCAGAAAAAACCTCCCCCGTACACATGTAACCCATCCCCCTAGTTGCACCAGAAATTAATTTCATTAATTATTTAATTATTCTTATTTCCCTCGCCCACCTAAAAGCATTCCGGAAAATGCTCCTTGGTGTCCCAATATTCCCTTACACATCTTAAATGACTTACGCCGTTACTAAATTCCTATTTGAGTTCATAATTAGAAAGTTATTAAAGGCAAGATTCCTTACTAAGTTAGACATTCAACTTTTTCCTTACGTTTCCCTTTTTCTTTATGTTTCCCCTTTTTCCTTTAGTTTCCTATTTATTTTAAGTTTCCCTCTTTTCCCTTTTTAACTAAAACTCAAATTAGCAAGTGTATAAAAACAACCATTTACACCTTTTTCTTTTTAATTAAAAATTAAATTAGCATATGTAGATAAAACAATCATTTCCCTTTTAAAATTTAATTCCCCATTGTAATTTGATTTTAATAATTTAATTGAATTTCTTACCCCCTTCTTGTTACATGTTTAATTATGACTATTATTTTTTACCACATGTGTTACTTAGACCTAGATTTTAATTTCCTAGGCTGGGCGACATTTTTATTAGGGAAATTGTTTTTAAATCTTACTTATCACATCATTCATTTTAAGGCCGCCTAGGTTTATTCACTTACCCGTTGAAATTGCGACGTGCCCTTCAGCATGCACTAGGTTCTCCAAGGGTGCCACTCTCCTTTTTTGTTTTCCTTGCGCGGTGTGCCCTTCAGGACGCACTACATGCTCCAAGGGTGCCACTCGCCTCTTTCCATTTTCCTTGCGCAACGTGCCCTTCAGGACGCACTACATGCTCCAAGGGTGCCATTCGCCTCTTGACTGACTTGGTAGACATCAAAAACCCCTATAGTCAATACTTCGCTAGGTGATCTTGTGGGAGACTAAGGGCCTCTAAGGAATAAGGCCCCTACCTTATTGCATGCCCTTTAGAATCATCGTGAGTGACTGTCACACTCTTCCCTCACAACATTGTGGGTCTTCTCAAACTAGGTAATCGTTAACCTACAGTTCGAGCCATGGTAGGAGTGCTAGTAGGTTGTAGCAGGACTATTGTCCACACCTCTCCCTCAAAGTCTTTGGTTGTCGTGCATGACCCCTCTACTCCACATGTGAGTCTGGTCGACAAACTATCGTCAACCTGCATCATCAACTAATCATGTTAGTAATAATAATCAATCATGATAACATCTAATCTGATGTACATATGTCATGTCAATAACATTCAAACCCAACAATCCACTCCCTAACTTGATATGGAGTCCAAGGGGTTTCATCAATGCCTCAGTATCCTCAATGTCCAAAGTCGTGCACACTCAAGAGAACCCAGTCAATAACAAATGTATATGAATACAACAAATTAACATATCATCAATCCATAATGTCTCATAATCATAATCGAATGACCAATAATATAATAATCTGGATCACTTGCAAGAAAGTGTCCTCAAAGAATAAGTTCGCTCAATGCGTGCAAGAGCGGGATGTTACATACACTCCCTCTTGTTTTAAACTTCGTCCCAAAGTTTCACAGTATATAAGTGTCAAAATAAAGTGTATCATAGTATCATAAGTCTATCCATCAACAAAAATGGAAACTATTGGCGCATATCATATGCGTCCTTCAAGGTTGCCAAGTGCGGAATATAGTTGTCCCACTGGACCTTGACCTGATCTATTGTTCGACATCGTAGCTGTCGAATGCGATGGTCCAACATGCGGATTGGCTCAGCCATGAGCGCACCCTCATCTGATACCTGCAAGGTACTCAAGTCAAAACATGTGTAGGGTCACGTATAATGCCTCAAATAGATGCATGAAAAACATCGTGCATATGCCTCAAAGAATCAGGAAAGGCTAGTCAATAGGCCATGGGCCTCTCTTTTCCACAATATCGCAGGATCCCACGAACCTAGGAGATAGTTTAGCACCCTTTCCAAACTTGATCGAACTCTTCTACGGTTTCACCCACAAGAATACTCGATCGCCACATCGTAACTATGGTCGACACGAAGTGCATTGACATAACTCTTATGTCGATCCTGTGCTTCCTTGATCCTTTGTCTTATAGTTTTCATTTAATCTTCCATTTCTTGGATTGCTTCCGGTCCCACCAGGACCCTATCCTCAAGTCAATCCCAACTCAAAGGCGTCTGACATGGTCTCCCATAAAGGAACTCGAAAGGTGCCATCTTAATGGGGATTTGATAACTGTTGTTATGTGTGAATTCTATCAGTGGAAAGAATTCTTCCCAACGCTTCGGTTGGCCCATCACGTACATGCACAACATGTCCTCCAAGAAATGGGTTTGTTCGTTCGTCTACCCATCGGTCTCCGGGTGATATGCAGTACTAAAGTTAAGTTGGGTTCCCAATGCCTATTGAAAACTAGTCCAAAATCATCTAATAAACATCGATCCTTGATCGGATGTAATCCTCTTAGGCACGCCATGCCCTCACAATCTTGTTGATTAAACTCTAGCTATGTCTGGTGTCTGATACATCATACGCACAGGAATAAATGAGCCCTCTTCGTTAGAGTGTCAACTACCACAAAAATTGAGTCGTGTCCCCTTGTCGTCAATGGATATCCAATAATGAAATCCATCAAATTTCCCTCCCATTTCGATTCATGAATAGTGTGGTTGTAGTAATCCTGCTAGATGTCTATGTTCAACCTTCACCTACCGACATTCTAGACATCTTGCCACGTAGTTGACTATGTTTGCCTTCATTCCTTTCTAGAAGAATAAGGGTTTTAAGGTCTTCCCTCATCTTTGTGACTCCAGGATGAGCCATGTATATTGATCTGTGAGCCTCATTTAGGATCAAGATCCTCAACTCGTCGTTGGGTGGTACGTAAATTTGACCTTTAAATCTCAAAGATCCATCGTTGTCCATAGTAAATCCTTTAATTTTGGTACCATCATTGTATTTTATCCGAAAAAAACCTTGACCTCTTTGTACCAGTCATCGTTGCGCTGTAAAGTTAGAATCTTTTCACATAGAATCATCTGAAGAGGCATCACCAAAAATATGTGCGGTCTCCAACTCAACGCATCAGACACTCTATTCATTGTTCCCTTTGTGTAAGTAATATCAAAATCATACTCGCTAAGCAATTATGACTAACGTCGTTGCCGCAAATTCAGGTCACTTTGTGTAAGGTGTGTTGTAGTCCATAGTGGTCCATTTTTAGTTTGAATTTTCATCCAATAAGGTAGTGTCTCCAAAATCTCAAGGAATAAATAATGGCTAACCACTCCAAATCGTGCGTTGCATAGTTCTCCTCATGCCTTCTCAACTTTCTCAAGATGTAAGCGATCACTCGACCGTATTGCATCAAGACTCCGCCTAAGAGTTCCTTGGATGCATCAGTGCATACCAAGAAGTCTGCATCCATGTCAGGGACCTAGTAATGGTGTTGTCGTCAACAACTCCTTGAGCCTCTGAAATGATTCTGCACATTTATGGGTCCAAACAAACTTCTTGTTCTTCTTCTGCAATTCCGTAATCAGATTTTCTATCTTCAAAAAACCCTCGACCAACCGTCGATGGTATTCCCCCTAATACATGAAGCTACGCCCTTCCGGGACATTCATCGGTGCAATCCATTCCATAATAGCCTCGACCTTTTCTAGATCCACGGTGATACCTTCGTCGGAGATGACATGCCATAAGTAGTGAATCTTCGATTGGTAAAATGAGCATTTAGACAATTTCCCATACAACTTGTTCTCTCACAGACACTGTAGTACCAAGTGGAAGTGCTCATCATGCTCCTCCATCATCCGAGAGTAAATCAAAATATCGTCAATGAATACTTGGACGAACTTGTCCAAGTACTTGTGGAACACCCCATTCATCAAACTCATAAATACCTATGGGGCGTTCGTCAGTCCCAATGATAAAACAGTAAACTCGTAATGTCCAAACCTCGTCTTAAAGGAAGTCTTAGGAACGTCATCCTCCTTGATCCTTAACTGGTCATGCCATGATCTCAAGTCGATCCTTGAAAACATCATCGCGCCTTTCATCTAATCAAAAAATAATCAATCCTTGGCAACAGATACTAATTCTTGATCATTGCCTTGTTCAATTGATGGTAGTCAAGGAAGAGTCTCCACGACCCATCCTTCTTTTGTATGAAAATAAGAGGCACACCCCACGGTGACACACTTGGACGTATAAGTCCCAGGTCCAACAAATTCTTCAGTTGCATTCTCAACTCCTGTAACTCTGGGGTTGACATCCGATGAGGCATTCTTTTTATCAGTTCAATCCTCTATTTTAGGTCTATGGTAAATTCCAATTCCCTCTCCGGTGCCATCCCAGGTAACTCCTCAGGGAAGACATCCGCCAACTCTCTCACCACCAGAAGGTGTTCTAGACCTTCCGCTACTCCCTTCTCGTCTAACACAAGGATTGCATAAAACTTACATCCCTTGCGCATGCTCTTCCGTAGATGTAAGGAAGAGATGAACCTCAGGGAAATTCCCTGGTTCCCACCTACAATCATGTGTCTATGTCCCTTATCAACGACCAAGCTCAACCGTTTCATCTTACAGTTGAGTATCGCCTCATGCAATTCCAACCAGTCCATACCGATCAAGACATCATAAGATCCCAAGATCGTGATATACAGGTTGTCCCTGGTGACAAACTCTCCCAGGTTAAGGATACAGCTCGTAACCTTCCCTCCAACCTTCTGTTTGGCTCCTGAAGCCATATCTACGAAGCTAAACTCATCATGTTTGACTTCCTTTACCTTAATTCTTTTTAGCGTTGCACCAGAAATGAAACTCTCACTAGCACCAGGATCTATCAAAATACTAAGGGTCTGGTCAGCAATGGTACCTGACGTCTCAAGAACAGTGGACTGGTGCTCTTCTTGGCAGTTATTCACCGCTGCAAGATTCCTATGGGCCTTTCCCAACACTCCCACGGTAGTGGGTCTGGTTGAGCCAGATGCTTCGGTCCTCTCCTCCAGGTAGTCACGCTGGTAATGTGGCTCCCCACCATCCAACACACTTTCTTTGGTCCAGTATTCCTAGTACCTGAAGTAGAAGCTAAATTCTAACATTAATGCCCAACACGAACTCGTTGACCTTAAGTTTCTTGGTAATTTGGTGCGGAGCATACTGAAGCAGCTCCAAAAAAGGGCCTCGTGCTCGGGCATCGGGCGAATTCCCTGTCACAAGGAGTTGAACTTGTTGAGCTGACGCTCAACGAATTCCTCATAAATATACCTCTCCTAGAACCATTCCTTGAACAGTTCCCATGACACATCTTTGACGGTCATGTTCAAATACGATAGGAGCATCTTCCACCATAGAAGAGCGCTCCCCTTCAGTTGAAGACCGCCATGTGGACCTTCGTGTTGAAAGTATATTCGTGAAGCACAAAGCACATCACCATACTCTCCCACCATGTTTCAGTGGCTGTGCCATCCGGGGCACCAAATAACTCGAGAAAATTGACCTTATCGAGTTCGCAGTGAATACTAACGGTACTGGTTGGGCACATTGTGGACCCTCCGGGGTACAGGTGCCCTGGCCTTATCTCAGTACATATGTTGAATCAAGGCCTCTGACAATCTCTGGAAGGACCTTGTCAGAACATCATCATCCCTTACAACAATTGAATCCAACCCAAGGGCTTATTCCTCCACTTATGGGTTAGACTTCGAGGGTGCGGGCACCTCTGGAGGCATCGCACCTCCTTCCATGACACCACGCCGTGAACCTCTGTGACGTCCTCTAATTGAGATCACCACATAGATACATTAAGGTTTTAATTAGCGCTAGGTTAAAACTCAAGGGTTTACTGCAGTGGAAAACCTGGAGATCCACATTCACAGGGTTGAACCCGCTCTGATACCATATGTAATGACCCCATCGTTATGACCACAAGCAACGCAAGCAAGTGAACTTTTTTTTGTTTGCTTTAAATTTTTAAGCAGGGAGGCAAAAACAACAATAGTTTAACCACACGACTTGAAGACGGACACCACACACGTAGATCAAGCAACATACAACTACGACTCAGCACACTAGCACATCATACAACTGGACGAACATGCGATAACCAATAGATAGATAGAAACAACTACCCGCCCGACACAAGCAAAACAATGCCTATAAGCTAGAGGACAACATCAACCACCCGACACAGTGGCTTCGACGACCAGGAATTAGAAACCTTTATGGCGGGCAAGAGAGGGATGTTACAATGTCAAGCATGATATTCATCAAGTGAGTGAACTAGAAAATCTGTGGAAAGTATGATCAAACATCTATCTGTGGAGAATCATGGATGTCATATGTCTAACGGTTGTCTGTAATATGGATCATAGGAAAAAAACATCTATTTACCCCTAAATGTAAGAGGGTAACAAGATTCATTCTCTTAAAACACAACTAGTTCACCAATACAACCAAGGCCACCAATCATCCAAATCATAAAAGGCCATCCACTTTACTTCCCCCTGACTCAAAGAAGAAGTAGAACATCCTAGACATAAAAATTAATTGTCATCTTAACCATTTGTCATGACATTGTATTTATTTCACTAAATTAATACCTTATGTGTTCAAAAAAGAAAATGATAAATACACTTGGACTCAATTAATAGTAAATACTTCCCCCTGTCGAGCTCTCTCTCACCCACACATTGCAATGCATTTTCTCATTGCAATGAGTGTGGTTCACATTTTTTACTATCCAAACTATGATATAAGATATTGAAAATATTCTTTAAATCCACTATACATGATGGTGTCCTTTGTATATTTGTAGCACTGTTATTACTAAATTACAAGAAGTGAGGAAATGAGTAGTAATGAAAATATGCATCCTTTGTCACTAATATCTTGAAAAGTTCTTGCACCTTAAAAACTAGTTCTAGTGTTGAAAGTCACAAACTAAGGGGTAATCTCACATTCCAAGACATAGTTAATTTGACTATAATMTTGGAAGGTCCATTCTTATAAAACACAAYGAACTCATTGCTACAACCAAGGCCACCAATCATCCAAAGCCCAAAAGGGTCACCCACTTTACTTCCCCTCGACATAAAAATTAATTGTCAACATAACCATTTGTCAAAAAATTATTGCTACTAAATTAATACCTTATGTGTTCAAGAAAGAAAACGATATATATACTTAGGTTCAATTAATAATAAATACTTCCCACCCTCGAGCTCTCTCTTTCCCACACAATGCAATGCATTTTCTCATTGCAAAGAGTGTATTTTAGTTTTTTCTACTATCTTGACTACAATATAAAAGATTGAAAATACTCTTTAAATGCACTCTACATGATGGTTTCCTTTGTATCATTGTTATTACTAAATCACATGTGGAAAGGTAGTGAGAAAATATGTAGTAATGAAAATATGCATCCCTTGTCACTAATATCTTGAAAATTTCTTGCACCTTAAAAACTAGTTTTAGTGTCAAAAGTTGAAAACTAAGAGACAAGCTCAAATTAGCTATTAAATAAGATGACAACTATAGAGGAGACTTCTTTCTTAAATGGTTACGAGCACTTTGTGCGAAAGGAAACTAGCCCCATAAAAGATGAGGAAAAGGTGGACCTAAAATTAGAGCACCTTTAAAAACCACCTTCCTTGGCCATCTCAAAATCACAACTTCCACCAACGCAAAACAAAAGCGGTAGACATTAAAAATCAAATAATGAAAATATAAAATGTAATGGAGAAAAACCTTGACAACCTATGGAAAATATTCAAACAAGAATCCAAGGTTTGTAAACAAAACCCTAGATTGAGTCAAAATGGAGAAAGGATAAGAGAGAAATAAATATGTCTCTTCTCTTATTAAGTAGAATGTAATCACAAGCCCTTCGGAGAGAAGAATTATATACAACATAAAAATGTTCAAGGGATTCACAAGCCAACCATGTAGGAAAAGTGAATCCCTTCAAATCACGAGCAAAGAAATAATTGAGCACGACACAACATTTCTAGATCCTTAGTGTTGTGCCTAGGCCAACAAGGCAGCAAAGGATCTCTAAAATTCTCAGACACTATGTATCTTTTCACACCAATAAGAATTAGTCACAAGGTGAGCTGGCTAGGTAGAGAACTTGTTATATTATTATTACTCAACACCAATGTCATCAAAGATGTAATATTAGCTAATGTGATATAGTTTTATTGAAATTCAACCCCGTAGGATTCAAAACAACAATGTCAACATTACTATCATAGGGAGCATACCACCACTCGATGCAGGGATTGTTTCCTTTCTAGTTAGAGGCCAAAACATAAGGGATACCCAAAACCCTGAGAAAATGAAATCACTACGTCCACCTTTCAATCACACGGACCCAAGTTATGCAAATAGAAACTATTTCCACTAGGTTCCAAATGAGTGCATCTATTTTCTTGGGGAAAATGGGATAATTCTCTTGTGATGCATTGTTGATTAAAAAACACTCTACGATAAAGTAAGAGAATTTAAAGTCTCATAAACTAACAAATTAACATATTATCCCACTACCTAAGCTCTTCCAATGACAGGCACTTTCAAAGGTTAGGAGTGGGGCCTATGAATTTATTTGAGTGAAGAAAAATCTTAGTAAAAGTGCTTTCATCCCTAAAGGAACCTCAATGGAGACAAAAAGATTAGGACCCAACTAATTATTCAACCAAAGAACCTTGGACCCCAAAAAAGTCTCTAGTATGGTGCTCTTCAACAAGATTTTTTCAAATAAAATCCTTTTTTACCCTCATTTGAGTGTTTTTATCTCAAGAAGCCATTGAAAATTACTCGTCAAAGCTTACAACCTGACCCCATAACACCTTCACCTTTGTTTCTATTCTAACAAGCCATTGAAAATCACTCGTTGAAGCTTACAACTTGACCCCAAAACAACTTAACCTATGTTGCTAGCTTATGCCTCATACACCCATGTAATCACCTTGTAGTCCACTAATGACGTCAACACATTGTCACCCTCTATTTCTATCCCAAGCAACCATTGAAAATCAATCGTTGAAGCTTGCAGCCCGATCCGAAAACAGCTTCACCTATGTTGTTAGCTTGTGCCTCATACACCCATGTCATCATGTTGTATTCCTCTAGTGATGTCAGCATGTTTCCACCCCAATAGTCCAAATCCCAAAACCATCGTGAACAACATGAAAACCAAAAAACCAGTCAAAGTTCAGAAAATTGTCAAAAAAAATTAAATTATCAAAAATCAATCATGAAGTAGACTATCGACAAGGTTTATATTGTCCTACTAAGGAAATAAGTGGCTTGTGCAATTGATATATGTTTGTAGGCTCATGGATATAATAATTCCATCCACCATTAACATTAATAATAAGATGGAAGTAGTCTAAGTTTTCTAGGCTTTTAGTTTTTTCTTTTGTGTACCTTTTTTGATAAGTTTTGTTTAAAAAATGGTCAAAAATTTAGAAGAATAATTGGAATGGAATATTTCAACGATTCAACATAATGGTGTTCTTGGATTCCAATGGTAGGCGAAAAAAATAAAAATAAAACCTAAAAACTTTACCAATAATATTGTTATCGGATTCCAATGGTAGTAGGAAAAAACAAAAAAACCTAAAATGTTACCCTACACAATGAAAGTCTTTAGCAAATTTGCAATTTCTTTTTATAGATGAATGAAATTCATTAACAAATTTGCAAATATTTTTTAATCCTCTATTTTAGCACATCAATTGAAGAGAAATGACGTATATTAATATTTACAAATTGATTGAAGAGAATTGAAGTATATTAATATTTACAAATCAATTTCAATGGATTCTAAAAATATACCTACCTTGAAATAATAATAATAATAATAAATTTATTCACAAATTAATAGAGTAGGTGAATAAAATTGTAACAATGCAGGTGAATAAAATTGTAATTCCCATGTCATGAAATTTCTAATCTAAAATAAAAAAGTCAACTTGAGTTTCTGGTTTTGTAATCCATATCCTATGTATTGTGTAACAGGTTACCACTTCCAACTTTGGCGAATTATTATAGTCAAATATTGTCATATCAGGTGTTTGAAGTATCGAACGCTCCAAATGGGATGATCACATGGACAAACAGATTTGGATTAAATGAAAGTACAAGACATGCTATACTCAACTTAGAAAACTATTATGCTCGATAAACATTCACAACAACATTACAAACTAGAAAAAAGAGAGTGTTTTCTTTTTATATTATAAGATGCTAACTATGTAGATGAAAAAAATATTAGTCATTGTGGTCATTATCTCTCATGCGTTTTCAATCCAATCGATAATACTTGCAACAATGCCTTTGCAATCCGATCGATAATACTTGCAACAACAACCTTGGACTCTCTGAGAAAATCAATGTTGCTAGTCAATTGTCTCCTCTTGTTTTCAACCACTGGGATTTCCACCAATAACTTCTCCATGGAACCAAATTTGGGACGTCCCACTCGTGCCAGTATCTCAATGTTAAACTCAGACATCACCAAATTTCTGCAAAGAAATTGGAGATACAACGGAATCTCATCTCCCATTCAGAGAGTGACCACCTTCTATTAAGCCATCATGCTCATCTGCATATTGTATTCCTCCTCCACGCGCTCAATAAAGATCTCCATGATCTCCTATATATCCACTTGTCCAATTCCATCAATGACCACAGACTTGTCACCTACATTGTATCCACTATGATTGCCATTACTCAGATTTTATTCATGTAAGATGAGATTGCGTAGTCTTTCCATGAACTGGAACTTGGATGTGAGGAGACTATATTATGTTTCCATGTACAAAGGGTTTATAGTGAAGTCCACAATTTCCTCCATTTGGATCATCTCCTTTACATGTTTTACAAATTTATTCTTTTTTTTCACAATAAGATCTTGGACAACTGCTCGAACATCAACCTGCAATTGTGGATAGCACTGGAAATAAAAATCAATGACTTGCAATATGATGTTTTCCATGTATTCATGTACCATAAAGACTAGATCCAAGATCCTCTCAGTGATTTGGTCCACGAGCATTTGCAACAAGCTCAAAAATACTGGACGAAATAAGAAGTTGGGAAGCCAATGCCCTTGGCCTTATCCAGCATCTCTGGAACTTTACACTCACCCATGGAACCAGTGTTGCAACAAACATACCCTGCATCTGAGTCATGCAGTGCATCCCCTAATCATCCTCTAACTCCTTGAAGTCCCCCTCAATCATAGTTTTATTAAGACACTCCTTCATTCATTCCAGCATCTTTACAAACAAAATGTTCTCCTCTTGTGGATTGTGAAGATGATGTGGGAGATTGTTGAGCTCCATCTGGAATTTTGAGAGCATGGAGTTGATATTCGTAATGACTTCCAGGATTGATTCGTTGATGCTTCTCGCCTTTGCATCAGTTTCTTGGCCAAAATAGAGATCTCAACCATCCACTTGTCTCATGCTTTCCTATATATTGAGGCTTGTGATTCGTCTGCGCAATTTTTGAGTTGAAGAAATAGTGGGTTTGATTCCCACAGCTCGTCCCAGGGGAAAAATCCCATCTCATTTCAAATTAAAAAATGGGGCATGGAGGGAATAATGTATACCTTGTCCATCCAACTCATTTTAAATTTGAAAATGGGCACAGAGGAGCGTTCATGACATTTGAAATGACTATTCACAGTGTTGACTGTTCATGGTGTTTTGTGTTACACCGTCAACCATCGGAGGATCGTCGGGAGTCGAAAAAGGTTGGAGAATGGATGCAAGGCTGGATGTGTGAGGGTAGCATATGGGAGCACAGTTTTGCATTACCATCCGGTCTGCAGAGTCTTAAAGACTCTACAACAGGCTAGATATTGCTTGCCATACTTCTTAGTGTGGTCAACTTTAAGAGTTGAATCGAGCACAACAATTTCATTGGTTCATCTCATTGGAGCTGCGTCGGCATAGGGCCAGGGTTGTTCCTTGGTAATGCACTTCCACCTCTGGATATAAATAAACCTCCACTAAATTATTAAGCAATTAAAACAACAAACTATTCATCTTCACTATGACAATGCTAAATTACAAGTTGTTCCACTACATCTTCCACTTGAACCACTTAGCAAGATAATGTATGAACCAATAGTTTCTACAAATCATGAGAACCAAGTAAATTACAGATGTTTGATTCCTTCAAATAGATTCCCCGCACCATTAATCCATGATGGATAAGTGTATGAAGCAATAATGGATGGAGGGGTAAGTGATACCATTATTCCATAAAAGATAGGTGTGTCTAAAAAATTAATCTCATCTTTTCTTTCTTGATTACTATTTTTTGTTTCCTATTATGGAAATATTAAAAAATATTTAAATATATACCATCCACATAATATTTTTTAATTAAATCACCAACATAGGTATGCCTATCAGGGTAATTATGATTTAAACAAATTGAATTTGAATTACTTTGTAATGCTTCCTTAGCTTCTCATGTTCAAATAATAAACAATTGAACAATGATTTTTATCCAGGTTGTGCTCACAATTCAATTTGAGCGTTTAAACACTTTATGATGCTAACATAGATCGAATGAAAATATTGCAACTCCTATGGCATGGTATAACAAGCCCTTTTGTTGTTAGAAATTGTAATTATTTCACCGCCTAGATTTGTGCCACAGCCTTAACCGTTGAAGTTCTAAAAGGTTATCACCGCCACACCGTTTCATTTTTTACCAATTGAATTTCAAAGGGGCAATGAACCATCAAAGTTATGAAAAGCCAAATTTGATTTAGGCACAATAAAGGGGCAAGTTAACTGACTAATTGCATCAGTATATATATCTATGTAATCCTGTTTTTTTAAGAGATGAAATAGATAATGAATTTTGAGAGCATTAACAAGGGATTTTATGCTATGTTCATGTTTGAATTTGAGTTTGTAAACTAATGTTAAATGTTCATATTTATTGATGTTGATACAGAGTATTTGATTTTGTTGTAACAAAGTAATTTCTTTTTTTTTGTAACATGCATACTTTGTTTTCTGTATCAGTTTGAAAATTCAATTTAAATTCTTATGATGTGCAATGTTTTATTGTAACATGCTATTGAGTTTTAGTATAGAAGTACTGGGTTGATTTACTACTACAGGGAATGATTCATTGAAGCTATTTTGTTGCTATAATATGAGTTTTAGTTTGTTGTTGTAACTCCCATGTTCTACTATAACTATATTTGTTGTAGCTTATTATGCAAATTAGAATATGCAGAATAGATCTATTTTATTGTTGTTAGAACAGAGTATCGATTTTAGTTTATGATGCAGGGGTGGTTTACTTAAGTCTTTGTTGTAATAGCTCTTTATTGTTTGTTGAAATTGTTCCTAAAAGAGTTGCTAAAACAATTGTTGAAACTGTTGTTGTAGCTTCCTGATGTTGTTACACGGTGCTGAAATTATTGTTGTAATTGTTTGTTGTTTCCTAAATCTCTCCCTTGCATCCTTCGGTGTGGTATCATAGAAAGTAATATTTCTAGTTCCTCATTGTAACT
>ML779126.1:612524-623787 GCA_009831015.1 Picea engelmannii | reverse complement strand
TGTTTTCCAGTTTAGATACTAGTATTCAGTCTGAGGTAAAGTTGGGTAATGACAGTAAGGTAAGAGTTAATGGTAAAGGTGTGATTCATGTTTATACTAAGAATGATGAAAGAAGAAAAATAGATGATGTTTATTATGTACCTGGTACGCAATGCAATCTGTTAAGTGTTGGACAACTAATGGATAAAAATTACATAGTGTTCTTCAAGAACAAGGTATGTACAATTCATGATAAGTAATCAAGTAAGAAGTTGATTTCCAGGGTAGAGATGACAAAGAATAGAATGTTTTCACTTATTATGAGTAAAATGATATGACTGACTCTTTTAATGCTTATAAAGCTAAAGTTTTAGATGAGTCATGGTTATGGAATTTGAGATATGGCCATTTACATTTTGGAGGTTTAGATTTGCTGCAGAAGAAGAAAATGGTGAAGGGTTTTCCCAGTATTCAGCAACTAGCAAGCTCATGTGAGAGTTTCATACTTGCAAAGCATCACAGGGATAAATTTGTTTCTGGAGTTTCATACAGGGCTAAAGCTCCATTGGAACTTGTTCACAAAGAATTATGTGTACCAATGAAAACACCTTCATTGACTGGTAATGTCTATTTTATGAATTTTATTAATGATTTCAGTTGAAAAACTTGGGTTTATTTGTTGAAGCACAAGTCTAAAGCTTTTGATATATTTAAAAGGTTTAAAGTTATGGTTGCAAAGGAGAGTGGAAAATATACTAAAGTATTAGATTAGACAAAGTAGATGAGTATATGTTAATTGATTTTATGGAGTTTTGTCAGTCTCATAGAATCAAGAGAAATTACTACTCATTATACTCCACAGTAGAATGGAGTAGTTGAAAGAAAGAATCAAACGATTATGAATATGGATCAAAGTATGTTGAAGGAGAAGAACATTCCAAATTAATATTGGGGAGATGATGTTATTTGTTCAATTTATATTCTGAATAGGATTCTGACTAAGAGTGTGAAGAACCATGTTCCCAAGGAAGCATGGAGTGGTAAGAGTTGTAGTGTTTTTCATTTGATAATTTTTGGGTGTGTAGCATATGCACATGTACCTAAAGAGATGAGGATAAAGTTAGATGATAGAAGTGAGAAACATATCCTGGTTTGATACAGTGAATGGTCTAAGGCATATAGACTCTATAATCCCATCACCAAGAAGTATGTTATCAGCAAAGATGTTGAGTTCAAAGAAGAAGAGGCTTGGGATGGTAGCATTGATAAAGTTACTTCAGGGGGAGCTGAAGTATCCCATGGATATGATGATGGAGATGAGCAGGCCATAAAGGATGGACAGTTGATTCCACAGTCACATACACCTGCAACAAGAACTTTTGTAAGACAATCACCAAGAGTCAACCCATCACAACTAAGAACGCCCATAACATATGAGTGGGGTGAGCCATCAGGTCATTGTGGACAACAAACAAGATCATAGGCAAGTGACGAATCAAATCATACTTTAGCATCATTAAGAAACATAATTAGAGGTCAGAAGACTATAATTTTAAGAGAATTGTATGAGAAAAATGATGAAGTAGATCAAGTTTCTAATTTTGCATTGATTGCATATGATCCTGTAAATTTTGATGAGGATGTTAAAAAATAAGTTTGGGTAGAAGCTATGAGTGAGTAAATTGATTCCATAGAAAGGAATAACAATTGGGAACTTGTAGATTTTCCTGAAGATAAAAAGTGTATTGCTGTTAAAAGGATTTAGATGACCAAGTTAAATGTTGAAGATGAATTTAAGAAGCACAAGGCAAGGCTTGTACCTTAGGGGTTCAATCAACAACCCGATATTGATTATAATGAAACTTTTGCACATGTATCCAGGCTTGATATAGTAAGAATGGAGTTAGCCATTGGTGCTAATAATAAATGGTGTATGTACCAAATGGATGTTAAGTCTGCATTTTTAAATGGTTTTATGGAAGAAGAGGTTTATGTGAAACAACCTCCAAGATACGAGATTGATGGATAAGAAGGTAAGGTCTACATGTTAAAGAAAGCATTGTACGGATTGAAACAAGCACCCAGAGTATGGTATAGTAAAATTGATGGAAACTTGAATGGTGAAGGATTCAATAGGATTCCGAGTGAGCCAACTATGTATACAAAGGTAAGTCAGAGAGGTAAAATATTGATTGTTTGTTTATATGTTGATGATTTGATTTTCACCGGAGATCTTTCAGTAGATGAGTTTAAGACAACCATGAAAACTGAGTTTGAAATGATCGATTTACGAATGATGAAATATTTTCTAGGCATTGAAGTAAATTAATCTAAAGATGGTATTTTTATTTGTCAAAACAAGTATGCAAAGGACATATTAAAAAGGTTTACGATGGTGAACTATAAACCAACTATAAAACCAATTGAAATTGGCACAAAACTCAGTAAGAATGATGAGGGGTCATGTGTTGATATGACTCTGTATAAAATATTGGTTGGAATTCTTATGTATTTGACAACAAAAAGGCCTGATATTATGTTTGTTGTGATTTCTAGATTTATGGAGTCTTTGAAGAACACCCATTAGAAAGATGGAAAGAGGATTATAATATATTTTGTTGGAACAACAAATTATGGTGTCCTATACACATCAGATTCAGATTTTAAGTTGATTGGATATACTGATAGTGATTTTGTAGGTTGTGTAGATGACATGAAGAGAACATCAGGATATGTGTTGAACTTTGAATCAAGAGCAATAGCATGAGAATCAAAGAAGCAACCCATTGTGACCTTATCTTCTGTTGAGGCAGAGTATGTTGCAGTGGCAACAATATCATGTCAGACTGTGTGGATGAGAAGGATTATGACTAAGTTGTTGCATGAACATGATGAACCAACTCATATTTTCTATGACAATAAATCAACCATTTCACTATCAAGAAATCATGTTGTCCACAAGAAGCTGAGTAAGCATATTGATAGAAAGTATCATTTTATTTGAGACATGAAAACAATGACGAAATTTTTGTATATTTTTGTAGGTCTGAAGATCAATTTGCAGACATATTTACAAAATCCTTGTCAAAAGAGTTGTTTGAAACTCACAACAAAAATATAGGGGATTGTATGATGTAACAACATTTTCTTAAATGTTGGAACATCTTGCATCATTTTGCAATAACAAAATTTTGAATGTTGAAGGCTATAATGACAACATGGAGTTGCAACAATTTTGTTCTAGTGAAATAATTAAGGGGGGGGAATGTTAGAAATTGTGATTATTTCGCCGCCCAGATTTGTGCCACCGCCTTAACCACCGAAGTTATAAAACGTTATCACTGCCACACTATTTCATTTTTGATCAATTGAATTTCAAAGGGGAAATGAACCATCAAAGTTCTGAAAATCCAAATTCGATTTAGGCACAATGAAGGGGAAAGTTAACTGACTAATTGCATCAGTATATATATATGTAATCCTGATTTTGTTAAGAGATGAAATAGATAATGAATGTTGAGAGTGTTAACAAGGGATTTTATACTCTATTCATGTTTGAATCTAAGTTTGTAAACTCATGTTAAATGTTCAAATTTATTGATGCTAATACAAAGTATTTGATTTTTTTGTAACGGAGTAATTTATTTTCGTTCTAGCATGCATACTTTGTTTTCTGTATTAGTTTGAAAGCTCCATTTAAATTCTTATATTCTGTAATGTTTTTTTGTAACATGCTATTGAGTTTTAGTACAGAAGTCCTAGGTTGATTTATTGTTGCAGGGAATGATTCATTGAAGCTATTTCGTTGTTGTAATATGAGTTTTAGTTTGCTAGTTTGCTGTTGTAACTCCCTTGTTCTGTTATAACTCTGTTTACTGTAGTTTATTATGCAGATTAGAATATGAAGAACATATCTATTTTATTGATGTTAAAATAGGGTATCGATTTTAGTTTATGATGCATGGGTGTTTTACTTTAGTCTTTGTTGTAATAACTCTTCATTATTTGTTGAAATTTTTGTTGAAACAATTGTTATAGCTTATTGATGTTGTTACACAGTGTTGGAATTATTGTTGTAACTATTTGTTGTTTCTTGAAGCACTCCCCTGCATATTTTGAGTGTAATAAGACCTGCCAAACAGAGGTTAGCAAGGAAGTGATTAACAAAAAAATGCTTTGTAGTGAACGTAATAACAAAGCCTTATTAAAAACCTCTATGTGCCTTATGATCCATCATAAACCCTTCCTATTCATCATTTCACTCCCCTAGAGTTCCATTGCATATCTGGACGGCAAAGGAATGAAATCGTGGTGGACCATAAGATGCAATGTCGCCCAATAGTGGTAATTGTAACCTACTAGTAATTCGTGAATGTATGCAAGGAATCTTCCATTAAATTTTCACGCCAAGGATCACATCAAATTTTGAGAAAATAACACTTCAACAGACTCTATATTTTGCGGAAATCCTGGAAATAAAACTTTTCTAACCGAAAATAGACAGCTTCACAAGCATGTGGAAAATTTCTCTTTGTTGTTATAAATGGCGCATGAAAGCTCAACATATACACGTTTCCTGAATCCATTGAAATATATAAAAAAAAAACATACCTTGCATTGAGTACCTACCTTCCATTGAACAATGAAAAATGCTTCTACAAAAAACAGGCGATCGGGAGCAACGATGGAGATCTAGAAAATGAAGGCTTTCATTGAAATTTTGAATGGCAATGGGGAGACTGTATTAAATGCTTCATAGGATACTTTCAACTCGCATTTAGTAGAGGGTATGTTCCGTGAAGAGTAATTGATTGTTGGGAAATTCAGAGCTAGGTAGCCAGTCGTACCTACTGACGAAAAGAAGTCATTGCTAAAGGAGAAAATAAGGTATTTATAAAGATATGTACAGGGCACAAGTGTTATTCTGAACCATATTTAACAAGCCATTTTAAGGACAATAAGAGCTTAAAATTTCATCCTTCCACCGACATATAAACTAACTATCCTTCGAATTAGACTTGGAAGGCATGGGTGGACAGGTCAGAAGACACTAGTTAAATAAGATGCAGATTGAACAATTATTACTAGTTTTAAGAGAAGTAGAAGACGTAGGTCAACAATTTAGAAGATACTAGGTAAATAAGGTGCAGAACAGTTTTAGGACAACTAATTTGAGAAATATGTTCCTAACATTTCTTACAGAAGAAAAAATTCCATTTCTAGAATACCATAGATATCCCAATCACTTTACATATTTTTCCTACCACATATTTGCACATGAAGTCTCAGTAAAGTAGCTATGATTTAAAGCTATGGAGATGCTATGCTGAATTTGGCCCCGGATGAGCCACTTTCCTTGGTGTAGGAGATGCCCTGCCTTGACAACCCGATAAAAATGGATCCTCTATTGGCGAGTGCCCTTGACTTGTGTGTCCATTATCTGATCAGTGGATGCTTGTTCCATGCAATCAGGATTGAGATATTTTGGTTTCAGTTGTTCTACGATCTCTGAGGTGTCCAATAATGGCGGAAAATATGGCCGAAGGAGGTCCACATTGGACACTAGGTGCAAACCAAGGAAGGGTGGAGTGTTGAGATCAAAATCATTGCTACCCGCAACCTTGGTGATAGTGTATGTGATCCGAAAATATCTTTTAAAGACTGTGGTTGAGTTATTAATTGCATGTGTTAATTAACGATTTATGAAGTTGAACCAAAGAGGATGAATTTAATGAAGAAACATAGAAGCCATAAGACAATATATAGATCTGAACTGAAGCAATAAGAACAGAAAACCATAACAAGAGAAGTGATAATGGAGTTCGGCAAGGTTGCCTACGTATTTGGACCTTTGTCTCAGTGGGGGAGGCTTCTTTATTAATTCTTCAATGCCTACAAAGTACATCAAATGGACTTGATACTAATCTCACTCTGTTCTACTCGACCTTAGAAATCCAACACAACTGACAACACTGAAAAATACTGAGTGTAGCTCCCAGAAATGGCCCGCAAAGGTCTCCTCCTCAACAACTTCCCTGCATAAAAATGGCTTTGGCTTTGCTTTGCTTCAGCATAAATATTCTCTAACTGTCCTCCCATGACCTCAAATAGGTCTGTTTTATATAGATATGAAGTTGCTTATCCTTCTCCAACTTCCTCCTAGAATCTGGGCTCAAAAAGAGCCCAAAATCTCCCAATAATGGCCAAAATCCAATATTACAGGCTTAAAAACAATAAAAAATCCAAACTGTATAGTTAAAAACTCACTTTAGCCAAATATATGGGCTAATCCCCCAAAAGGTGTTGCACGCCCCCTCTAAACTGGTCACATGCACTAAATTTGGCCAAGCACTGTCCCTTAAATCATGCTAGCCCCAGGTTAATGGCGCATTTCATGGGACTTCGACCTAATAAGGAAATGCACGCAATTATGGGGATAAGCCCCCGATTATGTGGCATATCTCGAAATCCGAGGGCGGATATGTAGAGGCACCTGGTTGTTATGGGTCACGCCCCTTTTTTGTTGATCTGTGGCCACATTACTATACACAACCATGGGTTGGGGCTTAGCCCCAGCCCCCTTCTTTTCTGCCATATTACAATATACATTTTAATAATTATATTGTGGCTTGTATACACAAGGCACATACATGGTGTGTTGGTGTTAGGGCTCTTCTCAAAGTGCTTGACTTGGTTGGTTGGTCATGGGTTGAAAACCCGTGGACCCCAAAACATTTTTAACTCTCCCCAAAACATTTTTAACTCGCCACATGTTTGATGACTAGGTGCCACGTGGTTGCCCATGCCTGGTCCACGTGGCACCATCACATTTACCCAATTATTCGCCACGTGTCCACACTGCATTGGTCCAAGTCTGCCACATCTTCCCAGTCACAGGTCACCACTTGTCATCACCTGCCTCTGCCACATCAACATCATTAAATATCTTTGGTTATGTCATGCTGACGTCGGTATTGACTTTTTGCTAGTTGACCCTTTGACTTTTTAGTTGTTTGGGAATATGATCAGAGTGCAATAAATCTCGCATACGGAGCCCATTTGAGAAAGTAAATGTATGGTCGAAATCAGTGCAACTAGCTGGTCGCAATGGAATTGGTTTCGTCTGATTCCAAAAACTTTCATTTTTGAGCCTTTTCGAGCCCTGTCAGGCTCCTGGATCCGATTTTGGATCACACCTCCCCACTAAAAGACCTTTTGGTCCCCAAAAGGTTACAAAAAGGGACTTTGAGTGATTACACACTTATAACGAGAAAAAAAAAACACAATGTTGTACAAAAATGATGTTATAACAGGTCATCATTTCAACATGTGTGATAACATTAATGGAAGCAAAATACAATGAAGTTGAGACATCCACTTCTGGCAAAACCAAGTGGTTGGTTTCTTTTCTTCACAGTGTTCCTCTTGCTTCACTGGTAATCTTTCCTCCTTCACAAGAACATGGGCAACCATTTTTTCCTTCCTCGGACGAAGCTCTGAATTAAGCTTCCAACAACTAGCCTTTCAATGTCCAACCTTGTTGCAAAACATGCAATGCGTTTTTGGCATCCAGACCTGTTTACCCTTCTCTTTCTTCCATTGTGGAGTTGAACCTTTATGTCGTGTTTCCTTCCTGGTCGACATAGGTTTCCTGTACAAAGTTTGTCTCTTCCAACACTTGGCAACACAATGCTTGGGTGAATGACAATAAGTACATGGATATATATTTCACAAGTTTCGGATTACTTGATTATGCTTATTATAATCAAAAGGAGAATTGGTAAAAATGTGACCATTACACCTTCTATGTTGATCTTCACTTTGATTTGGAGAAAACTTGCATTCACTACCACAATCCTGAAGTGATGCGCCATTACCTTTTGTGAAGTGTTCCTACAATGTCTTAAGTTGGCCATTTGAAGCATTACTTGCTTCCGAAGTTTTGGAACCCATCTTGGAAGACTCTCCAAGGTCCCCTTCACCATATCCCAATCCTAAGTATCGAGGCCTTTCCTCAACCACAATAGGATTTACAATGCCTTGACCTTTACATCCAAGGCCCTTTCCTTCTTCATAACCCATCTTGGTTAGTATTCTCAAACCTACACCTTTTGTATGTTTTTCGAATGCACCAAAACCAACTTGATGAGAATGAGGAGAATTTGATAATTGACCTTCACTGCATACCTCATATGTGATTTCTGAAACAGATGTAGAAGGCACTTCCTTCAATCCTTCTTTGACTTGGTTGTTCTTTGAAGCTTTTACTTGAATCGTGCTCTTTCGTTCCAAGTAGTCTTCATACAACACCTTCACCATCTCGGCCATGGAAAACACCAAATTTTTTAACTCCTTCTCATCTTGAGAAAGTCCTCCTGTAGATGCCATTTTCTCCATTGAGATGATCTCTTCCCTGGCTAACATGCAAAACTCAAATTCCAAATGTCAACTAGCTCTGATACCACTTGATCCGAAAAGATCTTTTAAAGACTGTGGTTGAGTTATTAATTGCATGTGTTAATTAACCATTTATGAAGCTAAACCAAAGAGGATGAATTTAATGAAGAAACATAGAAGCCATAAGACAATATATAGATCTGAACTGAAGCAATAAGAGCAACAAACCATAACAAGAGAAGTGATAACGGAGTTCGGCAAGGTTGCCTACGTCTCTGGGCCTTTGTCTCAGTGGGGGAGGCTTCTTTATTAATTCTTCAATGCCTGCAAAGTACATCAAAAGTACATCAAATGGGACTTCATACCGATCTCATTGTGTTCTGCTCGACCTCAGAAATCCAACACAACTGGCGGCACTGAAAAATACTGAGAGTAGCTCCCGGAAATGGCCCGCAAAGGTCTCCTCCCCAACAACTTCCCTATAAAAAAATGGCTTTGGCTTTGCTTTGCTTTAACATAACTCTACTCTGACTATCCTCCCATGGCCTCAAACGGGCCTGGTTTATAGAGATATGAAGTTGGTTATCCTTCCCCAACTTCCTCCCAAAATCTGGGCTCAAAAAGAGCCCAATATCTCTCAATAATGGCCAAAATCCAATATTACAAGCTTAAAAACAATAAAAAATCCAAACTGTATAGTTAAAAAGCCACTTTAGCTAAATATATGGGCTAAGCCCCCAAAAGGTGGTGCACGCCCCCTCTAAACTGGTCACATGCACTAAATTTGGCCAAGCGTTGGCCCTTAAATCATGCTAGCCCCGGGTTATATGGTGCATTCCATGGGACCTTGGCCTAATAAGGAAACACATGCAATTATGCACTAGTACATTTGGGTCAAATTCCGACGGCATGTTCGACGCAATTGCCACTTTATATTGTCGAGAGAACGACAAATAGCGGACCCCCTCAAACGTCGTTTCACGTGACGTCTCTTTTCCGACAACATAGATTTTGTCTTTATTGCGATGTCTTGGAGGTGGCAAGACTGATGTCTTGAACATGGCAAGAGCGACGTCTTGAACATGGAAAGAGCGACGTCTTGCACGTGGCTAGAGCGACGTCTTGGAGGTGGCAAGAGAGATGTCTTGTAGGTGGCAGGAGAGATGTCTTGGATGTGGTAAGAGCAATGTTAAGAGGTATCATCTCCGACATGGTTTCTATGGGACCAACACTCCAAGATGTCACAATAGCGACTGTGTTGTAGGTATTTAAAAAAAAAATACAATATCAATAATGAGAGGGAAAGGTACATTAACCTTTGCTAAGATACTAGCCATATCAATATTTAAATCTATATCATCGGTCTTAGGCAAGGTTGGTTGAGGAGGAGGACTAACTTCCAATTGTAGAGGGGGTCTTGTTTAATAAGGTTTAGGATCACTAGGATATGTCTCAGGTGTGTTATCACATGAACTCGCAAATGTTGAGCTAAAGTCCAAAAGTTCAAGTGCAATCATGCGTAATAAGACTGCAAAAATATACTAGAGAGTAAGTCCATGTTTTTAGAAAGGATCAAAATAATACTGTACTTTCTTGGGTACGTCAAAACAAGTGCCATCCAATACAAGATCCTATATACCAATGAGATAGCTGAGCAACAGAAATTCCAGAGCCTTCACTGAAACCTCTGACAATTTGTTTGACATTTAGCAGAAAATCATATCATCAATAATACAACTTGAAGTCATTGCATGTATTTCTTTGTATCCTTTAGCTAGCACAACAACTTCACACATAGCATGCAAGTGTTATATATATATACATTGTAACACACCCACTATCATAATTTTAAAAATTTTAGATTAATCTCCCTCAAGTGAGAAATCTCCAGAACGCCGACATTTGCGAAGTACCAACCCCTGGTGAAATATCGGAATTCGGGGTTTCTAATGTCAAACTCATTCACCCCTATGACTCGCGTTCCTCCAAATTCCTATGCGCTCCTCACGTATTATCTCCCCAAGCCAAGCCTGTGGTTCTCTGCCTTTACGGTCGTGGTCGTACCTCCTTTCAGGGCAACTCCTATCGGAGTTTCGGGTTTCCTGATGTTGCAATTCATGAGTCCACGGAACTCGCGATTCTCTGATCCCCGATATGCCCCTAACGCATTAGCCCGCTAGGCTAGCTCCGTTCTCATGTGACATTCTACCATATGTCCACCATTCTATAACTAACCATCGGGGTTTCGGGGTTTATAATGTCGCGATGCACATGCATTCGCAAATTCCGATTCCCCGATCCCCGATGCCACTTGGCGTGAACTCATGGCCAAGCTTGATCTTCCGACATTTGTCCCTTGTTTCAGCGCCTATGGTCCACACTCCTTATGATGGCGTGGAGTGACACCTGTCCTCCACTGGAGTGCTATAACTAGGGGACCGTCGCGTTTCGGGATTTCGCGATTCCTCCTGCCGTGAGTTTCTTGTCATCGAGAATCCCGAATTGCCGAACCCCGAACCCTCGGGATCTTCTGACATGCGTCCTCGTCATGAACGGCTCAGATCTCATCAGGAAATCGCGGGTCGTGATTTCCTGATCCACAATTCCCTTACCATCGAAAACTCCAATGAACAAAACTCCGAAGGCACCCGATCCTTTGCCACCTGTCCTCGCGGACGGACGACCCTGATTGATTCTCGAGGTTTCGGGACTTATGAGGTCTTGGTTCTCATGGCCTTGAGAACTCCGATTTTCCGATGCGTCAAACTCCGATAGCGCCTTGATCTCCGACACCTGTCCCTCAGATGGACGACTCAGATCCTATCGGTAAATCGCGGATCGCGATTCCGGATGGCAAGGGTTCTATGTATTCAAAAACCCCGATATG
>ML779126.1:595793-606202 GCA_009831015.1 Picea engelmannii | reverse complement strand
CGAGAATAGGAACTGGTCCTGCTGCTAGAAGAACCTTCTGAATCACTGAATACCTTCTTAGTAGAATCGTCTGGCACTGATCCTTTACCTCTGGGGTGGACCTTTCTGGATGTGCTTCTCTCAGTGTGGCCACTGACACGACCGTGATTTTGCATCTCAGGTTCATGCTGCATTTGTCGTTGTAGGTCAGATAGGCTCTACTGTAGAACTGCATTAATCTCAGTTTGCTTTTCTTTCTCTTTCATCATCCTTTCATTATCGGCCTTGCAGCTTTGCAATTCGACCATGAGACTCCTCACGGTCTCAACTAAGTCTGTAGGGGTTCGTACTGCTCTTCTTTCGTCAGACTCTTCGTCTCTGTTGTGGGAGCCTTCTCCCACCTCTTGGTGAGTCACCATATTCTGCGTTTGTAGACTCCCGCGGTTGATTGTCCGCTTGAGTGAAAACACAAACGTTGGATATTAGTCACAAGTTAAATACATTTGATGATCTGTGCATAATTTCATAATTCTTTCACATGCACACACAGTCGGGTGTTCATATTCCAAGTTTTAGTCCTGGATAAGATAGTTAAGTCAGGGGTTACTCCTCATAGGAGTGTTTCATACGAGCTTTATGCGCGACTGGTGCGACTGGTGCATGAGCCCAGTCAGGCCGAGTGTTGTAACCATGCTCTGATACCACTTTGTAACACACCCACTATCATAATTTAAAAAATTTCGGATTAATCTCCCTCAAGTGAGAAATCTCCAGAACGCCGGCATTTGCGAAGTACCAACCCCTGGTGAAATATCGGAATTCGGGGTTTCTAAAGTCAAACTCATTCACCCCTATGACTCGCATTCCTCCGAATTCCTATGCGCTCCTCACATATTAGCTCCCCAAGCCAAGCCTGTGGTTCTCTGCCTTTACGGTCGTGGTCGTACCTCCTTTCGGGGCAACTCCTATCGGAGTTTCGGGTTTCCTGATGTCGCAATTCACGAGTCCTCAGAACTCGCGATTCTCCGATCCCCGATATGCCCCTAACGCATTAGCCCGCTAGGCTAGCTACGTTCTCATGTGACCTTCTACCATATGTCCACCATTCTATAACTACCCATTGGGGTTTCGGGGTTTATAATGTCGCGATGCACATGCATTCGCAAATTCCGATTCCCCGATCCCCGATACCACTTGGCGTGAACTCACGGCCAAGCTTGATCTTCCGACATTTGTCCCTTGTTCTGGCGCCTATGGTCCACACTCCTTATGATGGCGTGGAGTGACACCTGTCCTCCACTGGAGTGCTATAACTAGGGGACCGTCGTGTTTCGGGATTTCGCAATTCCTCCTGCCATGAGTTTCTTGTCATCAAGAATCCCGAATTGCCAAACCCCGAACCCTTGGGATCTTATGACATGCGTCCTCGTCATGAACGGCTCAGATCTCATCGGGAAATTGCGGGTCGCGATTTCCTGATGCACAATTCCCTTACCATCGAAAACTCCGATGAAAAAAACTCCGAAGGCACCTGATCCTTTGCCACCTGTCCTCGCGGACGGACGGCCCTGATTGATTCTCGGGGTTTCGGGACTTATGCGGTCTTGGTTCTCATGGCCTTGAGAACTCCGATTTTTCGATGCGTCAAACTCCGATAGCGCCTTGATCTCCGACACCTGTCCCTCAGATGGACGACTCAGATCCTATCGTTAAATCGCGGATCGCGATTCTGGATGGCAAGGGTTCTATGTATTCAAAAACCCCGATATGCCGAACTCCGAATCTCTGGGATCCTTTGTTACGTGTCCCTGCTGTTTGACGGCTCAGATCTTGTCGGGGTTTTCACTTGGATTTCCCCGAGTACTTGTCCATGAGAATGCCGATTTCCCGATGGCAAATATCCCGATTCCCCTCTGGATCTCCTGACACACGTCATGTATAATGGACGATCCAGATTCAATCGGGAAATCGCGTATTGCGATTTCATTGTGAAACGGTTCTATACTCCTAAAATCCCCGATGAGTGAAATCCCGATGCCTCCTAGAACGCCGACACATGTTCTGCCGAGATCTATGGCTAGGACTCTTCCTCTGTACGCCAGAGTTTAGCTCCGGTGCAACTCTTCCCGATCCAACGGTTCACGGGATTTCTACTCCAGATCTAATGGCTCAAGTCACTTCCTCGCGCGTCTACCCCTTTGCTTAACCCCTACGCAGCTTCTCCGGATTCAACGGCTGTCGGGTAACGTGAACCGAGATCTAACGGTCCAGATTCGTTCTTTTGGGTTTTAGGATTTACGATCCCAATCTCTCGTGATCACGATGAGAGAGGGCAAGGCATGTAACGCCTGCGTTACTTTCATCAATCTAATGGTTGTGAATGACTATGGTTCACTCCGACGAGATCTCATCCGTCGACTTATTTATAGCACAACACTACTATCTTGAACCTAATTAGGATCGTTCTTCCTCGTACAGGGTTAATAAGGCCTATGCATTCGAATCCTTATTCTGGGTTCTGGGAGAACCTTTCCGAGGAGGAAATCTCTGAGAAGAGATCCTTATCGGGTCATTCCCGGGAGCAGATAAAGAAAGACGACTTTCCGAGAGCAGCTGGGCATAGTTAGCTTTAGTTTATTGACGTAATTCATGCATGATGTCCTTTGTGATAGGCATATATCAACTTATTCATATCAAACATAACGCAAACACTCTCATGCTGCAATCCTTTACCATTTCACAGTTCTATGAGCTAATATCTACTCCTTATCATCAATTAATACACAGACATCTCTACACAGGAAAACATGTACAATTCCACAAATCTATGAACATATGTGACAGCATATAGATTCCAGATGCATTATGAGCAAAACACTTATCAGAAGTAAGTTCAGTAGTGGAAGCGACTGTTGAGAGGGGTGCTCGTTTCCACCCCACCGTAGGCGTAGCGACTCCTACTGGATTTACCACTAGCCACCCCCGAGCCGAGACCACGATTTCCTGAGACCTGCGTCTCTCTGTCTGCCAGTGTCCAGGAGCGAAGGTTGCAATCCTCCCTCTCTGCGATCACTCACTCTACGTAAAATTTCCAGAGTTCCCCTCGCGTCTGCCCCCGTCAATCGTTCCAGCCATACGCCTTATCCTCTCACGAGGTTGCGTGTGGCACGATTTCCCTCGCATTGATCAGGCCTGACGTCCCTACGGATGGGCGGTTCACCATCCCATCCCTCATCAAGACATCCGCCTACCAGTCTGCGAGCCATTAATTTTCATGGCCAGTGAGCCGCTTTTGGTTGTCCGGGCCAGTGGAGTCCAAATATGGTATATTAAATTCTCAGTGGAAGTTAACGCCCCTTTTTCAAGGTGCCCTCCACCACCATCGTGGTCTCTTTCCACACATCCCCTCTCAGCAGTTCTGCAATAAATTCAAACTATCATTTACATTCATTGACCTCTTCCTGCAGGTCCATTTATAGCCCATATTCATACTTATGAGTTTTGCCATAGTCCTTGGCCAGTTCAGTTATATTTACAATCTGGGGGAAACAGGGTGTTACATACATTGAGTAGAAGAGCAAATTCATTGAATGCAAATTGTATCAATTCGAAACAACCATAACATATTTGGACTCCAGATATAAAGCTCATAATCTCTCATGCCAAGACATTTGAAAATGCCAAACCATGTAAAATTCAATATCCCAATACTCGATCAGAACAAGGGGTGAAAAAAGACAAATTTAAATACTTCAACAACTATAGCAGATTTGGCCTACAGATATACAACACATATATATTCCAAGTTTAGTTTCAAATAACAACCAATGTTACTATTATATACATAACCAATCCATCTAGTTTCAAATAACAACCAATGCTAACTGTCATATACACAATTAATCCATGTAGTAGATATATTAAGTGACTGAACATCAATCATTTTTCAAACATGATCCAAGAACATGACAGGCCAAAGCAGAATATTGTGAATTTGTTCAAATGGATTCCTGTATTGCACATTATGAGGATTGTGCACATCCAAACTGTAGATGCTTTCACAGATTTCAGATAGAATCTCAGGAAAAGAAACATCCATATATCGAATTACTATATTCAAGATATACGCGATCTGTTATCTAAGTCTGCAAATGCGTCCATTTAGCCATAATTATTTACACTCTCACGTTCATCAATCCATTCAGAATACCTGCAAACATTTTCAGAAATACAAATGGCCAAGTCATCCATAGAGTTATTTATTACTCCATTGCATATTAAATCCCTCTCCTCCAATTCAATAAGGACGACCTTTGTTCAATAATTCAAACCTCTACAAATATCAACTATTCAGCTGATCTAACTACACTACTCAAAAAAGGCATGTGCCAAAACCCAAACACTAAAATATATGGTTCAGAAAGCTTACAAGTCAATGGGCTTGCTCAATGTTGTCAATTCCAATTAATCCAAGAGAAGATATTATATTTATTAAGGGCTCAAAAGTAGAAAAGTCACTTGTGAAAAATTATACTACATAAAAATTACCTTAGGAAAACACAAAAAAATGCACTGACCATTTATTGAGGTGTTGAAACTCTCCTGGCATATCCTGCATGAAGCCTCCTTGATAAGATCTTTTCGATCCCTAAATGAATAAAAATGTTAGAGCTGGAAAAATGTCAAACTGCAAGGCTTCATATAGTCAACGGACTAAATGTCAAACTGCAAGGCTTACTTTTTGTTGGAGAAACTTGTTGTCCTAAGTGGGCTACAAAAATAATTGAGGAAAGAAGATCTAATGTCGATGATGTCTTGAACACTCTAAAAGACTCATGATCATAAGAAAAAATAAAACTTTTCACTGTGTTGATACCCGTGACGATTTATGATCCTTATAACTAAGAATAAGCTCATGGAAAGCATGGGAGAATGTTATAACATAAGAATATATGTCCTTGATGAAAAATGAGATATGGGAGTTGGTATCTCTTCCATTGGAGAAGAATATTGTTGGATATAAATGGGTCTATAAAATGAAATTCTATGTGATGGTAGTATTGATAAGCATAAATCTTGATTGGTCACTCGAGATAATTTTGCTCCTATTGCCAAGACGAACACCATTTTGATTGTGCTTTCACTTGCCGATAGTTTCCAGTGGGATATTCACTAGATGAATATCTCTTAACTGCATTCTATTATCTTGTGCACCTGTTTCATTCATTTATAATATGTTGAATATTTGGGTAACATGGGCACATGCCTATATTGATTGTCTTGGCTTTTCTTAATGTGGTGTCTCATGCCAATCCTAATCTCTATTTTATACATATCAACAAGCTAAAATCCATTGATTAAGATCACATTACATTATTAACTTATTAATTACAAACAATTGTTTTATTAATCAAAGTTGCAGCTAATAAATAACCCATGCATGTATAGGAAGCAACTAAACTAATTTTTCAATATCTAAAGAGAGCATTTAATTTTGGCATTATATTTAGTGTGTGCACTTGTAGTGAAGAGCTTCAACAACTTCTACAATTTTACAATGTTTGATTGTGAAGGTAATGTTGACCAAAAAGGAAGTCCGCTAGATGTTATTGCTTTAATTTTGGAAATAAAGTTGTGTCATGGTGTAACAAGAGAACTTTTAATGTTGATTTTTAACCACAGAAGCATAGTTGTTTACTTTTGACAATAAATTTCTATCATTGTGCCACAAGAGAAATTTTATTGCAGCTTTGTGAAGCATTAAAGATACTAGTCTCGGTTGCGAAAGAAAGGAAAAATTAATGTGATTGAATAGGCTGCTATCAAATGTTGGAGAAAAAACAACATATCATATGATGTTATGAAGTGACATTTAGAGTTTCATTTATCTCACAAATAATGTGAGATTTCCTAGGAAAATAAAACACATACATATACAAGATCATTTGTGAAAGAAGTTGCTAGAAAAGAGTTGGAGCTTCTGTTTTGTAATTCAGAAAACATAGTAAAAAATACCTATGAACACCAGACCTTGTACTAACTTTTATTCACATGATAAATTGAATGTATTGTCTTTGGTTTTTTGTCATGAAAAAAAGCTGAGCAAGAGTTCTATAGGTCCATCCCAGAAAAATGTGTGGATGGTTAGAATGAGGGTAAGTAGGTAGTTCAACGACATCTATTAGTGACCATATTTGTAATTGAGATGTAATTGAAGTCACTCTCAATTGAGACTGCAGCGAATGTTAAGGTAAATACCAAATTTAACCAATATATTCATGAATCATGCTAATATTAATGAAGGTTTTACTTTATTTATCTACTAGAATGTTTGAAGCATACTTTCTTTTAATACTAAATGATGAAAACTCATAAATCACTTAAAGCATTAATCATAATTTAGGAAAGTGACCTTCTAGCCAGTGGGAATTTTCAAGTCTAAGTGTATCTGGTTAAAATGGAGAGACAAAAATACGAGATTCTTCCACAAGAAGAATGCAAAAAGAAAGAAAATGCAAGAAGAATGCAAATGCAAAAAGAATGCAAATGAAAGAAGAATGCAAAACAACATAGAAATAAGTCAAGAAGATGGCTCAGGCTCAGCAATTAAAGACTTCTCGAATATCAAAAAGATGCTTACCCACATATTAAAGAACTCCGTACAAAAACTTTCTATAATAGGGAGGATGCTCTAGTTAATCTTTTAGAAAGCATCCCACTTTTACTTCGGGAATCATATCACTCAATCTTTAACTAAATTCTAGGTGTATATGGTTAAAATTAAGAGGCAAAAATACCAGATTCTTCCACAGGATAGCAAATGCAAGAAGAATGCAAAAAACTATAGAAATAAGTCAAGAAGATGGCTCAACTATTGAAGACTCTCGAAAACAAAAAGATGCTTGCCAACATATCAAAGAACTCTATACCAAAAATTTGCTATAATAGGGAGGAGGCTCTTGTTAAACTTTTAGAAAGCATCCCACTTTTACTTCATAAATCATATCACTTAATTTTGGACTGAAGTCTAGGTGTATCTAGTTAAAATGGAGAGACAAAAATACCAGATTCTTCCACGGGATGGCAAATGCAAGGAGAATGCAAAACAATATAGAAATAACTCAAGAAGATGGCTCAGCAATTGAAGACTTCTCAAAAATCAAAAACCCGCTTACCAACATATCAAAGAACTCTATACAAACACTTGCCATAATAGGGAGGAGGTTGCAGTTAAACTTTTAGAAAGTATCCCACTTTTACTTCAGGAATGATATCACTTAATTTTGGACTAGTCAATCTTTATAGAAGAAATGAAATAGATAATGTTCTAGTTGAACTCAGATAAAGCCCCAAGGTCGAGATGGTTTTCAGCAAAATTCTATAAAAGAGCTTGGCACATAATTAAGAAGGATTTGTTAGCCTTTATAAAATATTTGAGAACAAATGGAAACCGGTATGAGCAATCAATTCCTCCTCCTTGGCTCTAGTTCCCAAAGAAAAAAAAATCTTCCATTTTTTCTGAATTTAGAGTCTAGAGTCTAGACCCATCTCTTTATGTAACCCTTTTATAAGAATCTAATGAAGCTGCTGGTAGAAAGTCTCGTACTGATCAACAAGATTATTTCTGAAGGGAAAGGGGGCTTTGTTCCAAAGAGGTCAATTTTGATTGCATAATCTTAATGCTAGAAGCTATGCACCTTAGTTACTAGTAGGAAAGAAAAACGAGAGACGTGGTTATAAAGTTGGACATGGCCAATGCTTTCGACAGGTTAAATCACTCCTTTCTTTTTAAAAATCCAGAGGAATTTAATTTCTCTAAGCAGTAGATTATGTGGATTAAGGCTTGTATTTCTTGCCATTGGATGACTCCATTAAAAATGGAAAGCCACACTCGTTCTTCACAATCACTGGCGGATTGAGGCAAGGTTTCCCACTTTCTCCATGTTCTTTATAATAACAACAAAACTCTAGGCAGGATGTTAGACAAAGTTGGAAGAATCCCCCAGGTTGGAATCATGAGCGGGGTAGAATCAATAACCCAGTACAAGTTTACAGATGACCAAATACTTTTTGCAGGAGCCTCTGTTATTCTAGCTCAAAGAATCAAGAAAGTTTTGGATTAAGGTTTGTATTTCTTGCCCTTGGATAGCTCCATTAAAAATGGAAAACTACACTTCTTCTTCACAATCGCTAGGGGACTGCGGCAAGGTTTCCCACTTTCTCCCTGTTCTTTATAATAACAACAAAACTCTAGGCAGGATGCTAGACACAAAGTTGGAAGAATCCCCCAAGTTGGAATCATGAGCGGGATAAAATCCATAACCCACTACATGTTTGCAAATGACTGAATATTTTTGCAGGAGCCTCTGTTATTCTAGCTCAAAGAATCTAGAAAGTTTTGGACCTTTTTCTACATGCAACGGGAGATATGGCCAATGATTTGAAGTTTAAAAGCTTTGCTCTTAACACTCCTCTAGAAACAGTGAATGGAATATCTCAAGTATTGGGTTAGGGAATCGCCAAGAAGATTTCTCCTATCTTTCAGACATTCTTCCCCTGGGCCTTGGATGTTAGGAGTTACAGACCTCCTCACTCTAGGGATCGACCCAAGATTACACAATGAGGCCCCCTCGGCCCAGGGTACTTCTCCAGATGCCATTATCAAAAGTGCATCAACCCCTTCATGGTTATCGATGACTCAGGGGAGGAGCCTTCTTCTCTCTCTCCCTTGGTCTCGTCCTTTGGTTCCAGGACACCTTGACATTCTCATTTTGTATTTGTCATAGCTTTATTTCGGCACCTATTATGTATTATTGTAGTTCTTTTAGCTAAATACTTAACTCTTTCCTTGCTCTTGTTTGAGTTTCAATCGGAGCTGCTTTTGCACTCCCACTATGTAGTTATATTAGATCCCACTATGTAGTTATATTAGATGTAATTTTGAACCCATTGACCTACTCTTGTGGTCATTTGTTCATTTGTTAGGCATTAATAAAATTATCTTATATCATCTTATCTTATCTGTATCATCTTATCTTATCTGGGAATTGCTCTGTTTTGATCAACACAAACACAAGGCTTCATCTTGGAATCCTATTTTGGCCAAGATCACAAAAAAAAATATCTTCATGAAACTCAACTTAGTTGAACCTCCATGCTAGAACGGTCCTGATCAAGTAGATTGTAGCCATGGATGATTTTAAGGATGGAAATTTATTTTAAAATGTAGTAACCTTCCCGAATCTTAGTAATCCTTCATATGCTAACTATAAATGTTTGGTGATATTTTTGTAAAAATATTCAAATTTCTAAGGAATTTATATAGTTTGTATAAAATTTTGGCTATTTTTAAGGTAAAATAATTTTATCTTATAGATTTTGGGCGAATCATTTTTAGAATAATGAATCTTTTTTTGGGAAAAATCATGGAAAATTAGCCCGTGAGCTAAATTTAGCCCCTAAAATCATCCATGATTGTAGCCAGCTTCGCTAATTACTAGCGTTCTATTCTATCTACACCTGCTTCATTTATCCAAGGACTGAAGAAAGTCTTAAGGAAATTTTTTAGGTTGGAGAAAGTCTTAAAGAACATTTTTATAGTAGGGGGGAAACATTCATCCAGAAAAGTGTTCCAATGAGTATCCCAGGAAATCGTCCAGATGCCTCCAAGCAAGGGAGGCCTGATCAAAAACCTCTCAGATGTAGGAAAAGATCTCACAGCTAATCCAGTGTGAAATCTGATTACATTTCGTAAAGAATGGTGGAAATTTGCAATACGTTTGACAACTTGGAAGGGAAAGATCCATCTGAAATGCACTATAACTTTTGGACAACAGGTTCAACAATATGGAGTACTTTGAAAAACTCGGCCATTTATCTTGGAATACTTATTTTGGAAAAAGCATTCAGAACAGAGAAGATAAAATTCTAGGCAATCAGTCTCTGAAAACAACCCTGAACTCAGAAATATCCTGACCTGTCTCCACGGAAAAGGAGTTAAAGCTAAGTCGCAGGAATCGCCCGGAATGGCTGCATACCAGTCCCAGAAATGCCCGGAAATGTGGACACTCGTACGAAACCACTTGGAAACGCCGGCGGCCATACCATTTGGCATTTCCCAATTTGGAAACACCATACGGTACAGATGGTGGTGTTTCCAAACTATTTCAACGAAAAAAGGCCGCGTTTCCACTACTTTTTTATGTATTTATCAATTTATAAAATCATTCATTCTTCCACAAATCAAGCAGAATACAAGACTATCATCTATTTTAACCTTCCATCAATATTACTGTGGGCAGATTGAATATCATGCACATTATCCGGATTGCATCAGATTTTCGATAAGCTGAATGGATTTCAATCTTTGGTAGTGTCAAAAGACTGTCCTTTTAGTATGTGTCACTTAATTTAACTGTTAATATCTCTCA
>ML779126.1:570627-595392 GCA_009831015.1 Picea engelmannii | reverse complement strand
TCAGATCTAACTTATTCTAAAGATAACTGGAGAGGTTGAGAGAATATCTCAACCACACACCAAACTAGAATCTCACCAATCCAACTCTCTAACAACTTCTTAATAATAGGATCACACAACTCACGTAGAGATTAACTCTACTTTTCAATACATTAGCAAGTATGTTAGATAAGTAGGAATTATATATTCCAACACTCTCCCTTAATGACTGCTTATCTAAATATCTATGTGGTCATATCTTCGTGTGCTTCCTCTTGTACCTGCATTTGATTATTGACGTCCATATAAAGAGAAATCCATCTACCGGAATACATGGGTCATCAGCCGCTGTAACCACTAGTTCTATAGGAATCCTTTTCAGCTACATGGTTCATTCAACCATTCTTCATCATAGATTCCCCTTCATTATATCATCATCAACCTAGGTTTTTGTCGGCTTACCCATAACCATGCACTGGGTTTTCTCGGATTACCCTCAACCATGCACCAGGTTTTCTCGGATTACCTGTAACCATGCTCTGGGTTTTCTCGGATTACCCTCAACCATGCATCAGGTTTTCTCGGATTAGCTGTAACCATGTTTTACATAGTGGTTTCTAGATTACCACGAACTTTTCACATTAGGGGGTATACAATGGCTCAGGTACATAGAATTTTCTAGGACCACTACATCAAAATATCCTAATCTTGCTTTCAATTACATGTCTCACAAATAACATAACTATGCACACCTTCAAACCAAAAAATATAAGTAACAATACTTGTAAAATCATAACTCAATTACACTTCTCACAATCAACGCTCTGTGAGTCCGACGGAATGGGCACATACACCTCACTTCATTTCGCTATAACACCTCCATGTAATGATGCCTTTATCCTTTCTGCGTCCTCAGCAAACAACGACAGCATCCTCCGGGACAATGCACAACCGAGACTCTCTTCCTTTTCGGCTGGCGACTGCTCTCGACTGCTCTCCTCTGCACCAACAAGGCGGCTTCCTTTTGCTAAGCACTCCTTCACAGCAACCAACACGAGAATCTCTCAGGCTCACTGTAATTCAATCTCTGCATAGGAACTAGCATCTCCTCAGGCTCACTGACGGCTCAGCTCTTCCACGACGGCTCCTAACAACACGAGTGACATTATCTACACTGCCTTTTCGAAATGCTTCATCTGTGAGTCTTTTTGCAGCATATTCAGGATCCTCAATAAACCGAATCATAGCAACAGCTACCTGATTAGAAACAACATCCCATAATTCGTCACTTGCCATGATGAAAACTTCAACACCATCATTAATGATCTCTTCTTGAATTTCCGGTACAGCTACAACATACTGCTTCAAAATCCTGTCCCCAAATGCTCGTGAGACAGTTAGTACACTCGCAACGCGCCATGTGCTAGCCCACATGACAAATTCTCCAGCATCCTCGATTCGCTTTTGCTCATCACTTTGATTAGGTTTATGGTCCCTCAAAAGAACAACAGCTTCCTTTATCTCCTGAATTTGAGCATCTAAACCTCCAATATCAGCATATGACTCCAATGGTGCCTATAGAGTTATCCCTCCAGGAAGACTATATAAAAATTTTGCATACAAACACAATTCACTCCTACTCCATGCACACTATGCCACAACACCACTCCAAATTTCACACCAGGCATCAAACTCCTTCACGCTTCAACCGACACGATGGATCACTATTTCAAGCTCCACAGATCACAGGCCTCTCATAGGTCTCTGGAAATAGACTCACAATTCCTCCACGTGGCACCACGCGGCAGAGCCCTCTCAACAAGGCGACTTCTCTTCAGCTTGACTTCACATAGAATCCTTCACACAAGGAAATCTCACCGCTTATAGCAAGAACATACAACGCTATTCATAGCACAATTAGCAAACCCAACGAACACGCAACACATTGAGACAGCAAACCGCTCCAGATGATTAAACATGTAGCTCCACATGATCCTGGGCACTCTCATGAGGGAGTCACCCCCAACCCTGACGCTCTGATACCATGTTAAAATGGAAGAGTAGAGTGATAAACAAATATTCAATTGCTTACAAAATCAATACAATGGACTCTATTATATAGAGTGTACAGGTTGTTATCAGATCTAACTTATTCTAAAGATAACTGGAGAGGTTGAGAGAATATCTCAACCACACACCAAACTAGAATCTCACCAATCCAACTCTCTAACAACTTCTTAATAATAGGATCACACAACTCACATAGAGATTAACTCTACTTCTCAATACATTAACAAGTAAACTAGAGAAACAAATTGCATAGAATCAATCATCACCTCCCGAGCTTCAATTGTAACCAAGACTTCCCGGGAAGATCACCCATCCCAAGACTCCTCTGGGAACGTGCTTAACCATGGAGTTTTTCCCCATAATCAAGCCCACTTAGCTTCTCCCCATTTGCAATCCTTAGCAAATATTGTGCTTTATGAAATATTCATTTAGAGCTCCCTTGAGTCTTTATTTAAATATTTAGGGGGATTTTGCAGTCCAACATATGATGGGGCAGCAAAGGAAAAAATGGGCAGAGCAGAGGCTGAAACCCCATTACATTACTGATCTGGAGGGCAGAAATATTTTGAAAGAATTAGAACTGGTAAGGCATCAAGGCATTAGTTGCATGCATTGTGTAGGGGATTCAAAATTGGTAATTGGCATGATGAATGATCAAACGAACAAAAAAGTTTTAACACTCATTAAACTGGTCCAAAGATGTAGAACTAAAGTCGCTTCTTTACATATATTTCCTTTAAACATGTCCAAGGCCAATGTAACTCTAAATCTGACTCATTAGCAAATAAAGGAGTGAACTTAGAGAGCGGTGCAAGCAATCAATCATTCAACAATGAAAGAGAACTTCAAAGAATTCACATTTATCCCTTCAAAGTTTAAACTTGAATCGATGGGAGTTTTTTTGATAAGTGGAAATTAATACAATCATTTACATTTATCCAAAAGATTTTTACTATATTTTTGACCAAGTGCTCACAGTGACTTCAAGAACCATGATCCTTAATAATAGCACTCTAATGTTCAGTTTGTTTGGCCCCTCTGTTGTAAAGGCGATCAATTAGAATTAGCATGCCCTGAGCTCTCTGTTTTTTTTCAAGTAATCTTTGCTATCTCCTGCTCCTGCTGGTTTTCTGACATCATTTTTCCTTACTGGTGGCTGCCTGCTTCTCTTCAACAGCAGTGCTCTTTACTGTTGCAACCTTTATGTTGTTTTCTTCTTGTGATTATGGTGTTTTCTTCTTGTGATCTTGGTTACTGCAGTAAATTGTTTATGGTGTAATTGCAATTGTCTATGGTTCAAGTAAAATGCTAAAGTTGGAATGAACTTCATGCTTGAGTTTAGCTTAATGAAAAATCAACACTCTCTTGGTCATTTGTTGATTCTGGTGTGACTTCCCAGAATTATTCTTTATGTCAAAGGTTAAGGTGCTCAGGGGTGGCTTTATGCCTATGGATGGGTGACAATGGTGTAACAATGTCTATGATTAAACGAGCACAATATTCTAACATGTCCCCCTTTTTTTCTTCACCCACTTTGCTTATTTTCCTCTTCCATCAGCTATCTCAATGTCTACATGTTTTTATAATTCTATAGGGCTCTACAGCGATGGAGAGCAACTGAATTTTAGCTAACTTGCAATCTTTCTTGAGAGAGATTCAGGAAATAATGCGAAATCAAACCTCTCTAAGAGATTATATGTAAACTGTGGCAGAAAATCCGTCAGAGACGCAATGACAACATCGACCAGCTGAGAGGCATGATAAAAGCATAAACCACAAGAAAAATGCATCAAAACACACAGAATGATGAGTTGGTAGCAGGGCAGAAAGCAATAGACAGAAGTTATTGAAAGTGTAACTGGTATTGGAGGGACCAGGATAGAAAGGCTAGAAGATAGAGTTTTATCAATGACAGATTCACAAATGATCCAAAACTTTTAGATCAAGATAACTCACTCCTACCATGTAGGGCAGGGAGCAAACTCTGATCCTCCAAATCGATCTCAACCTACAGATCGTTCAAGGTGAAGAGTAAATGTGGTTCGTATTTAGAAACTTTGATTATTTATGTATTAAACTAGCAGTTTTTCATATGTATGGGCCTTCTGTCTGGCATTAAAATGCAATTTTGATTTAGACTGCAAAAAAAAGTACACAATGTGTATATAAAGAAAATGAAGAAGGCAACAAACATTTCAGTATACATTGCGCTTATAGCTCGATTGAGATCTTGATTTCTACAAATGTCTTCCAGCTATGCCAAGACACTGCATAATTTGCACTTGATTAATAAATATTTTGAGCATTTTTGCAGTCCAGCAACGAGCCGATCTCCGCTATTTCAAAAAAGAAAAGAAAAAAGGGGAAAGTTGAGAAGAAGAGAACTGACCTCCTTGGAGGACAATTCGACCTGGTAGGGCAAGACAAAGTTGATAGTGAGCTTGGTGGGAATCGATCCGAGGACCATAGGGCACGGCTTCATGAATGTCAATGGGGTCTTCGGAGGCTCCATGTTGGGCGCCACCTTCTTCCAGGCCGTTATAAAGTCTTGGTGGGCAGCATCAGTAGCAGTAGCTGGGGTATTGTCTGCAAGTCTGCCTGCTACTGCTCCGCTTCCTCCTACTCTTACAGAGGAGACCGATGGTCTCAGCAGAGAACACAACGCTCGACGGCCCAGCATGATGATGATTTCTTACAAACCCTTCATTATCAAGCCCTACAAAGCATCAAAAACCTTGAAACTCTTTGGTAGTAGTTTTGACCTCTTTCTTCTCTGTCCTTCGGATGGGAGTTACTAGGCATTTGTTTCGATCATTTTCGCTGCTATCGTTTACAATTTTTTTAGTTTGTTTTTTCTAAGAAGAAAATTAACTCAAATTTATATAATGTATAAATTCTTTTACAATGCAGTTAACCTGCTGTTGAAAGACGTGTACAATGTTGGTCATTAAAAATAGTCTGATAACAAAATCCTGGAGCGGCAGCAAAGCTTCATGAACAGTGCTGGTCGTGACAAAAGACTGATGCAAAATCTTGTGCGGCATCAAAGCTGGAAGAGCATCGTGACTATACCCACTGTATCGACGGGAGAGGCTTGTAAATATAAGATTGACAGTCCATTATATCTCATAAATGTGCACTGAAATAAGGCCGCTATGATTCGAAAAGATTGATAGTGGTGATAGAGCTTTCAATTCCATTGTCATAATGAAAAACCGAGAGACGCCCAGCCATTACATTTAGTGCCCTTTTGGATAAGGCATCCGCCTCAGAATTATGATACCTGGGAAAATGCTGAAAGTGTACATCGGTGAAGAGAGTAGCCAGCTCCTTTGTTTGTTGTTTCCATCCCTCAATGTGTATAGAATGAAGCTGGCATTTCTGGTTGATCCAGTCAATTATAACTCGAGAGTCTCCTAGGACCAGAAGGTGATTTAATGACCAGCACGAGGCAAGGTAGAGAGATGCCCACAGACCCATGAGCTCAGCTTTGTTATTGGATCCCGTACCACAGTTTAAATACCATTTTGTGATTCGGGATGAATGAGTCTTGAACGTTTCACCAGCCCCGCAACAGAGACCGTTAGGTAGAGCTGCACCATCAAAGAAGACTAGAGTACCACCAGCCATCAGTGAGTGTTCACATGCTTTATAATGGAAGATCTTAACTGTGGTCGGTTGCCAGATGAAGGAGGAAAGAACTCTGTGTAAGACCGCTTGACAGGAGGGGGTCCGACCCTCAAAAATCACATGGTTCCGCTCAATCCAGGTTTTCCAGCAAACATGTGCAACCAGTGGATGAGGAGCCAATCTGTCCGATAACCAAGATGAGAGGCAATCTGAAATGGTGATGCCATTCCAGGCCAGCGAAAGAGAGAAATGCATAGATAAGAGATTCCAGATGTGTGAAGTGAAGGTACAGTGAATCATGAGATGGTGTATGTCTTCAGTTGCTTGATTGCAAAGGGGAAAAATCCCAGGACCCTACCAGCCATGCCTACGAAGGGCCTCCCAAGTGAGCGCCCTGTCCTTCACACAAAGTCAGAAAAAAAGTTGGAGCTTGAGAGGAATATGCCAATTCCAAATCTGGTGATGCCATGGAGGATCAACAACGGTGGGCTGTGAGTGGATGAGGGCCGCATATGTGTTTTTTACTGTAAGGATGCCCGAGCCATCACCTCCAGCCCACAGGAGAGTGTCACGCGTATTCCAGAGAGAGATACCCATCGATTTCAGTGCAGTAGTAAAAGCATCCCATTCCAATGCCATGTAACCCTGTAGCTGAAGTGTGCTGCTATGTAGCCAATGGTAAGAGAGGTGGACGGTGCAAGCAGCCCCTCTCATCTGTGCCAGGAAAAAGAAACTCTACGAAGAAAGCAGGGATCTGAGTTGAGGCGAGAGGATCGAAAGATTATCCAATCCAAGGATTTTGTCCCTACCAAGGGAAATCTCGGTACCCAATCCGGGCTTCCACCAAAGCCAATGAAGAATCACCGGCGAGGCGGAGAGCAGACCCTTCCAGAAGGGTGAAGCCCGTCCCTGTTCATGAGTGGTCATTCGAAGCCAAGGAAGAAGCGGAATGGCACTGAGATACTTGTCCATAATGACTCGATGCCAAATGCTATCATGAGTGACAGCTCTCCAGAAGGTACAAGCTAAGAGCACTGTGTTGAAAATGGTGATATTTTTGAGCCCCCAAGCCCCCGCTTTGCGAGGCCTAACCAATGACTGCCAGCTGCACAGGTGAAAACGGCGTTTTCCGGTGAGGTCGTTCCACAAAAATTAAAGGAGAGACTACGCAACAAAATTATGATCTTGTTAGGGATTCAGGCGAGGGTCATCCAGTAGACAGCGAGGCCTTTGAGAATCGATTTGACAAGAATGAGACGTCCACCCAGGGAAAACCACTTATTGCACCAGAAGCCAATTCTCCTCTCAAATAGAGAAACTAACCAGTACCAATCAGCAGAGGTAGAGACTCCCGGTTTCAGCCTAAATCCCAGGTATATGAAGCCATCCTTCAAATCAATAAATGAGAAAGGAATGGAGTTTTTGAGTAGTATAATCTCGGCTTCTGATATACCCCAGTAGTGTATAGTGGATTTTAAAGGATTAATGGACAGACATGTGGCAGAGCAAAAAAGTTGAAGTACCTCCATGATCGCCAACCACTCCGGAAGATCGGCTTTTGACATTATGAGAATGTCATCCACAAACATAAGATGTACCATCTTGATGTACCTAGATACCTTTATACCCGATATACGGTGCTCGGAGATGGATTTTGCAAGGAGAAGACTAAGGCTGTCCATGAGAAGAATGAAGAGATAAGGTGAGAGAGGGCATCCCTGTCGGAGCCCTCATTCACTTTTGAAGAAGTTTGTAGCCTCCCCATTAATCAACACTGCAAAGTTGGCACTAGTAACGCAAGCCATAATCCAGTCCGTGAACTTGATGCCAAAGCCCACCGAGTGAAGGATAAGTCTCAGGAAAGCCCAATCAATGCTGTCAAAAGCCTTTTTGAGATCAATTTTCAAAATCAACGCCTTCAAATTTTTCTGTTTAATGGAATGGATTCTCTCGTGGGAAGCCCCGATGGCATCATGTATTCTTCTCCCTTTAAGAAAACCGAGCTGCTTGGCCGATAGACTTCTTTCCAGAATCAGTTTCATCCGGTTTGATATAACTTTTGAAACAATTTTGTAAATAAGGTTACACAGGGATATAGGTCTGAAGTCAGTGAAGGATCCTGGTTGATTTTCCTTCGGGATCAATACCAAGAAGGTGGAGTTGAGATTTTTCTGTACCTTACCTTTGATGCAGGTATCCTCCACCATCTGTAGGAGATCTGACCCAACGAGATCGAAGAAGAATGTGAAGAATTCAACAGTCCAGCCATCTGGCCCTGGACTTCTCTCTTTTTTGAAATGAGTTAAAATCTCTTTGATCTCCGGCAGAGTAACAGGATGGAAGAGATCGGTCGCTTCAGTAGTCGATACCAAATTCGGAAAGAGACTAGCAGTGGCCACTTTTTCGGGCTGGAAATGACTTTCGTTGACTTTGAATAGCTTACCAAAAAAGGAGATAGCTGCCGCTTTGATTGAGTCTTGTTCATGGAGAGTCTCGCCGCAATCACTTTGGATTGACCAGATCTATTTTTTGTTCCTATTGTGGTTTGCTATACTGTGGAAATATTTAGTATTGGAATACCCCTCCTTGAGCCAGGTCGCTCGACTTCGGAGTCTCCATCGCATTTCCTCTCCACGCAGAATGTGAGATCTATTCCTTTCAAGCCTCTTTAATGTATCAGCATCCTCTGAAGACAGGTTGGCAGAAGAGGAGAGTAGAATGAGGTTGTTTATCTCGGACTCTAAGTTGATTAGTAGAGTCGCCTCCGACTCCCTTAAACGTTTGCTCCAGGATTTAGAGTGCGCTTTAAGAACCTTTAGCTTCCAAACAATTCTCAATTGGGGATTTGTTTCACAATGAAATGACGGGTCTGTCCAGACAGAGTGCACAAGATCAGAATAATCAGCAGATGTAAGCCAGTGGTGATTGAATTTGTAAGGATAGGATTTATGATGGCGGAAAAAATCCAACTTCAGTAGTATGGGCGCATGGTCTGAAAAATAGGGAAGCACCACCCAGGAGGTTGGGGAGGATGTGGAGGACATGTAACTATCTGAGATTAAAAATCGATCAAGTCTTCTAGCAATGGCTTCATTCCCAGATCTCCCGTTATGCCAAGTGGGAATAAGTCTGGAAGGCAAGATATCTATGAGGTTATTGGTAAGGAAAAGGTCTCTGAAAAAAGCTGAGCTTGGTCTAGGCAAGGGGAGTCTGCCCCAGTGTTCATCCGCCGAGAGAGTGATGTTTAAGTCACCTCCCAGGATGAGGTTGGGGATGGACATAATACCACTGTTTGCAAGAAGAGTCCAGAAAAGTAGTTTATCATGGCAGGGACCATATACATTTAAAAACGCCAGGTCTTGGTTGGTAGCTAAGCAGCGACCCAACAACAATATGCCACCGCAAGTCAGGTAGGGAGTCAAGTCGAGGATACCTGGGTTCCATGCCACTAACAGGCCACCCAATTTTCCCAGGGCGCTAACAACCACAGAGACCCAAGTAGGGTGGAAGGAGAGCAAGAACGCTCTGGACTTTTGCTCAAACGAGAGAGTCTCCTGTAGAAAAATGACGTCTAGACTGGTGTCTTCGAGAAGATTACGGAAGGATGCAGATTTGAGGATGCCTCTGATTCCTCGTGTGTTTAAAGATAGCACAATCATTATTTGGAACGAGCAATGGCCTTCATTTCTCTAAGGGCCTTTCCTTCAAGTGCAAGTTCGATCAGAGTAGCTTGTTGAGATATAAGCGTCCCCTTCTTTCTTCTGGAGCTCCGAGATTGAAGTGGAGAGAGTTCCGCTCCCAGACCACGTGACCATGTAAATGATTTTTGATCTTTGTCGGTATGAGAGGTAGATGAAGTACCAGCATCCAGGGATTGTGTGATGAGTTCATTGCCACGGTAAATAGGTAACAGAGTAACAGTGTCCAGATTAAAGGATGGAGAGGTCAAGGGACTCATATCAGGCAGCAGAGAGTCCTCACTATCAATAGGCTGACCCATGCCAGGGAGAAACAGAGGCGAATCTGTAGAGATGGCGGTATGGGAGGGAGCACTAAGGATGGAGGCAGAGGGTGCAAAAGGGAAGATGAGCTGAGTTGACTAGGCAGTTGGGAGGTCAGGGGAAGTGTGGGGGGAGATGTGATAAGGGGTCAAGCAGTATCAATAGTCGTTTGTAGGGAGTTGTAGATAGGAGTCTGCGCAGGGGGGGAAGGCTAGTTTGAAACATCATCTTTGGGAGAGAGGGAAGTAGATGGGGGGGACGAGACTGGCGATGTGCGGTTGATAGTAGTCTTTTCGGCATCTATAAGGGAGTTATAGAGAGAGGGGCAATGAAGGTAAAGTTTGGTAGTCAGAGGCTCTGGCTGACCAGGTGGGGGAGGGGAGGGTGGGTCAGGGAGCGAGTGAAAAGACTCAAAAGCAAGATCAATATCCATGTAGTCAGGGGGATTTAGATGCAGGTTGTCTTCCTCAGTGGGTTTGTTCCAGGACTTACCAGGGCAAGAGCGGTGTAGATGTCCAGTTTCTCGGCAAAGATTGCATCTGAAGGGAAGTCTGAGGTAGTCGAGTGTCTGTAGCGTCTTGCGTCCTCTCCAAACGATCTCCATATTTTCTGGCAGTCCAGCTGAAATATCTATCTCCACCAATACCTTGCCCACCTTCCTCGAAGGGCCATTGAGGGACATAGGGTCGAAGGCAATGAACTTGCCCAGCGAGTCACCAATCGCTATGATGGCTTCACTGTTCCAGAAGTGGAGTGGAACGCCCGGGAGAAACACCCAAAAGTGTCTGTGGTGGAAGTAATCTGTGTCTGGGTTGAAGGCCAGTGGCCATCGCTTGAGCATGAGACTGCTTCCCCCGATGACCCAAAAAGTGGATAGAAGCCGAGAGGCATCTTCAAGAGATCTGCAGAGGAATCTGAGCCAACCCTTTTTGAGGTACAAGATTTCAGGACAGTAACCCAAGATCGAAGACCATTGGGATTTTATCCAGTCTTCTAGAGGTTGTGGGCTCATACTTTTGTATGAAATACGACCAAACAGGGCATTGATAGACATCTTAATGAGGTCTTCTAAACCCACTCCATCACCCAAAACCAGCCTTCTGTTGTTCTTGTTTGATTTCCATACCCTGCGACTATTGGAGACCACTCGGTGAGGGACTGAAGGGACTCTATGAACAGGTGGAGAGGAAGGTTTGTTTGAGCAGTTTTGAAGGGGCCTGTCGAAAGCAGGGTGAGAGGATCTCGGGAGAGGGGCAGATGTCAGTGGATGGGTGTCTTGCACAACTACACAGTTGGTCTTTTCCAGAGAATCAACCTAGTCGAAAAAACCGACTTGTTTCCAGATAAGTTCCTCAGAGGGGTGCATGAGAGCATTGGTCAGAGAGTCCATTAAAATAAGGGTTGGGGACCACTGCAGGTCCACTGAAAAGTCGTATTTTGGACCAGAGTAGGAAGGAGGGGAGGTTCAATGAGAGGTCGTTGTAGAAGAAGGTCTGTAGAGCACGGTTCAATGAAATGATGAAAAGGACTAGTCCCTTTCGGAGCTAGAAGACAAGAGAAAATAGGCTTTGATAGCAGACAATAAACTATACAGATGGAGTGTACAACTATCACAGGTAAGCAGAAGACTATACATACAAATAACACAGGTCTCTCAGGTAAGCGAGGTGACTGTACACTGGAGAGGCAAACCGAATTCCGACAAGAGGCTATGGAGCAGGATTGGGAGTGGATCTCTGTAGGTCTAAGTAATCTCTGAGGGCCCATCCGGCCGAACCCTGGTCGCCTGGTTCGCCATTCTCCTATTTCTTACAGTTGTGGTTTTTTTTTCAGTTTGTTAGTCCTGTTTTCCGGTAAAAGGGCTTATATTTTTTAATTATTTTACATTATGCAACATCAAAATTTAACTTTATAAAGTGATTAAAAACACTTCAATGTAAATATTCCAAAACATCATAAATTAATCTTATTGAAATGGCGTGGGGTTCCTTTTGTCTTATCTTTTATGGGGTCTACTTCCTAGTTATGTAAGTGGTCGACAAAGTATCATTGAATTAATGTTGGTATATGGTTAAGTCATAGGTCAAAAGGATTGGTTCAATTTGGATCGAGCAAACCCAAAGGAAGGTTAATGAAGAAAAATCAACTAGATGAAAGCTGATGAAGTAGGATTAATGGGGAATGGAAATGGAGGGAGCCCTGGCGGAAAAAGGTCGGTAAGTTCTATCCACTTCATGCTCGTTGCTCACAATCTGTCAACACTAGTTATTTTGACAAAAGACACAACAATGATAGACTCGTTGATAGGGAAAAAGTGTGTCGATGTCATGTAGTAGATGCCAATCACGTTGACACTAATTTAATCAATGTTGAAGCACAAGCAAGTCCATCATAGTTTAGTCAACCACAGCTAGTCAAGGTAGTCGACGAGAACCAATCGACCATTAAAAGGACTTGAACTGCCATAATTGTTTCATGATGGGATTTAATGTTTAAGGAGGGTCAAAACTACAAGAAGGGGTTATTTGGGTTATGTTGGTTCCAACTAATTCCTCAATGCTAATCAATACAACAAGTTGCTCTAGTTAACCAACAACTTGGTATGGAACAATCGTGTCACTGATTGTTGGTTGTATTCACTAAAAACGTTATATCTCACAAGGATTGAAGGTTCTATGATAGTTCAATTGTGCAATTCCCTAGTTAGGCTTGTCGCCTTTGCAATTTCTAAGTTTTGTCATAACTTCTGATATCAATAAGATTATAGAATTTTTACTCCACATGGGGGTTTGATATATAATAAATATACACATTTAGAAATGCATTTGCTAATGTCCCCTTTTGTTACCCACTATGACGAAAGGAGGAATCTATAAATATACCTTAGTGATCCAGGTGGATATCGATGGCCACCCACCTATTCCAACTGGCTCATCTTGGCAGTTTCTCAGTTTGGAAGTTTTTTCTTAGTTTTTGGGTCCTGAACTTCTGGGGTCATTTTGAGGCCCTAAACAACATTTTTAGGGGTCACCACAGTTAAAATATAAACAATGTTAGACATTGATGGCATAATGTGTATTCCTCAGATAGACCTTTCCAATGGGCTATTGTGCACCTGAAACAAAGATCGTATGCAAAAGTTATGACCCCGGGAAGTTGATGTACCAACTTACCCCAATGGGACCCACATGACTTTTGGCACTTCATCTCCTAGGGTTAGGTTTTTGGATGTCTATGGTTTTGGCATTCATGTTTATTGTAAAAAGGCTTTCAGAGCCTCATTGTACTCATCTTCTTGCAAATGAGTGTAGCCATCACATATGTTCTCAGAGATAAGTTGTCACCATTCTAGCAAGTTTGTTTCAATCTGCATTTTACAGTTTCAAAATATTTCTTATTTAATAGAAGTCAAGTTTTATTGTATATTTGTCATTATTCATTGTGTCTCTATGTTAATATTATAAATCTATGTTGCTCAAAGGGGTTGGATCCAATGGTGGAAAGGAAGTAGTTTTTCACCGTTGGGCAAGGTTCAATTCTCGTGAGGGCTTTACCTAGAGCCATGGGGGCACCTTGAGGTAGTGGTCGAACATGTGGTTGCACCCAGAGATACTATATTAAATGGTATCATGACCTGTGCACACATAAGTGGATCAAAGCCCACCCCCGTGTCCTTCAAATTTAAGCCCAAAGGGGTTGGATCCAATTGTGGAAAGCAAAGAGTTTTTCATCGTTGGGCAAGGTTCAATTCTCGTGAGGGCTTTACCTGGAGCCATGGGGACACCTTGAGGTAGTGGTCAAAAGTGTGGTTGCACCTAGAGATACCATATTAAATGGTATCGTGACCTGTGCACACATAAGTGGATCAAAGCCCACCCCCATGCCCTTCAAATTTTTAAGCCCAGAGGGGTGTAGACCGATTGGCATGTGCCATGTAAATGGAAGGAATTGTGTAAAGGAGGTCTCAAGTTTGATTCTCACCCCGCTTTATCTGTGTTCCATGCTTGCGGGATGTGTGGCGCACCTGGGGGTATATAGGTAGTGGACAGGTATCGACCACGTGTCACGCGAGTACGAGAACTGCGAGTTGTCGATTCCCCCAGCATAAAAATAATAAAATAAAATAAAATAAATAAATAAATATTATAAATCTGTGTTTTCATTTTGTTCCACTCATAAATCTAGATTAGTGGTATTAGAGCGCTCTACTCCTTGTCGATTTTAGTGCATGTCCCCGATGAGGTTAGGGTATAGAGAGTTGGGTCTTGAGCTTATTTCTCCCATTATTAGTGCATGTCCCCATTATTATTTTATTTGATACTATATACAAATATGATCCCCTTAAGAAGAAGTATTAGCAAAGGTGAGCCATTGCATGCAAGTATTGGTAAAGGAGAGCCATGGAACAGAGCAAGCAATTCAACATTGTGACATTTGAAATTAAAATTAAAAAATTTGGGTGTGGCTGATATTGAAACAAAAAATTAGTTAATAAAATTTAATCAAATATTGAACTGACTTGGGTAATAGTCGATCATGGAGATGAGAACTACCAAGAAGTGTTGGAAAACAAGTATGAAATGAAATGATTGCTACTTTATTGTCTGGTATCCAATTGAAATGATTCCAATTGGAGATGAAATTAGACTCATTTTATAAATTTGTTATTATATCATAGAATGAGGTCAACCCTTGCATGGAGGATCCAGATAACATGAAACCAATGTATATTTGAGAAACTATGCCATCAATGTGAAGAGTTCATGTCTCGATGTTCATAATTTATTGGAAATATGTGGTTTCCTTTCATATATAAAAATATTTGTCGTACAGGGAAGAAGGGCACAATATATTCAATGGATAGGATAACAAAAAAATGGCATTGGAATATAATGTGAAAAAATACTCATGAGACCATTAATAAATGAGCCATGAATCTAAAAACCATCAAAAGCGTTGACACCTTGAAATCAAAAGTGTTGGCACCTTGACCTTGGGCTAAGCAAACAAAAATCAAATTTTGCTTACTCTACATATCCTTCTAAAAATAACCTTCATTCTTCTGAAGGCACTAACATGGGAATTCGACATGGTTAGACTAGACACATGCCTTATGGTATGGGAGGGTTTCAAGACTCAAGGAATATGTCTGATGTCCCGACCACATAATATTTGAGATCCTCCATGTTTGCAACAACGTTCATAATGGGGTGTCTCATATTTGTCAAATGTCGTTGTTTCCATCCGTATAATCTTTGTTGAAATTCTCTTGAAATGTCATGGAACTTTCAATTCAACTACCAAAAATGTCATGCATTGACCCTGCATAATGAGCACTAGTGAATGGGGCCAATGTTGAAATTTATTCAATATGTGCATGTATGCATCGAAATTTGACATGGTTAGACTAGACACATGCCTTGACGGTATGGGAGGGTTTCAAGAATCAAGGATGTATGATCATGTCATACAGAAACATTTTGAAGAAAAATCAACATTGAGCCCATTCACAAGTTATCATTGTCCATCATGTACTCTAGCCCTAGTACAATGTCTTTTAATAGTTGTTTCCTTTAAAATCCGATCGATCAGAAAATTAAAACGAAATGAAGACGAGATGAGATGATATATAGAGTGGGTCTGTGAGTGATCTTTGAGTATAAGGGAAAATATCTCTTCCATGCCATACACAACACAAGGGAAAATGTTTCCTTTCTCTACTCAACAATCCCTCAAGAATATCCTTCCTTTTCAGTGCCATCAGTGGTCATTTCTAAATTTGGATTATTGAGTAACTAAGGGGAATATAGTGTGGGGGTTATGTGAATAATGGTGAGAATGATCACAAGAGAATTTCCACGAGGTAGGAGAATGCATGAATGACTCACACTTATTGAAAATGTTTAAACTCCCTATTGATGTGGGGATTTCTTTAATGTTGGAGGATATCAAAGATTTGTCATTGTGACTAAGTGGACATATGTTGGTGAGAACGATGTCAGCAGCTCATCATCTTCACTCACAGATTCTTCTGAGGATGATGTCATCAGCTCATCATTTTTATTACTGTTTTCATTCACCCACCACAAATGTCATCTTGCACCAACCCCACATAGTGAGCAGTGAATGGGGACAACGTTGAAATTTCTTCAAACTATGCATGTATGTGTCGAAATTTGGCATGGTTAGACTAGACACATGGCTTGAAAATATGGGAGGGTTTCAATACTCAAGGATGTATGATGTCCCCACATAATCTTTGAGATTGTCCACATTTGCATCAACGTTCATCATGATGCACCTCTCATTGTCATCATTCACCATTCCCTTCTATAGAATCATTGTCGCAACTATCTTGAAATTAGTCATGGAACTTCAAATACACCCATCACAAATTTCTTCCACCGACCCCGCACAGTGAGCAGTGATGGAGCCGACGTAGAAATGTTTTCAATATGTGCTCGTATGCATCGAAATTTGACATGGTTAAACTAGATAGTTACCTTGAAGGTATGGGAGGGTTTCGATACTTAAGGATGTTTGATGTCCCCGCATAATATTTGAGATCATCCATGTTTGCATCAACCTTCAATATAATGGATGTCTCATAGTGAGCATAGTGAATGGGGCATAACTTGAAGGTGAATGACATAGTGAAATTTCTTCCACCGACCCCGCATAGTGAGCAGTGAATGGGGCCAGCGTTGAAATTTCTTCACTGTGCATGTATGCATTGAAATTAGACATGGTTAGACTAGACACATGCCTTGATGGTATGGGAGGGTTTCAAGACTCAAGGAATATGTATGATGTCTTGGCCACATAATCTTTGAGATCATCCATGTTTACAACAACGTTCATAATGGGAAGTCTCATATTTTTCAAATGTCGTTGTTTCCATCCATAGAATCTTTGTTGGAACTCTCTTGAAATGTCATGGAACTTCCAATTCAACCACCAAAAATGTCATGCACTGACCCCGCATAGTGAGTAGTGAATGGGGCCAACGTTGAAATTTCTTCAATATGTGCCTGTATGCATCGAAATTTGACATGGTTAGACTAGACACATGCCTTGACGGTATGGGAGGGTTTCAAGACTCAAGGATGTTTGATGTCCTGGCCACATAATATTTGAGATCGTCCATGTTTGCAACAATGTTCAAAATGGGGCATCTCATATTTGTCAAATATTGTTGTTTCCATCCCGTAGAATCTTTGTTGGAACTCTCTTGAAATGTCATGGAACTTCCAATTCAACCACCACAAATGTCATGCACCAACCCCGCATAGTGAGCACTAGTGAATGAGGCCAACATTGATATTTCTTCAATATGTGCTTGTATGCATCGAAATTTGACATGGTTAGACTAAACACATGCTTTGACGGTATGGGAGGGTTTCAAGACTCAAGGATGTATAATGTCTCGACCACACAATCTTTGAGATCATCCATGTTTGCAACAACGTTCATAATGGGCGTCTCATTGTCAAATGTTGTTGTTTGCATTTGTAGAATCTTTGTTGGAACTATCTTGAAATGTCATGGAACTTCCAATTCAACCACCAAAAATGCCATGCACCGACCCTGCATAGTGAACAGTGAATGGGGCCAACATTGAAATTTCTTCAATATGTGCCTGTATGCATCGAAATTTGACATGGTTAGACTAGACACATGCCTTGACGGTATGGGAGGGTTTCAAGACTCAAGGATGTATGATGTCATATAGAAACATTTTGAAAACATTTCAACGTTGGCCCCATTCACAGGTCACCATTGCCCATCATGTACTCTAGCCCTAGTACAATGTCTTTTAATAGTTGTTTCCTTTAAAATTTGACCAATCAGAAAATTAAAACGAAACGATAAGAGCCCTAGTACAATGTCTTTTAATAGTTCTACTCTAGCCGAGAAGACCTGCAAACCCTTTTTGAAGTGTCATTATTATAGCAAACTTGTCGCAAAATCTGTAAAATGCAACATATTTATAGATTTTATAATGTTGCAATTCCGACGATCATTGACCAAATCAAAGTTGACTTGGTCAAAATACTAGGTGACCATTAGAGGGGGAAAACCTAGTTTCCACGACGTCACAACTATGACAACTATCTTCACAAATGTGGCAAGAGAGATGACTATGTGGCAAATGTGGCAAGAGAGATGATAATATGGCAAGAGAGATGATAACGTGGCAAGAGAGACGACAACGTGGCACAAGAGATGTCAACGTGGAAATAGCGACGTTATCGAGCAATGTGGAAAAAAAAAATTAAAATTTTCTCTATTTTTCGATAATATGGCCAATTTTGTCCATAACGCCGCAAATAGAACGTTGAAATTTTTACAATATGTACTAGTGATGGGGATAAGCCCCCGATTATGTAGCATATCTCAAAATCTAAGGGCAGATATGTAGAGGCACCTGGTGGTTATGGGTCGCGCCCCTTTTCTTCTGATCTGTGGCCACATTACTGCATGCAACTATGGGTTGGGGCTTAGCCCCAACCCCCTCCTTTTCTGCAATATTACAATATACATTTTAAATAATTATATTATGGCTTGTATACACAAGGCACATACATGGCGCGTTGGTGTTAGGGCTCTTCTCAAAGCTCTTAACTTGGTTGGTTGGTCATGGGTTAAAAACCGGTGGACCCCAACACATTTTTAACTCGCGACATGTTTGATGAATGGGTGCCATGTGGTTGCCCATGCCTGGACCACGTGGCACCACCACATTTACCCAATTATTCACCATGTGTCCACACTGCATTGGTCCAAGTCTACCACATCTACCCAGTCACAAGTCTCCACTTGTCATCACCTGCCTCTACCACATCATCATCATTAAATATATTTGGTTATGTCATGTTGACATCATCATTGACTTTGTTGCAGTTGACCCTTTCACTTTTTAGTTATTTGGGAATCTGATCAGAGTGTGATAACTCTCGCATACGAAGCCCATTTGAGAAAGTAAATATATGGTCGAAATCAGCGCGACTAGTTGGTCGCAATGGAATTGGTTTCGTCCGATTCTGAGAACTTTCATTTTTGAGCCTTTTTTAGCCCTGTCAGGCTCCTAGATCCGATTCTGGATCAGTAAGGCCCATAGCGAAGTGGACAGAGCTTCCGATGGGGCTCTGTAAGATGCTCCTTGTGAAAATGTAACCAGACTTTGTCTCTAACCTGAAACTAGTGTGGTACCCTGTGTTGATCATGGCATTGCTTGTACTTAGCATTGGATTTCTTCAAAATCTCATGGACATGTTGGCGGATGTGTTGAATCCGCACAATGAATCTAGCGGCTTTGTCGGTCTCAGACTGAGCATGGGAATAATATTTCTGTGTTGTGGAAATAGGTAGTGCAACATCAATAGGACCCAAGGGTTGGAATCCCAGCCCCACCTAAAATGGGCTATGGTCGGTGGAGCTATGGAGAGCAATATTGTAACTGTGATAAACATAGGGGAGAATCTCATCCCATGTATGTGTATGCTTAGATTTTTACATGTGCGGGATGTGCATAATCATCCGATTCACAACCTCTGTTTGGCCATCTATTTGGGGGTGGAAAGCAGTGGATTTAGTGATCTTGGTATCCAATAGTGACCTGAGACTCGACCAAAATGTGCTGAAGAACCTGTTGTCCAGATCAGAGATGATGGTTTCTGGTATCCCAAAATGGACCCACACTCATTCGAATAATATTTTGGCAGTATCTTCTGCTGTGATATTTCTATCTTTTGACTACCGACATCCTGTTGAAGTTTTGGCTAATAAAAATGTTTCTATAGAACAACCACAATTTTCTCCATGCCAAAATGTCCAACTATCCGACTGTAGTGGGATTCCCAAATCATCTTTGCATGCTCGCTTGCAGGAACATAGAGATGGACCAGATGGCATAAAAATCCATCCTGAATGTGAAAATTGGTGACAATTGTGCCTATACCCAAGAGCTGATAGGTGGTGGCGAAGTATGGATCTTGATGATAAAGTTGGGGCCACTCAAATGCCTCATGCTCATAGGAATGGAGCACAGTGGTGATTGTAGCCATGGGAGGTCGACTGAGGCATTCAATGACACGATTTGAGATCATTGTCTTATACTTGATGTTGAGATGGAACTGTTGCAGGTAGGTGGATCACTTATGATGGAGGTCATTCTGCAATTTCCCTTGTGTATGTATGAACTGAAGAGGCTTGTGATCAATGTGGATGATCGTCTCCTTTCCCAGAATGTAACATTTCCATTGACGATAGGCTTGTACAATGGAATACATTTCCTTGTCATAGGTGGGGTATTTCTGGACAGTATCTGAGAGTGTCTCACTATGGTATGCCACTGGATGACTATGTTGAGTGACAAATGTGCCTACAAGATAGTCAAATGCATCAGTCTCAATCTTGAATGGTTGTTGTCGATCGGGCAAGGAGAGTACTGAAGCTGAGCACAATCGATGCTTCAGATCATCAAATGGTCATTTTTATTCCTTCCCCCACACGAAATTTTCCCTGCCACCACCCTTGGTCACTTGGCTGAGGGCCCATGCAATATGGGAGAATCCCAACATGAACCAATGGTAGAAGTTGGCTAGTCCCAAGAAGTTCCAAATCTCGATTAATGTGGTCGGGGCTGGCTAGTCACGGATGACTTGGATCTTAGCTGGATCAACATGTAACCCATGCTCATCAACAATGTAGCCCAAGTATTCCACTAGGTTCATGCCAGAGGAGCATTTTTCCAAGTTGGAATATAGCTTGTGTTGCCACAGAGTGCTCAAAACCTGTTGAATATGTTGCATGTGCTCTTACCAAGTTTTGTTGAAGATGAGGATGTCATACAAATATACCACCACAAAAGATTTGGTGAAGGGTCTCAATACATCATCCATCAACCTCATGAAAGTGCTTAGTGCATTTGTTAATCCAAAAGGCATGAGCAACCATTCGAAGATACCTTATTTAGATTCGAAAGTTGTCTTCCATACATCAGTTGGTTAGATGGAAACCTGTTGGTAGCCAGACTTTAGGTAAATATTAATGAAGAAATTTTCCCCCTTAAGTTGGTCAAGAAGGTCATTAATCCTGGGAATTGGGTACCGGTTCTTGAAGGTGATTTTGTTTAATGCTCTGTAATCAATGCAAAGTCATCAGGTCTCGTCCTTCTTCTGCACCAGTACAATCGGGATTCCGCAAGGGGAAGAGTTGGGTCTGATGTGCCCCTTTTGAAGAATCTCTTGGATCTAACACTTGATTTCCTCATTTTCCATCAACGAGTGATGATAGACTGTTCCATTAGGCAGAGGTGCACCGAGGGTGAGATCAATTGGATTCTTGACTTGGCAGTGCATCGGTAATCCGGTGGGTGAGGAGAATATGTCTTTGTACTCTTCCACGATCCTGTCCACTTGCTTTTGCTGGAAAGATAGGCTCTGTGTAGAGGCCACGGATGTGGTGGAGACCTTCTACTTACTGTGAGCATGTATCAAAAAGAATATGAACTTCCCGGTCTGTGAAATGACCTTATTACATTGCTTAGCAGAGATTAAATAAATAGCGGTAGGTGGCGCTACCTCTGGTAACTTGTACAATTGTCTACCCAAAGTAATAATAACACTGCGGGGTCTAGAATCATACACAACATGACACTTCCACAAATATGGTTTTCCTAAAAGAACATCACAAACTTCAAGGGGAGAAATATCACACAATACCTCATCTTTGAAAGGCTTGATTCCATAGGGCAAATGACATTGTTGGTTGACACAGAGATCTCTTCCTTGGCAAAGCTAGCCAATGGTGTAGGGTTGTGGGTGCAGTGTCATTGGCAGGTCCTATCATTTGACAACTTCTGCTGAGATCAGGTTCTTCTGACTGCCACTATCAAAAATGAAATGAAGTGGAGCCCCCTTTTACCCACATCTGTGAGTGAAAAAGGCGTTCCCCTTCTTTTGGTTCTTTTGGTTCACTTGGCTGGACTTTGGTGGTAGAGACAGTGGCACTGGGTTCATCATCAATAATCCTCTTCCCTCCTTCTAGATTTGATTAAGAGTCAAAATTGGCCTCAGACTCAGATGGCTTTAGCTCGGCCACAAGTAACTTCTTAGAGAGACATTATTCACTGTTGTGCCAAGGGATTTTATGGTATTCACACCATTTTCCCATGTCCTTCTTCGTCTTTTCATTTCCCTTGCCATGTGGGTTGGGGCTGCCTTTTCCCTGCTTCGATTGTGAGGAGTTGCAGATCTAAACTCTCACCTCTTATGCTTAAATTTCTGCATCCATCTTGACAACATATCTATAATTCGTACCTAATGAGGCGATGTCAAAAAAATCCATTTATGTTTTAATGTATCTATACAAACAACCACGATATTTGAGAACCATATGTTTCTCTGAGTATTTGATAACCAATTTGGTGTGTAGGGTATGGAAAATATTAGTAAAATATGGTACTTTCTGGTCCCATTCTTGACGTAGGGTGGTCCATCAGGTGTACGAGTCCTCGTAGCTTCCAACGAGGTAGTATTGTTCTTTAATGGAATCCACAAAGGAATCCCATGTAGGGGAAACCAAAAATATTTTAGATTACTCTATGTCCCTTTGCTCAGAGTAAGTATCCCACTAGTCCTTAACATGGGGGACGACCTGGAGGAGTGAAAAAGTAATATTTTCCCTATCGGAAAATTTGTGGACTGAAAAATACCCTTTGAATAGATTCAACCATTTATCTACAACATCCACATATATCATTGCTTCAAATAATGTAATATCAAAATTTACCTGTAACTTGAAGGGGGTTGCATGGACGCTTGATGAAGATGCTTCTCCTGTGGGAAGTCATCGAAGGATCTGTGCAAAGTTGTCTATCATTTTGTTCCTTTGTCACACGAGGGATTCTTAGAGAAACATTTTAAAAGGATATTCTGCTCCATCATCTTTATTTTAGTCCCCCATGGGTTGTTGTCGAGCTCGGCACGACCAATCTTGCAGCGACTGGATTGGTTCGAGTCCCAACTTCTTGTACCCAGATCTTGTGAGGGGCATGCACGAAGAAAAACAAATGAAGAGCGGACCGCTCTGATACCACTGATCTGTATTTAGGAGTGGAACAAATTGATTAACAAAAGGAATACAATCAACACAGAGATATGAAGAAAAACACAGATATCCAATGAACAATATATTCTACTGAATAAATGAAATAGGTTGAAACTATTAAACAACAGAACTGAAACACTTGCTCGAATGGTGGTAGCTATCTCTGAAAAGAGACATGGCTTCTATGTGCATACGTTTAAGAAGAATAATTACAATGAGGCTCCAGAGGTCTTTTTGATATTACTCATGAATTCCAAAACCCTAGACATCCAAAAACCTAACCATAGGAGATGAAACGCCAAAAGTTATGTGGTCCCCTATGGGTAAGTTGGTACCTCAACTTCCCGAGGTCGTAACTTTTTCATACGACCTCCATTTTAGGCGTATGATAGCCCGTTGGAAAGGTATTTTAGAGAGATACACATTACATTGTAAAAATTTGACTTTGTCTACAGATGGACTATGGAGAGCCAAAAAAATATTGTTTAGGGCCCCAAAACGACCCTGGAAGTACAAGAAGATGTGCTAACATGAAAACATACAAAATAAGCCAATTGGATTAGGTGGGATGCCACCAGTATCCACCTGGAAGATGTGTAGGGCTTCAGACAGCCACGAAAGTGTAGAACCCGCAATTACAAAGAAGTACAGAACAATGTGTTGAACTGAAAACTGTCAAGAGGAGCTAGTTGGAATAGATGGGTGGCCACCAATATCCACCTGGATCATGTAGTTTAAAAGTTTGTTTCACGGTTTAAAATTTTGTTTCACGTTTCAGCCTGGCACCGTATATGCAATTTAAGTTTTAATAAATAACAAGGAATTAAAGTAAAATATGATCAATGTCATTTTCCCATATGTTGTAGAAAGTTAGATTTATAACCGACCTACCTTCTTTTGTGCCACTCTATATTGTAACATGAGTATGCATTGATTTTAATGAATAACAGGGAATTAAAAATCAACATTATTTTGCAATATGTCATAGAAAGTTGGATTTTATAACCGGACTACCATCTTTTATGCCACTTGCCATTGTATCATCAATATGAATCGATTACAATCAACATTATGATATACAAACAAAATGGATTGACATATATAAGGTTGGGAAAATAGTAGAGCCATCTGTAAACTTTAGATTATGTTTATATTTTAATTAAATTGTGTTGTTTTAATTAGATTGTGTTTATTGATAAAGTCATGGGAAGAGAAGCAACAAATAAAGGCGAGAAAATGATAGTGGGGCCTTAGTACCCTTTTCCATATCCACATATTTATCTAAATAAAAATGGAACTAAATTGGATTTATGATTAATTTGTAGACTAACAAAAACTAAAATGAATACTAACTAAAATTAACTAAATCTGTTGACAGATAGGTGCACATGTGGATATTATTTCTAACACTCCCCCTTAATCTCAAGGGGAACGTACAATGCCCAAGTGTTGTTATTGAAATTCAAAAATATTTTTTCCTGATGGTTTTGTAAATATGTCTCTTACTTGATCCCTTGATCAATAGAATATAATTGAAAAGAGATATCATCAATGTGAGTGCACAAAGTTGGTAGCCAAAAAAGTGGCAAGGGGGTCAGCAGGAACACACACTTGCAGGAACGTGTGCATGTTTCTAGGAACGTGGATGCATTCCTGATGTGACAGGTTCGGAAACCCCGAAATTCCACTCAACAATCCATGTAGGCACGTTCCCAAGAACCTGTGCGTGTTCTCAAGAACACATGTGCATTCCAGAGAAACACATGTACAAGAACGCGTGTGCATTCCTAAAAACATCTTGAAATAAAAATAATAAACGCACGCTTTAGGAACATGTGGACTCTCCTAAAGTGAATGCATTATTAAGAACAAGAAAACGTGTGTGTTCCTATTAACATGAAGTATATATTCCCCCCCCCTCTTCTCCCTACTCTCTCCCTCCCTCCCTCTCTCTCTCTTTCCCCCTCTCCCT